>JAODAL010002388.1:0-197562 GCA_025379985.1 Phyllomedusa bahiana | reverse complement strand
CCCCTATTAAATTCCCTCCCACCTCTCTGTCGGGCCTTACCACCCTAGGGAAATCCTGCCCCCCCTTTTTGCTGTAAGGTTTTTAAACCCCTATTAATGTCCTCTCCACCTCGGTGTCTGCCTTCCAGCCTATTAAATTTCCCGGGCTGCCAACCTCCGGTCAGTGCCTTACCACCGCCTATGTGAATGTCCTGCTGCCACCATCATCACAACCCTTCTCATATTCAGGACAGTCACACTGTTGTGGGGGATCTGATCCAGGCTCAAGCTCTGGCACAGTAACGTACTCCTAATATCTTAGAGTCACAAAGTTCTATCAGAAGACAATCTCATTTGGGACTGATTTTAGAGCCAATCACCAGATTTCCAATTAAAACCTGCATGTGCAATGATTATACTAATAAGCACAGTAGCAGATGCCATCATGCACTGCAGACACAAATACAACCCATCTCATCCATTGTTATTGTAACTACCAAGCTTAGAGTGCCTCTCCAGATTAAAAGCCGGCTTGTATTCTCCAGCAAAAACAGTGTCAGCCGCAATGAATTGCTATGCCATCAGATAGACAGATAGGGCAAAAAAGAACAAAGAATTAGCATTTTGCAGCCACAGTGTCTGTCAGTTGCAATGTATGTGTTGGCTAACTTTGGTCTTTTTTGCATGGTGGATTTGAAAGAGTAGATGCCTCCATCTTGGCCATGTACTCCATCCATGTGACTGCTTCAGGTCCTTATAGTTAGTGTGAATGGAGCTTGTGGTTCTTAATTTATGGCGGATTTGGTCCTATGGAGAGCCATTAGAGCCATTAGAGTTAGGGACCCGCCTGATGAAGTTACCTTGACCCGATAGGTGGGCATACACAATTTCATCAAAATGTGGACTAAAGACCTCATCTTGTAAATGGTCAAAGTATAATAGCGCATTTTAAATGTTTCATGAGTTCAGTGTTTGGCTATGTTCAAAGGCAGTAATTGCGGACGTATTTTGCCCCAAATTACCGTGTGAAACAGGGGCGGGGGGGGGGGGGCAGCCCCCCGGGCCCCATAGACATTCATTATTCTCGGCGCGTTACGCATAAAATTGACATTCATTTCTCTCCCCGCTGGCTTTTGGGCGAGGGGGAGATGAACAAAATCCATATTCTCTATGAAACTGGGGATTCCCGAATACTGGGATGTATCTGCCCCGTATTTCGTCGTACGGAAAGGGATACATCCCATTTTAAGCCTGGGAACATACCCTTTAAATGTGGCCCTTTAGTGCCTACTTGTGCCGACGAAAACAGACAGGGGATAGAAGATGATAGAAGATAGTAGATGATAGATAGATAGATAGATATAAACCCCAGCACTTGGGCCACACTTTTTTCATTAAGGTTTGCTCTAAATGACGGAACTTCCGGGCCTTTTTTTTTGGGGGGGATTTACCTCCTATCAGGGACATCACATGCTTTGTTGGCAGAATTTTTGCACTTGAGTCACCAATGGTTTTTGTTGACTGACACGTCACTGTAGGGTATTAATCCTGTTCTCTCTTATCTATCTGAAGTGATCATTTATAGCCTGCTTTGTTTTACGCCCTTTATAATTCAATAAAATAGATCAAAGTCTAAATTCTTCATTGATTGCATTGATCAAACATTCACTTATTCTGCTGGAAAAGTAGTAAAATGCTGGTTAAAAACCCTTTTTTTTTAAAAGTAAGAACACCAAGTCTGCATTGGTATTGGGGGTAATATACAAAAGTTGAAACCAGAAGTTGCATCACTACGTATATAAAAAGAAACATCTTCAGGTTTTTTCTCGTATCTGACAGAAAAAATAACCTTAACCGTTTTTAGGTCAATTAGGAACCAAAATTATATTTGCCAAAAGCCGAATAATGGGGAGAGAATTTTTTAAGGAATTTTTATTATTTTCTGCAAAATCAAAAGTTTTTTACCATTTTCATTTGTATTTCCCCGGGTGCCCCTTCGGTCTACTTTAGCCGTGGGCGCATTGTTTTTTCCCCCCTCTGCCTGGCGGTGGCGAGGACCTGCATGCGGGCCGGGCGCACTCCGATTCTGTAATTACTTTCCTGGCAAAGTTTCCCGCTCCTTTCCCGCCTGCTGCCCCGCCGGTAATTGGTTAATTTCGGGCGCTGTCCATTTTTTTTTTTTTCCCGGCACTTCCCTTTTTTCCCTACCGGATCTTTAGTGCGTCTGCCTACTGAGGAAGCGTTCCTAGAAGCCTTGTTTCATCTATCCGTGTACCTAACCTCTTCCTTACTTTTCGACCAGAACCTCCCGGGGTGTTCCCCGCCTCAAAATTTGTCTTACGTCTTTACCGCGTTTCACCGGTTCCTCTGCAAGCAATCACGTCGGGGGACCCGGTGGAAAACCCGCCGCAGCAAGTCCATCCCCTTTCGGCGGGTCTGTGATACCGGGGGCCCCCTAGAACCCGCTCCCTGGGGTGGACGTCCCACCCACCGCTTGTGGTGGTCCAGTGGATCCACGACCCTAGCTGTTACAAGTATCTGGTAGCTTTGCCCTTACACTGTATGACTTGGGTAAAACATTTTGGATCCTTCCACAAGTTTCTCACAATAGTTGGTATGAATTTTGGCATATTCCTCCTGACAGAAGTGGTGTAACTGAGCCATGTTTGTAGGTCGCCTTGCTCGCACCTGCCTTTTCAGCTTTGCCCATAAATTTTCAGTAGGATTGAGATCAGGGCTTTGTGATGGCCACTCCAAAACATTTACCTGGTTACCCTTAAGCCACTTTGTAACCAGTTTGGCAGTAGCTTCAGGTCATTGTCCATTTGGAAGACCCATTTCCGCCCAAGCTTTAACTTCCATGTCTTGAGATGTTGCTTCAGAATCGCCACACAATCTTCTTTCCTCATGATGCCATCTATTTTGTGAAGTGCACCAGTCCCTCCTGCAGCAAAACAACCCCACAACATTACACTGCCACCCCCGTGCTTCACAGTTTGGATGGGGTTCTTAGGCTTCCAAGCTTCTCCCTTTTTCCTCCAAACGTAAGGATGGGCATGATGACTGGACATTCCAATCTTGTTTGTACTTGCATATAATTATTTGTACAGTTGAACGAGAGACCTTCAAGTATCTGGAAATTGTACCCAAGGATGATCCAGACTTGTGCAAGTCCACAATTCTCTTCCTGATATCTTGGCTGATTTCTTTACACTTTCCCATGTTGTTACACACAGAAGTGATGTGTTTCTGGTGTGCAAGAATACATCTACAGATGTGTCTCTAATTAAGTCAGATGTTGCCAATAAATCAGAAGCTTCCAAAGACATGATATCATATGGGCTGTCTCAAATTGTTTATAGGCAGAGTAATCCTATTTGTATGTAAATTTTTTGACTTTGCAGAAAGTAATAAAAATGCCTTAAAACATTCCCTCTCTCTAATTATCCTGGCATCTGGCAAATATAAATAATTTTGGTTCCTAACGGACCTAAAACGGGGAAGGTTTATTCTGATTTCATGTCAGATAGTGAGAAAAACATGCAGATATATATAATATTGAAAGTGAACAGCTCAGAGCCATGATGTTCAATTTAATTTTTTTAGGAGGAAAATTACCCCCCCCCAAAATTTTTTTGTTTCATTACAGTGTTTATCATATTGGATACATTATGTTATGTTTTAATAGATGGGACTTTTTCTGACTCACTGATACCAATTATGTGTAACTTTTGAATTTTTTTATTATGTTATTTGTGAAATGGTAAAAGGGGGTGTTTTGAACTTTGTATACAGTTAGTGTTCTTTAAACCCTGCAGTGTGATTATTTTTTTTGATCTCTAAAATAAATTGAGTGGTCACCCCTAAGGCATGTAAGGAGGGTGAAATGAGGCAACCAGTGAATTGTTAGTCCTTTGGCAACATGGAGTCACCCAACTTAAAGACTGCCACACGCCATGCCATGAGAACGAGATCAATGAGAAATGTTGTATTATGTGTGTGCCATGCTTGCATATTCTGAATGGTTTTGTTGCAGTTTTCCCGCAGTTCTGGCTATATGGAAGTGTCTGTGAGGGCGCCATTATTATTGCACATTGGAAAGCCAATGTTGTGCTGACTTTGGTGTATATGAGACTGTGTGACATTCATTGTAAGGCTATGATTGAGGGCCCGGAGGGGTTGAAAACGCGTTAGTAGGTGCTAAGTGCGTTTTTATATGTGTGCTGCAACATGGTTATGAAGATTTTATAATATCTGTGAAACTTTCATGGACTCTGCACAATAAAGTTTTGATTTTTTTTTTATTGGAGAAGCAGTGCGTAGGTTCCCATGCCTGCATAAAAAGGGCAGCCTTCCTGCAAGACATAGGGCGACATGTATGAATCTCGCCACGTCAGAGCGCATGTTTCCGGCAGTTTCCCGGCGAAATTTGCGCCTCATGTATGTCGGTGCCGAGGTGCGCTCATACATGCGGTGTAAAGTCCGCCGCACCTCGTCAGTGTGTGAGGCGCAGTGTGGGACTTAGGCGCAGTGCGGGACTGCGCCTAATATTCGCCGCCAGACGTAGTGTGATCATACATGCCGTGTAAAGTCCGCCGCGCCTCGCCAGTGTGTAAGCGACCAATGAGAAGCGCTTACAGAATTTGAATTACTGTATTTCCCGGCAATTTTCAATATCCAAACTCCTGATGTAGCCCCGTTCTTGATTTTTGGAAAGTGATATTTTTATTTGATTTTTTTTTCAGGTTTGAGCTCTTTTTCTGATAATGTTTTACACCTAATAAAGGCGATTTTTTTGGAATCATACGACATGCCGCACGGCGCTGAGAGCTATGATTTCTCTTGCGATCTTCTATATGTTTCCTCTCATGTTCCGTTCTCGCTTCACTTCGCCTCCGCCGGATCATTTAGACCAGAATCAACTAGGTCTGCCTGTCGGAGCTGGCGAGCGCTGCAATGCGCCGCACTTTGCCGACCCGCGATCGTACATGCCTCGGAGTTTTCGAATGTGCCGCGTCCCGCCCCGGAACACCCACACTGCGCCCATTGCACGCCCCATCATGTTAGGCGTAGCCGAAAGTGGCGAAGGCTGCGCCTAACATTGCATCCCTGGTTCCGACAGGGGATACGGGCCGGTGAGGCGCAGGATACGCAAGAAAAAGCCCGATCATACATGTCGCCCATAGTGTACAGGGAGTGAAGTGACCAGTGAACATTCTGGTCTTTGTGATGAGTCACCATTGGTACAGAAGAAACTGCAATGGACAGCATAAGAGCAGGGCCGGGACGACGGGTAGGCCAAGGTAGGCGACCGCCTAGGGCGCCTACCTCAGCCTATCCCTAAGGGCCCCGTCAGGGCCCCGACCCTCGCCGGGCACCAGGCCGCTGCCGTGGGCCTGAAGCGGCGGCGGTTCTTGTGACCACTTTCGGAGCAGAGAGCAAGCGCTCCCCGCCCCGCAGACAGTGTCGGGCCCGCCCCCCGGAGGTCGTTGGATCCCCCGGTGAGCTGCAGGGCCGACACTGCGGGGGCCCGGGGTCCTCATAGCGCTGAGGACCCGCCGCGGCCCCGTGGCCTCAGCCGGCGCGTCGCGATGATGTGATGTCATCGCAACGCTGCCTCACCTCGGGCGCACAGCGCGTCATAGGCCGTGCGCCCGAGGAGCTGCCGGAGGAGCGCGCGGCTGAAGAGGACAGAAGAGGAGCGCGCGCCCAGGAATTGGGTAAGTATTAATGTTGTTGTTTTTAAGTGCCTGCCTGGTGCCCCCATAATGCCTGCCTGTGGCCCCCTATATGCTGCCTGTGGCCCCCTATATCCCGCCTGCGGCCCCAATAATGCCTGCCCGCGGCCCCTATAATGCCTGCCTGTGGCCCCCTATAATGCCTGCCTGGGGTCCCCCTATATTCGGGCCTGGGGCCCCCCTATAATCCCGCCTGCGGCCCCAAAATTTGCCTGGGGCCCTATAATGCCTGCGGCCCCTATATCCTGCCTGCGGTCCCCTATAATGCCTGCCTGCGGCCCCTATATCCTGCCTGCGGCCCCCTATAATGCCTGCCTGTGGCCCCCTATATTCTGCCTGCGGCCCCTATAATGCCTGCGGCCCCCATAATGCCTGCCTGCGGCCCCCTATATCCTGCCTGCGGCCCCCATAATGCCTGCCTGTGGCCCCCTATATCCCGCCTGCGGCCCCTATAATGCCTGCGGCCCCCATAATGCCTGCCTACGGCCCCCATAATACCTGCCTGCGGCTCCCATACGCCTGCCTGTGGCCCCCTATATCCTGCCTGCGGCCCCCATAATGCCTGCCTGCGGCCCCCTATAATGCCTGCCTGCGGCCCCCATAATGCCTGCCTGTGGCCCCCTATATCCCGCCTGCGGCCCCTATAATGCCTGCCTGCGGCCCCCATAATGCCTGCCTGCGGCCCCCTATAATGCCTGCCTGCGGCCCCCATAATGCCTACCAGCGGCCACCTATAACGCCTGCCTGTGGCCCCCGAAATTCTGCCTGTGGCCCCCATACGCCTGCCTGTGGCCCCCTATAATGCCTGCCTGCGGCCCCCATAATACCTGCCTGCGGCCCCCTATAATGCCTGCCTGGTGCCCCTATATGCCTGCCTGGTGCCCCTATATGCCTGCCTGGTGCCCCCATAAGCCTGCCTGAGGTCCCATACGCCTGCCTGTGGCCCCATACGCCTGCCTGTGGCCCCATACGCCTGCCTGAGCCCCTGTACGGCCTCCTGTGGCCCCTATATGCCTGCCTGTGGTGCCCATACGCCTGCCTGGTGGCCCCCCATACGCCCTGCCTGACCCCCCAAAACCGCCTGCCTGTGGCCCCATACCCTCCCTGTGGCCCCCATACGCCTCCCTGAGTCCCCTTTCGCCGGCCTGTGGCCCCCATACGCCTGCCTAAGCCCCCATACGCCTGCCTGAGGTCCCAAAAACGGCTCCCTGTGGCCCCATACGCCTGCCTTGGCCCCATACGCCTGCCTGTGGCCCCTATACGCCTGCCTGTGGCCCCTAAACGCCTGCTTGTGGCCCCATACGCCTGCCTGAGCCCCCATACGCCTGCCTGAACCCCAGCTATATATTTGCCGGGCCCCCTAGCTATAAAACCTGCCTGAGTGCCCCTATATTTATTTACCTACCTGTTTTAAGGGACAATATCTATATACCTGCCTGACTGAGGGGGCATTCTAAAAACCCGTCTGACTAAGGGGACTTATATACCTATAATTCAGGAGTTACTGGAAATGTGAGGATTCTAAGATATTTGTGTCCAAATCCTCAGGGACGAGTCTTGGCCGGGAGCAATTGGCATGAAAGGGGGTGAACCGGATGGAGAAGAGAAGGGAAAGTTTAACGACGTGATCAGAAAAGACGTCTCCGGTGAGTCACTAAATGTAACTGCAGTGTAATACTTAATATGTCTGCAGAGTCTACATACAACTAGTATCTACCACTATCTTTGGTCACTGTATGGCGGTGGTAATGTCTGTAGAGCCTGTGTACAGCTGATAGTCACATGTGGGGGTTTCGTTCGGTCAGGGTTGGCAGGATTATTTGAGCCTTAAGTAGTAAAAAGTTTTGGGTCTTGGTTTGTAGGAGTGTTTTTAAATAACAATCATTTCGTCTGGTAGATTTGCTCCATGTATCGGTGGATATTTAGTGACTGTTATTTAGGGGCATTGCACTGTCATACGGAGGGGAGCGATTTTGAAAATGCAAATTTGTCAGGGCTGATTTTCATTGTGCAGGCGACTGCTGAGGAGATGGGCAGGGCTAATGTGGAATGTGCAGAAAATTAGTGACAGGACCGGCGCAGGGGAGAGGAATTAGTGTGTGTGTGTGGGGGGGGGGTATTTTTTTGAGAGCGAGGGGGGGGGGGGCGCCATTGGCTGTACTCGCCTAGGGCACCAAAATGCCTTGTCCCGGCCCTGCATAAGGGCATGTCCCCACGGCACAGGTTTGCAGACGGTTTTTCAGACGGTTTGCGGTTTGGCAGACTGTCTGAAAAACCGGCCGCAAACGAGCACAACGGGGCTTTATAGAAAACCCGTGCAGCAGTCCCCATTGCGTGGGTTTTCTGCCCGGCGGTTTTTCCGCCCAACAGGGATTGCACATGCACATTCTTATGTATGTAAATGGGAAGGGGGAGCCGCCCCCCCCCCCCCCTCGCGGCCGTGTGCATGGTACACAAACCGGACAAATACCGGTCGGAGAAACCGACTGTCATTTGTCCTCTGCTGTGGGGACATGTCTTAAGGCTCCGCTGCACACATTTTCAGTGGTTTTTTCAGTCTTTTTCATTTTCTAAAACCGCTGAAAAAATTACTGAAAACAGTTCCCATAGACTTTAATAGTAAAAATGTTCTGTAGTCTCCATAGAACGCTTTCTTTCTGCTCGTTTATGCCACTGGTCGTTTTTTGTAACGTTGCAGAAAACGACAAAGCAGGGCAGAAAATTTACTATCGAAGCCTATGCAAAGCACCGGACTTTTTTGCACAGTTTTTTGCGCGGTATTTGGACAGTTCTGCTGAAAAACTGCCCAAGTGTCTTAACAAGGTATATGGATTTTGCATACAACAAAAACTGCCCCAAAACAGTCCAAAAAGAACGCGACAAAAAACTGAAAAGCACCCAAAAAAAACTCGTCAGAAAATCAGCTGCTTTGGACAAAAAATTTACGTTCAAAACCGTTTTTAGGTTTTGGTTTTCGACGAGTTTTTTGTCCTATGTTGTGTACATCTAGGCTACTGGCTGAGCTGTATGAGATTGTGAAGAACTGTGGCTGCAGACACTGCTGTGAGACTACAGACCGGGCCATGGAGGATGCGAGCTACGCGATTCCTAACAGTGATAATGAGGAGCTGCCGGAGAGACAACAGAGGCTAGTATACTCTTGGTATAGGAGAGGAATATCAGTAACATCTGTGACGTCCATACCATCTGTGACAACAGTGATATCAGAGACACCTGTAGCATTAGTGACTTCTGCGACATCCATACCATCTGTGACAACAGTGTACAGAACCTAAGCTTTTAGTGACATCTTGACTTCCATCCACAGGGGACATGTATAGAGACCCTGTAGCATTAGTACACGTGACGTCCATACCATCAGTGACACAGTGATATCAGGACCCCTTTACATTAGTGAATCTGTGACGTCCATCCACCAGTGCACAGTGTTTATCAGAGACCCCAATGCTTTTGAATCTGTGACGTCCCTTCCCGTGACAACAGTGATATCGGACCCGGGTAGCATTAGTACACGTGACGTCCATCCACCCGGGAAACAGTGATATAAGAACCTTACTTTAGTGACATCTGTGACTTCCATACCATCATGACAACATGTATCAGAGACACCTTAGTTTCTGTGACCCCCCATACCACAGTGACAACAGTATTAGAGACACCTGTAGCATTAGTGCTCTGTGACGTCCTTACCACGTACACAGTGATATGAGAGACACCTGTAGCATTAGTGACATCTGGATCCATCCCAAACAGGTGACACAGTGAACCAGAGACCCTTAGTTTTGTGACTCTGGACTCCTTTCCATCTGTGACACAGTATATCAGAACCCCCGTGCTTAGTGACACTGTGACGTCCTACCATCGTGACAACAGTATATCAAGAACCTGTGCATTTGTACGTCCATCCCTCAGGGGCACAGGTTTCAGAGACACCGTAGCTTATGACATCTGGGACGTCCAAAAAAAAAAAAAAACCACATGACACAGGATATCAGAGACACCGGGAAAGCATTAGTGACTTCTGGGGACATCCATACCACCCAGTGACAACAGTGTTTTCATAAAATGAAAAAACTTAGAACCCTGGGTTTCACATTTTTTGATCAAAAAAAGTTTGGTGTTTTTTTTTTAAATTTTTTTCTCTCTGTAAAAATTGGAGGTCAGGGGACCCAGGAGTGGTCGGATTTGGGCCCAAATTGAAGGTTTAAAGGGTAGCATGGGACTGCCCGATTTTGAATCACGTTGAAAGTCTGGCCATCTTAAACATCTTTTGATCAAAAAAATTGTAAAACCGGGAAAAGTCCAAAGTTTTTAAAAGGTAAAAATAACAGCAAAAAAGCTTTTTTGGGTTTTTCCCCACGAAATGTTTTGGGCCCTTTTTTTGCACATTTATATCGGGGAGACACCTGGGGGAAATTAGTAAACATCTTGACGTCCAAAACCATCAGTGCCCAACATTGATATCAGAGGACACCTAAACATTTTTGGGAACCTCTGTGACGTCCATACCATCAGTGACAACAGTGATATCAGAGACACCTGTAGCATTAGTGACATCTGTGACGTCCATACCACCCAGTAAACAACTTTGGATACAGAGACCCCCGGGTTACCCTTTAGGACATTTTGGATTTCCATTCCATCAGTGACAACAGTGATAGGAAACACCTTTTAGCATTATTGACACCCTGGGGACGTCCAAAACCATCAGTGACAACATTTAATATGAAGACACCTGAAAGAAATTAGGGGAACATCTGTGACGCCCCAAATACAATCTGTGACAACAGTGATATCAAGACACCAATAGCTTTAGTAAAATTTCTGTGAAGTCCAAAACCATCGGGTGACAACATGATATCAGGACACCTATACATTAGTGACATCTGTGAAAACCCATAACAACATTAAAACAACATCCAATCAAGACCCCCTTGAAGCGGGTTATTTGTCATCGTGACGTCCATACCATCTTTACAACAGTGATACAAGACCCCCTTAAAAATTAGTGATTTTCCTGCGAAAACCCAAATACCAACTGTGAAAAACAGTGATACCCAGAGAAACCCGAAACTTTAAAGTAAAAACTGTGACGCCCAAAACCCATCTGTGACAACAGGGGAATATCAGAGACACCTGTAGCATTATTGATTTCTGCTACATCCTTTACCATCATGACAACATGATATCAGAGACACCTGAAAGCTTTATTTGAAAACTGTGACGTCCCCTCCATCATGACAACATTTAAAACAAGACACCTTTTACTTTATTTGCCCTTTTTTCACATCCAAAACCATTTTGTGACAAAAAGGATACAAAAACACCTGAAACATTAGTGAACATCTGGACGTTCCAAACCACCCGTGACAACAGTGAAATCAGAGACACCTGTAGCATTAGTAAACATCTGTGACGCCCAAATACCACCCAGTGACAACATGATTAAAAGACACCTGTAGTTTAGGGGAAAACGTGGACGCCATCCCCAAATCAGTGACCCCCAGTGATATCAGAGCACGTGTGACCCCGGTTTAAATTTTGGGGCTTATTTTGGGGCGCATTTCGCCGCGTATTTCGCCACGTACTGTGCTTAATACAAAAGGGAAAATTTGTCCCCCCAAAAATTACAGAACCCCAATTTTTTATAGAAACTATGGTTTTACGCCTACCCTCCCGCAAAAACCCCCGGGGATTGACATGCAAACCCTTTAAAAGGGAAATGTGTCTTTCCAATTTTTTCTATTTCTTTTTTCACTGTTTGGGCATTTATAAAACCCAAAAATCAGGGGTTTTAACAAATCACAAACCCCCCCGGCCCCCTTTTAAACAAGAAAACCCTTTTTGGGCAAAAAACCCCAAAATCCAACCCTTTTAAAGGGTTTTTTCTCACACAAATGTTTAGTTTTAAACATACAGGAAAAGGTTTAAAATAAGACAAATTGGGAAAAACACATTCCCTGTTCGGATTGTGCTTCCTTTCAAAAGCTGGGACCCAGATCTTATCTTCGCTTGTACTTGTTATAAACAAGTTCCCCTAGGTTACCAACCAAAATCACTCAAAATTTTCATTGCCGTGTCTTATCAGTTTGCACAGGGGCTTGCTTATCTTTTTACGACAAACATTAAACCCCTTTTAGAGCGTGTACCTTCTGCCCTACCTTTTAAACCCCTTCTATTTTTCAAAAACTCCCCCTAACACCCTCAGCTAGGAATAGCAAGCTAAAAAGCCCGGTCACTGCGTAGAACCACCCACATCCTGCAGGAATGGGAGCCTAAACGGGCCTGGGGGAAAGTAGACGTGTAAAACCCAGCCTTTTGAGAACCCCCCTTTTAATCCCCCGAGTGTGAGTTAAAAAAAAAGAAGGGATTAAAAAAATTTAAATTTTAGGTTTGGCCAAAACCGTTTGTTAGGTATTTTTGGGGGAATTAGGTTTCAAAGAAATATAAACAAGGAAAGATAAAGGGACTTTTAAATAATTACAAAAACTAGGACTGGGTGTAAATAATTAGCGCAAAACCCCACAGGAAATGTTTTTGAAGAAGCTGATTTTTCCCCATTGCACAAAACTGGGGAAAGCATAAAAAAGGGTTTTTTCCCCTTTGTCTTTTACTCGGGAAGCAGGTGCCCAGATCTGCAAACGGCATGTGAAGGGAAAGGGCACCCCTGCAAAATAGCCCAAAATAAAAGGGTTCCCCAAAAACCTCAGTATACAGGACAACTGAGAAGAGTAGCTCTACTACATTGACATACCATGCACGGGGCAACCAAGAGACTAGCACACAATATATGATATACTCACTCAATGACTGCCCAGTCCACGAGTACTACTAGGGCATATACAGTGGATGTAACAGATGCACAGGCCCCATAGATCACTCTCTGTATTAGGGCGCGTTCACACGGCACAGGACAAATACTGGTCGGTTTGCCGGACGGCATTTGTCCTGTGTTGCGGCAGTCCCCACGGCCGCGGGGGGGACGGCTTTTCTCCGCGAGGGAGCCAGAAGAGCCCTTCCCCCTCCCATTGAGAAGCACAAATTCCGTCAGAAAACTGGACGGAAGAATGTGCTTGTTCAATGTTTTGCCGCCGGACCGCCGGAAAACCCGTGCAGTGGGGACATGCCATTAGGCTGTGTCCACACGGCAAGTGTCAAAACACTCATTAGATTATGAATCAGAAAACCGCACCTTCTGATGAATATTTTGACTCATGGATTTAAGGCTGTTTTTTCCCACCGTTAGAAAATCAGTCCCATTCATCTCTATGGGGTTTTGGCTGAAGACCCAACATAGAGATGTTTAGGGCACATTTTTTTTTACTGCATATACGGCAGATTAAGGCCACGTTTACACGGCACAGACCAAATACTGGTCAGGAAATGCCGACCGGTATTTGGTCTGTTTTTGGTAAGCAGGGGGGCAGCTTTTCTCCGCAGTTTGCGGACTCAAGCCCTCCCCCCTTCACACCCACCCTGTTTTTCCCTTTCTGCCCAAAAACCGGGCGGAAGAATGAACATGTTCTAAGTCTTTTGTTACGTCGGCAGTGTAAAAAACTGTCCAGCGGAAAATCAGTGCAGTGGGGACTGCTGCACGAATTTTCTATATACGTCTATGGGGAGCGTTGCCATGTAACTGTGCCATGGGGACAACCCCTAATGAACATGTTTCAAGTTTTTTTGCAAAAACAGCGTTTTGCAATCTGGCCTATTGGCCTATTGAAAATCCGAGCTGTGTAGACTTCAGCTTGAATTTTCTATGGAGGTTTATGGGGATGGTTTTACAATCGGTTTTTTATGGTGTTGAAAATCTGAATCCGTGTCAAAAACCAACTGTAATCCCTTGCCATGTAGATGTATCCTTAGGGTAAGACCACATGGCATGGATTTCAGTCAGTTTTTCAAACGTTTTTCGGATTTCAAAACTGTCTGAAAACTGACTGTAAATCATCCCCATAGACGTCAATAGAAAATCTGTAGTCTACACAGCTCGGATTTTCTGACGATCGGATTTCAAATCCGAAAACCATCCAAAAAAACTTAGGACATGCACATTCTTCCACCTGGTTTTAGGGCAGAGCATGTACTATTCAATGTCTAGTGCAGGCATCCTCAAACTGCGGCCCTCCAGCTGTTGGGAAACTACAACTCTCATCATGCATTTATATAATCTATAACAGTGGGAATGATGGGAGTTGTAGTTTCCCAACAGTTGGAGGGCCGCAGTTTGTGGATGCTTGGTCTCGTGGAATGACTGAATCCACAAACTGCAGACAGAACCGTCCCCCCCTAATACGTTCAAAAAAACGATAAAATACTGGTTGGAATCTTTCATCAGAATCCAACCAGCATTTTGTCAGTGCAGTGTGGCCATACCCTTATGGTATATTCACATGGCGTATAGAGGCACATACCTGTGTGCACCACTATACGCCTGCTGCTTGAAGTATGCCCTGGCCACTGCGTACTTGAAACAAAGTGACATTTCCCTCCTTTCTGCGGGTGCACAGTACACACCGGGAAAACGGCAGTTCTTTTCAGCACTAAAAATGTTCCTCATTTTACATTATAGTATATAGGAGGCTGAAAATCGGTGTCAATTCCTTGTCTGAAATCCGCACTTACTGGCATGGATTTCAGATGAGGATTCAAGACTGATTCAGCCATGTGAATGTACGCTTACATGCTTCCCATTTCTTTAAATGGATTCAGCTTCCCCACCTTGAGAAGAGCAGGGTAAAGTGGGGTAAACAACAACTCTACCCTGCAGGACTATGGGTGACACGTATGTACAGGGCTGCGCCAGAAGTCTGGCGCCTCTTCAGCCCGAAAACTAGTTCGGCCCCATTCGCTCTATTTTTAATCAGGCGCACTCCAGTATAAGGCGCATTACAGAGCGCCCACAGCACTTTGTAGTGCGCCTGAGATCGGGGGGCGTTCTGGTGGCGTGTCACACTACAACCTTACGAAGCTACACATTTATAGCTTTAGTACAGCAAATCCAGGCTCATTACTGCTGGAACAGGTAGAGCACTTTAAAGGTGGTTTACCTGAGCCAGAAGTGTCGTCTTTGTAGCTAGAAAGCGCTAAATCTATGACCCGCAGTAGAACAGGTTCATAGATTCAGGCGCATTCTACACTTCTAATGGGCACAAAAAAAATGGCGCCTGGGCAACAAAAAACATACATGTCGCCCTTATGTCTTTTTTTTTATAAATTGTTGCTGTTACTTTAAATACATCATCCTGCACTTGAGAGAAAGCTGAGCTATTATTAAGCATTTTAATTTTATGCATGTACCAATGATGTTTTGCTGCATTAAATATATTTTGTGTTCTGTTTTATTTACAGTTGTTGGAAAGCTGTATTGCCACTATATTGGATTGTGGCGCCTAACAACAGGGGCGAAGGTCTCCTAAGATGACAACCCCTCAGAAAGGGGGCAGCAATGGGTATGAGCCTTAGGGCTAGTTTACACGGCTGATTGCCGACGTAATTGCGGGACGGATTTCGCCCCGCAATTACGCCGGCTGCCGTGTAGCAGGGGCAGGGCGGGGGTCTGGCAGCTCGCCGGTCCCATAGACATGCATTATTCACGGAGCGTACATGCTGCAAATAATTGACATGTCACTTTCTCCCTGCTCAGCGTATTGTCCGAGCGGGGAGAGGAGACGGAATCCATAGTTCTCTATGAGAACTGTGGATTACCGTAATGACAGAGACGGATTTCAGCCGTACTGCAGCGCAAATACGGCGCGCAGTAAGGCTGGAAACAGTGCCCAAATCAGCCATGTGAATGAGCCCTTAGGCTATGTTCACACGGCTTATTTTGGGACACATTTCGCCACGTATTGAGAGCGTACGGCGCTCTAATATGGGCGAAATGCGTCCCAATCATTACGGTAATCCACAGTTCTCATAGCGAACTATGGATTAAGCCTCCTCTACCCGCGTTTGCAATATGATCGTATTGTGGGCGCGGGGAGATAAGTGACATGCCATTTATTCATGGCGATTACGTGCCGCGAGTAATGACAGTCTATGGGCCGGCGGGCTACCGCACCCCCCACCCCCACCACGGGAGTATGCGCTGAGCTCCCGAACACCTGGCGTAATTGTGGGACGTACTGTACGCCCTGCAATTAGCCGTGTGAACATAGCCTTATGGTTGGCCTAATATTGGCTAAAAGACAAGCATTGTGAAGGGAAGAGCCTCAGCTTGGTGATAAAAAAAAGCCTGGACTCTTGGAGAGACATGTATGAAAGGAATTTTTCACCCTTTTCTGGCATAAAATGTGCCAAATGAAGCAGGCTGTGACGTATAATGCACCAAACGAATGTGTTAGGCGCATTGTTCGTAAGACTCGGCACTTTCTAATGCGTCTAACATGAAGGGGCATTTTGGGGGCGTTCTAGGGGCATCTGAGCCTGAGGAGTCGAAGTGGAGCTGGATTTGCTGTTAGTGAAAAAAATGTCCAATATTTCTCAACTTACACCAGTACAATAACAGAAAGTTATTTCTTATTAAACTATATAACATTTAATTATTTAAATGTAATAAAAAATGTCATCATATAAAATTAATATAAAAATATAAAATGTCCCAAAAATATAAAAAATATCTCCTATAAAATGTATTTAAAATTTATAGAATCTGAAGCTAACTTTACATTAAATAACCCACTGATGATGATGTTCAGATTTTTTAATTTTCAGTATATTCAATTTGAAATGTACTTTTGCTGCTCTCACCCTTTATTCTACATATGGCACGAGCCAGCACAGCACAGGATCAGTTCCATAGTTTCTATTCACTGACATGCTATTCTAATGACTTTTCTTTTATTTCCAGCCTATCTATAGCCTTTATACGTTAGGCGCATTACTGATGCGCCTAAGTTCCGTAATGCGCCAAACACACAGATGTTGCAGAATGAACTTTAGACCATTTATGAGCGCACAAAAAACACTTTCAAAGATTCAGGTGCACTATACACTTTGCACGATGCACTTAGACGCGCCTATTTGCGTACATGCCTCCCTTTGGGTTGCAAAGGCCGGGTGGAGGAGTTGGGCATACTCCTTTCCCCAAAATCATTCCGGCATTCCCCCCTGCCCCCTTTCCCCAAATTTCCCCCTCCTTTAGGGTCCACACCCTCAGACCTTTTGGCCCTTTTTCCCTCAGAATCCCCGTTTGTACAGCCCCCCCCGGTCACCCCGCCGTTTCGGGGATCATTTTGCCGCCGGGGCTCCCCCCTTTTCCCTTCCACAAATCCCCACTCACATGGGTGATTTAACATTCCCATTAAAAACCCCCCTTTTGTTCCTTCTGCCTCTCGGTTTCTTTCTCTAAATCATCCTTTGGCCTCTTGAAAATTTAAGTTTCTCCCCCCCACAAGGGGGAAACGCCTTGTTTGGGTTTTCTCAGTCATCATCAATTTTAACCTCCTAATTCTCCTTATGCTCTCTTGATCAAACCCCTTATTCCTTCATATCACCAATTTCTCATTTCTCGGGGCACACCTGCCCATCCAGAAACTTTCGCCCATGAACATCGGGAACCATAACACCATCCCCTCATCCCCCCAACTCCTCTACCCCTTTCCCTGCCCGGGCTGTCAAGCGTACAATGAAACCTTCAACACCCTGGACTGTTGGCACCATTCGACACGCACCCCAATCAGACCCCCCCACCCATGGATACGCCTCATACTAGCTTTTTGCAGCGATGTTCCAGGTGTGCTGGGATGTGGGAAAAAAGGGGCTACGCGATTTCCCCAAATTTCTTTTTAGCCTTTTAAAATGTTTATTTTGGCCCAAACCCAAAAAATTTTCCCCTATTCCAATACAAACAACCCAAAAACCCCTCGCCCCCTTCCCCCCCCAACCAAACCACCCCCCCGGTCATACCCTGTGCTGAAGACCTGGCCACTCCTTCAAACAAAATGACAGTATTCGGCAAACATCTCATTTAACCCTAAAAGAAACCCCCATCCGTCCCCCCGGGCACGTCCTCTGTCTGCTCAACCCCTTGACCCCAAAAACAAAAAGGGAAGTGCCCCAGGCTTCCCCGTCTATTCCCCCCTACCCTGCTTAGTGACCCCATTCCTCCCACCTTGTCATCTATTTCCCCAAGAATCATCTCTCACCTTACCAAAATTCTTTAACCTTTCTCTCTCTACGGGATTTTTCCATCCTCGTTTAAAACACCCCTTCCCCCCCTTTTTTTAAAAAAGCCCTCTCGGGGACCCATCCTGCGTGCTAACATCGACCAGTCCTAACCTGCCCTTCACTCTAAACTCCGGGAATGTTTGGGGTCTACTCTCGCCTAATCCCCTTTCTCGTACTCCTTCTCGATCCATACAATAGGTTTCCCCCCCCACACTCCACAGAAACTGCCTATTTAAAAGTCCAATGACCTCCTAACACAAAATCCAGGGTAAACCATTCGCTTCTCTTGGATCTCTCTGCGCTTTTGACACTGTTATCACCACCTTCCCCCGCATGCCAGCACCATTGGCCTCCCGGAAACCCCTTCCCTTGGTTTTTTCCCACCCCTCTACCGCTCCCTTTAGGGTTTATTTTCAGGGTTCTACCCTCCTCTCCTCTTCCCCCTTGCTGTCGGGGTTCCCAGGGGTCCTTCTTTGGGCCCCTCCTTTTTTTTTCACCTCACATCCCCCCTTGGACAAACCCACAGAATTCGGGTTCCATACCATCCTTTTGCTGATGACACCCCATTATCACCTCCTCCCCCACATCATCCAGCCTTTACAAAACACCAGTGGTCTGTCCCCTGTCTCTGACACGTCCCCTTCATCTGAAAATAAACCCCCATAAACCAACTTCTTTTCTTTTTCCCCCATCCAACCCCCCTCCCTGCATTTCTGTTCCCCAGTTTGGCACCACCATAACACCTAGGAACAGGCCCCCTGTCTTGGGGTAATATGATTTTAATCGTCCTTCCCCCCATATCCAATCCCTTCCCGCTCCCGTCATCTGCACCTCAAGAACTCTCCAAAACCCTACTTTTTCAAGTGGAAACAGCTCAAACCCCCATTGTTGCTTTATTCCTCTCGTCTTTACTACGCAACCCCTGCTTACGGTCTCCCCTTGCAAACTGCCCCTCTTCAATTGCCCGAATCAGAGCCGGCTTGCTTTTTTCCACCCCTATACTGATCCTCTACCCTTTCATCACTGACTGGGGTTTCCTATTCGTAAAATACAAAAAAAAAACGCACCCCTTCCCCATTTTAAACTCTCCACAGCGCTGCTCCTCCCTACATCCCTCCCTTCTCGTCTACGCCCACCCCGGGTCTCCCTCTGCTGATGATATAACAATTCCCAATCATCCGAACCTCCCTCCCCTCTCCAAGATTTCACCTGCGGCCAGTTCTATGAAATACTACCGCGGGGCGATAGGGACTTCACAACCTCCTAGTTTTAAGAGGGGCCCCGAAAAAAAACATCTTCTCGGTCTGCCCACCAAATCCCTAACTGCTTTAACACATCGTCAACCCCCGCACTTGGGCACTCAAAAGGCCTTTTCTGTATATATTAACGTCTGGGGTGGCAGGTTCATCCTTTTTTATGGGAAACCCCCCCCTATTTTTGAAACAGGCGGACCATTGTAAAATTGTACTTTACCGTATGTTTCACCCATAAAAACCTAATAGAGAAAACTTCCGAGCAGGCCCTAAACTTTGGGTTTCTCATTTGTAAGTACTTTTAATTTGTAAAAGTCTGTAAATTACACCTTAAATTTTAAAGTGCGCGGAATATGTTGGGGGGGTATATAAATAAAGATTTTATTATTTTTATTATTTTTATTAAAAGGGAATGAGGGAAATTTTGGAGGTCAGATGTGTGCTTTGTCCGGGCTTTTTGGGATCGGTGTTGCGCGAAAAAGCCGGGGACAACACCTGTAATCGTCAAAGATTTGGTGCGTTCGGGGGCGTCAACCACTTCCTAAAATAAACATTTTTGATTTTTAATGCCAAATCTAGGTGCAGAACAGTTAGAACAGCCAGACCAGGGTAAAGGTGGTGCCTGAGCCAGACTTGTGGTGTTGGCTCTACACTGCCCTGTATGTATGACCTGCAGAATAACAGCCAGTCCAGGGTAAAGGTGGTGCCTGAGCCAGGACTTGTGGTATTGGCTTACACTGCCCTGTATGTATGACCTGCAGAAGAACAGCCAGACCAGGGTAAAGGTGGTGGCCATGAGCCAGACTTGTAGTATTGGCTCTACACTGCCCTGTATGTATGACCTGCAGAAGAAAACAGACCAGGGTAAAGGTGGTGCCTGAGCCAGCTTGTGGTATTGGCTCTACACTTTCCTGTATGTATGACCTGCAGAAGAACAGCCAGAGCAGGGTAAAGGTGGTGCCTGAGCCAGACTTGTGGTATTGGCTCTACACTGCACCTGTATGTATGACCTGCAGAAAGAACAGCCAGACCAGGGTTAAAGGTGGTGCCTGAGCCTGACTTGTGGTATTGGTTCTACACTGCCCTGTATGTTAGACCTGCAGAAGAACAGCCAGACCAGGGTAAAGGTGGTGCCTGAGCCAGTCTTGTGATATTGGCACTACACTGTCCTCTATGTATGACTAGCAGAAGAACAGTCAGACCAGGGTAAATGTGGTGCCTGAGCCAGACTTGTGGTATTGGCTCTACACTGCCCTGTATGTATGACCTGCAGAAGAACAGCCAGACCAGGGTAAAGGTGGTGCCTGAGCCAGACTTGTGGTATTGGCTCTACACTGCCCTGTATGTATGACCGAAGAACAGCCAGACCAGGGTAAAGGTGGTGGCCTGAGCCAGACTTGTGGTATTGACTCTACACTGCCCTGTATGTATGACCTGAAGAACAGCCAGACCAGGGTAAAGGTGGTGTCTGAGCCAGACTTGTGGTATTGGCTCTACACTGCCCTGTATGTGTGACCTGCAGAAGAACAGCCAGACCAGGGTAAAGGTGGTGCCTGAGCCAGACTTGTGGTATTGGCTCTACACTGCCCTGTATGTATGACCTGCAGAAGAACAGGCTCATACATTCTGACACATTCTGCACTGCCTTAAAGCAATTCAGAACTGACCTGTCAGCGCCAACGTTCATACATGTTGCCCAAGGTGACTGAAAGATGGCAAGGCACTGGGTGCTGGAGGTCAGGTGACATGGAACACACACAAGTGGAGATGCTGAGCAGGGTCGTCTGGGGTCAGTAGCAGTAGCAGACTCTGGATATCCATGAGTGGATGATGAGTTAGTGAAGGGCATTTATTATCCCACGGCTAGGAAGGGACTGATTATGAAAGTGTATGGCTTGCTCTATGCTGTGTGAGATGTCACTGAAGCTGTGTAGGCTTAGGGCATTGTCAGCCAGTGAGTAGCTAGCTATAGGGAGCCTGCCGAGGCTGTAGGTCAGGGGTGCACAACATGCGGCCCCCGGTGTCCCTATGTACAGCCTCCAGCCAGTAGGACACAAACATACTTTGCCTTTGATTTCATACTTCAGAAAATAAAATTCATCTTTTGACAGCTGCGTTCAGCTGATGGCACTGTATGGGAGGCTGGTACTGGTACTGTTATGGTGGGCACTGTGTGGCTGGCACTGTATAGTAGGAAGTGTTATGGTGTGCACTGTACGACTGGTACTGTTATAGAGGGCATTGTATGGCTGCACTGTATGGCTGGCACCGTTATAGTGGCCACTGTATGTTGAGCATATGGTTGGCACTGGTATGGTGGGCACTGTATGGCTGGCATTGTTATGGTAGGCACTATATGGTTGCTACTGTTACAGAGGGCATTGTATGGCTGCACTATATGGCCGGCACTGTTAGACCCTGTTCACATGGCGGGTGACCACGGCCAAAACCGCGGCCAAATCGCGCCGAGTTTATTAACATGGTTTCCTATTGGAAACCGCATTAATATTCACACGGCGCGGGTTTGGCCGCGGCTTTGGGGCCGCGGTCGTGCCGCGCGTGTGTGAGAACTCTCCTGTCAATTCTGACAGGGAGTTCTCAGCGCGGCGGCAGTGCGGTGTTGCCACGGGCATCACCGCGGGTGTCGCCGCGGGTGGTGCGCGGCTGGCCCGCGGCTCGCAGCGCGGCTTGCTCCCTGCCTACTAATTTGCATGGGGGCAAACCCTCTCCGCAAGCCGCCCCAAGCCATGCCCCACCCGCACCGAGACCACGCCCAGCGCCCGCGCCGCAAACCCGCGTCAGGAGATGCGAGTTTGCGGAGAGGTTAGGATGAGGCTTGACTGTGGTAAACGCGGCAAAAGCCGCGGCCAAATCCGCCGTGTGAACAGGGCCTTATAGTGGGCTGACACTATGGCTGACACTATAGGGCTATAAAAACCAAAATGAGCAATCCAGTCAAAACTGTTTCTATACTGTATCTGCATTTCTTCCTCAGAAGTATTTATTTCTGACACAATCGTGGCAAATTCACAAGATCTACCATAAAAAGTCTAGTAGGTTTGAGACTCCAAAGAGGAGAAGATGAGTTGGAGAGGAGGCTTTTTGTGTGTGTTGTTCTCTCTAGTTATAGTTGTGAAACAGCCACTTCTGTAACCCACAAAAACTACAATGAAAATAGGATCCTCATATCCTCTTTCTGGAGCGACGAGCAGGGTCCCCCATTTAGATCTCTGGCAGCCTCTAAACGGAACCAAGATCTCTGTCTTTTTGGTTATTTACAATTGACCTGCCATAAAGATCTCAGATGGGGGACACCCATTTAAAATTAAATGTGGCCCCTAGAAGAGGTGCAATATGACAATGTGGCCCTTGGACCAGAAAATGTTATACACCCATGCGGTGGGATGACATCAGCCTTTTATGAGTATCCTGTAGATAGTGAGCCGTGAAGTGCTCAAACCCAGGGGAGGGAGTACTTACGTCCCAACAGGGAGCCATAGAGTGAACTAGTTGCCTAACAGACCTATAAAACAGCCTAGAAAGTTAGGCCTGCAAGTAGTCCTAGATTGTGGGGCTCAGTAGGCCTGAGTGGGACGGTTCTATAAGCAGTGGGCTGGAGCCAATATAGAGTGAGGGGGAAAGTAAATTAAGGTATGTGTGAATGGGATCCAGATACTCCCCACTATCCCCTGGTTATTGTGGGAGGAAAATTAGAGGTGGTCCTTGGTGGGGCCTAGTGGTGTTGGTAATGAGAGCCTATTGAGCACAAAACAAGTTGGAAATTCCATATGGTTCAGCTTGCATGAGGTCATGGTCTAATAGAAGGATGTAGTTATCAGGCAGAAGATATGAAGTAGCAAACAGGTATAGTCCTGTGTTAAGAAACACAGGACAGATAATGGCTCCTGTGAAGACAACAGGATCCTGAGCCGAAGTTGAGAAGTTACATCCTTGTTAATGTATTTAGCCTGTAACATGCAAGAAACAGTTGCACCTAGCATGAATATACCAAGATTACTATATCAAGGTCAATCAAAAAAAGTTTAGTAAACTTGTTTTGAATGAATTACAGAGTGTGAGAAAATAGTGCCTAACCCCATGCTACAAGCCATCAATCCCTGACAATGAGCCTGACACATTTTTTATGAGATTGACTCTTGATAAAGATAGGTCACCTGTTATGGCTTCCAAACCAAAAGATCAAGAATGATATACATTAAACAACTGTATCAACATATATGTAGGTATTACATCACTAGCACTTAGATGGTATATCATTTAGGGACTCTCCCACAGTGCCATAGGGTTACCATAGATCAGGCACAGTGTCATTTGGTCACCATGTAGTGGACATGGCACCATTGATTCAAGTCCTCGCTATGACATCAGAGGACCAAATACTGAATAAACTCTACAGAAGTTGTTAGAGTACATACAAAAGTGCCAGGAAAAGAGCAAGGGAATTCACAACTGACCAAGCTAGTACACATTAACATCATGTATTATATTTCAACTCTAGAAGTATTCAATAATTATATCAGCTGAAATGGCATTGGTAATGTATGGCTTATAGGCCTATGCCAGCCCATATAGTTCCTATGGCTTATAGGCCCATGCCAGCCCATATAGGTCCTATGGCTTATCGGCCCATGCCAGCCCATAAAGGTCCTATGGCTTATAGGCCCATGGCAGCCCACATAGGTCCTATGGTTTATAGATCCATGACAGCCCATATAGGTCCTATGGCTGATGGGCCCATGGCATCCCATATAGGTCCTGTGGCTTATAGGCCCATGCCAGCCTATATAGGTCCTATGGCTTATAGATCCATGACAGCCCATATAGGTCCTATGGCTTATAGGTCCATGTCAGCCCATATAGGTCCAATGGCTTATAGGTCCATGTCAGCCCATATAGGTCCTATGGCTTATAGGTCCATGACTTCCCATATATGTCCTATGGCTTATAGGTCCATGACAGCCCATATAGGTCATATGGCTTATAGGCCCATAACAGCCCACATAGGTCCTATGGCTTATAGGACCATGTCAGCCCATATAGGTCCTATGGCTTAGAGGTCCATGTCAGCCCATATAGGTCCTAAGGCTTATAGGTCCATGCCAGCCCACATAGGTCCTATGGCTTATAGGTCCATGTCAGCCCATATAGGTCCTATGGCTTATAGGTCCATGACAGCCCATATAGGTCCTATGGCTTATAGGTCCATGCCCACTGGAAGCAATGATATTTCCCTGTCTTGTCTCATATTCTTACCTAGGACAGCAAGCTGAATCTCTCCGTCGCTGATAGTCCACATTCCCATACAGCAGTTGCTTTCATTGCAGTGGATCTTTCCAGCTTCTGTTATATCACCAAATCGAGCCATTTGCAACCCAACAGAATAGGAGGCATTATCATGTATGGCACAGGATATCCCTTTAGGATGGACATCTAGGAAATTAAAGCCACAAGATTAAAGGGTTGCCTTATATTATTTCTCTATTCCTGATCATGATCCTGAGGGTATGCTGCCTATGGGAAATCCAATGAGACACTGAGATATCTCCATTGATGTTCTGGTGATGCTCCATGGACCCATAGCTGAATTGGAACCATTATGGAACCGTTATTCTATGGGGCTTTTCCATTGTTTTTGTACTAAATTAGTAGTAAGGAATTTCTTTCCATGAATGATCTCATTCCATGACATGGCCTAAAAATCCACCCAACTATGCACCTAGATTCCCATCAAATCATGAACAGATGAACAGGTCTTACCTGGCAGGAAGCCTAAGAAGGGGATCAAGTAAATGATGAACTTCAGTCCTGCGTGATGCATTCCTATCATCAACAGAGGTAATGCAGGGTCTACGTGTTTCTCTATATTCCACATCATTGGTAGTGGTCCCTGTTGTCCCAATTTTTCTTCTCAAATCCCTATTCTCTTATTCCTGCTCCTAATATTTATTCATAGCTCCTTTCTAAACCTTATTCAGCAGGTCTGGGATTGAACAGAAATCTCAAGGATACAAAACAAGGGGCGTATCTTGGCCATTGCGCTATGCTGGGGGAGTGTTGTTCTGGGAACACTGTGAAGGAGGAAAGGACCCTACAGACAGTGGGCACAAGAAAAGAGACAAGTGGTGATAATAAGAAACAAAACTTTATTATAACACAGTGTGCTAATATTACCGACATACATACAGTCATGAATGGCAAATAAAATATTACAATAAATGGTATATTTCATGGTAACACAATATACACGGTCAAGTCACATTATTATGACCATTTGCCACTTTGATATTGACAGCATGTAGCTCTTAAAGTCACATTTCATGAGCTGGCTTAGTGGGTATTTAAGGTGTGTGATAGGCTGTCTGCACATATATCCCCCATTGCAGTCATTGGTTAAAAGGGGAGATTTATCAGAGTTGCAAAAAGGAATGATTATTGCCTTTCAGGCCAAGGGTGGTGGTATTTCTGGAAACTGAGCAGTCTGTGAACTGTTCACATGCTGCTGTGGTGAAATTGTATTGTGAGTGGACAAATTGCACCATTGTGAAAAAGCTACAAAGGTGGGTGAGGCCAGATCGACACGCCACAGTGGAGCAGCTCACGGCCAAAATGAACCAATAGGCTACCAGACGTGAGCCTAAAACAACAGCTCAGCGAACCCTACAGTTTATGGGACTCCGAAGCAGACAAATGGTCACTGCACCTCTACTAATCAAGTCGCGACAGCAGAAAAAGGCTTCAATTTTCATGGCAGTATCAAAATTGGACCTTAGCTGATTGGTAAAGGGTTGCTCTCTCCGATGAGTCACATTTTATGCTTTTTTGAACAGATAGATAATGACCAGAAACATCAGAGAACAAACATACTGCAACCATTGTTGGAAGACCACAAGCCGGTGGTGGCAGCGCCATGGACTGGGGAATGTCTTTGTGGCATTCTCTGGGCCACTCATCCACGTGGAAGACACTCTCCACCAATTTGTTATGAATCCATCTTCGCAGATCACATACAATCAAACATGAAGATTGTCAATGACAATGAGACTTGTGATTTCTGAGTACTACCTCAGCCCCCACATTCCCAATACTTAAATCCAACTGAGAATCTATGGGATCACCTTGATCGTCATGTTAGCTCTATGGATCTTGCCCCCACACCTTTGAGCAGTTGTGGGATGCAGTCAGCATGGCTCCAGATACATGTAACAACCTTACTGAGTCACTACCAGCGGTCTAGCTGCTGCCGTGCTGCGCATAGGGGTTACACCAGATATGGTCATAATAATGTGACTCGACTGTATAGAAACATATAGTATACAATTGACAGTGATAAGGGTGGTAGTAATATATATTGCCCTGTAAGGGTAAATGCACACAGGACGAATTTCCACATAGATTTGCACATTAAAAATCCCCAGAAGATTACAGCACCAGCCAAGTGAGCGCAGAGGCGCTGCTTAAAAATCCGTGGCATTTGTCTTCTGTGTTATATGTAAGGGGCTGGGTTTATGCTGCATTATTCATGGGACATCATTAACTGCAACACGTATATTTATGGAAAAGATATTATTTCATGGGCTTCCACATAGATCCTGTCCATCCCTCAGCAGTCACTGTATACTGAAAATCTATGTATAGTGTAAGGGCACGTCCACACGGCAAGGGTTTTCAGTCGAAACACATCAAATGGGGCACAAAAAAAATAGTCAATAAGACCCTAATGTTTTTTATGCGCATTTTATGGTGCAACATAAAGCCACACGAAAAAACGCTGTGTAAATTGAGCCTAAGGGGATGTTCACACGGCTTACTTGGACGCTGTTTGGACGCTGATCTTTCAGCATCCAAAACAGCTTCAAAACCTCGCCTAAAACACGCTTCTTCAGAAGGGGTTTCAGATGCATTTCTTGGCACGTTTTTGACACATTTTTGGAGGAGGTTTTGGGCAAAGTTTTCAACACTGTGTCCACCCATACAAATTAATAGTCAGGGCAAAAACTGTGCCGAATAACGCTCCAAAAACGCACAGAGAAATGCGTCTACCAACCCGCTGAGGTTTTGGATGAGGTTATGAAGCTTTTCATTGATTCCTATGGGGATTTTCAGCACTGAAAACGTGTCAAGAATTGACATGACACTTCTTTTTCAGCGCCCAAAACAGCTTCCAAAGAAGCACCTAAACACACATGTTTCTTAGATGTGTGTTTAGATCCATGTTTCAGACCCTAAACGGACCCAAACACGCATCTAAACAATGTGCAGTGTGATTTTACATTGCTTTCAATGTAAAACACGTATCGGTGTACAGACGAGCAATCACCGATGTGTGCTTACATGCATCTTTCTGATGCGTCTTTCTGATCCGTTCAAAGAATTGACGTCAATTCTTCATCCTTTTGACTCAGCAGACCCCCTTTATAAAACTATAGGGTGCGCTCCTGCTGCAGCCAAAAAGGGTATGTTCAGACGGGCTAATTTTGCCGCGCATTTCGCATCGTATTTGCGCTCTAATACAGGCGAGATGCACACCGAAATCACAGTAATCCATAGCTCTCATAACGAACTATGGATTGCTCCTCCTCTCCCCGCTTGTACAATACAATCGTATTGAACGCACGGGGAGATAAGTGATATGTCAATTACTTGCGGCGAATACGCGCCCCGAGTAATGAATATCAATGTACGCGCCACAGTACATCGCTGTGAACATACCATTACGTGTCTGGTAGATGCAGTTCCCCGAAAGTCGAATACGCGCCCTGAGTAATGAATTTCAATGGGGCTGGCGGGCTGCCGGCCCCCCCTGCACCACGGGAGTACGCGCGTATTAGCGCGAGCTCCCGAAACAAACAAATACATCGTGTGAACATACCCAAACACGCAGCACACTTTGGGTGCATCTTGGGTGCGTTTTACGCAGCACTTTTTAATACGTTTTTCAGATCAAAAACTTATTCAAAAACATATTCAAAAATGCCATCCCCTAAGGCTGGGATTTCGTGTTTTTTTCATGCTTATTTTGCACTAGTATTTGTAAGCCAGGACCAAGAATGGGTCCAAAACACAGGAGAGATAGAAGCCCTTCCACTATACTTTTTCTCTCTGTCGGTTTCATTCTTGGCTTTGGCTTACAAATAGTGATGTAAAATACGTGTGAAAAAACACTGGGCCTTCTTCATGAAAACCATCCAGTAGTAAGATGGTCATTGTCACCCATAGCAACGATCAGAGCTCATAGCAACCAATCAGAGCCCATAGCAACCAATCAGAGCTCAGCTTTCATTTTTCCAGAGCCTTATATGAAATGAAAGCTGAGCTCTGATTGGTTGCTATGAGCTCTGATTGGTTGCTGTGAGCCTGGATTGGTTGCTATAAGCTCGGGTTGGTTATATGGGCTCTGATTGGTTGCTATGGGCAACAAAGGTAGTCTTTTTGTCAGACATTCCTGATACATGAGGGCCAGTGGCCTGTGACCAGGTTCACCCAGTGTCTAACTCTTAGACAGTGTAAAGTTATACTAGACAGTCTAACAATGTGACACATTTATCATAGTGTTAATAAATCGGGCTCTGGCTATAACTGTCTGGTTTAACTGTACACCATTTTTAAGTTAATTAACTGTGGTAAAATGATGGCACACTTCTTTGGCGCATGGAGTCGTACGCTAAACCGCTCCTTTTTCCAGCTAAGCCACACCCCTTTTACAAAGGTCACGCGCCTTTTGTCAGAGGAGGCACAGAAGTTTCTAGAAACTGTCTAAAAAACATCATAAATGTGGTGTAAAGCAGGTTTATTTTTGCCACAAATTGTGCCAGAATTCTGGCCCAGCCGCCTTGAGAAATGTGCCCCCGTGTCTTTTTATTTGCATTTTGATGCAAAAAAGACGCTTTAAAACGCTGCAAAAAAACATGACATTAGGCTCCCATTGGGTTAAATAGTAATATGGTAAGCGTGCATCGGGCACCCAGCTGCGCTTTTTTGCTTGACGTGCTGCACCAAAAAATTTAAGTGCAGCACATAAACGTGCCAAAACACGTACAATGAAGTTCCTGTGCTACAAAAAACATGTGATTATAAGCAACAAAAAACAACCCAAAGATACATCAAGTTAAGAAAGCATGCATAAAAAAGCATGAAAAAACATGCTTAAAACCGCACGTTTCTCCTGTGAAATAAGTGCTTATTTTACTGCACATAAAAATAAGGTGCGAACCCGACCTAAAGTTGACATTGTGTAGTGCACACCACCTAAGACTAGGTACACACCACGGTCATATATGTTCAAAGGGTTTTGCCAAGGAGTAAGGATCCCCTTTCGAGGCCAGTTGGTAGCTCGTTACGAGCTGGCCTCAAAGAACAGGGAGCGGGCCATGCTTTTCTATGGCAGATATGTATGTAGCCGAGCATATTAGAAACTCCCATAGACATTAATGGGGTAGAGCTGTGCAAGCGTGGCCCTCTCTCTGTTCTCTGAGGCCGGCAGACTACAAACTAGCCTCAGAAGGGGATCTAGCCTTATGGAAAAAACCTCATTCATTGGATGCCTCAGATACATTAGATGCCAAGACGTGGCAACCATCACCCACAGGGTCTCATTATAAAAAAAATCACATTTAACATTTATTTCTGAATACTGTTGTATGGAATAGCCAGTTAATCCTATGGATATATTTAGCTTATGTGCAGGGAGCTTTCCTGGCGAAAAACACTAAAGGCGACATGTGTGATCGGGAGTTGCACCTGTTTTCTGGCAAAAACTGCGGCTCACCCATCCGAATCCCCTGTCGGACACAGGGATGCGATGTTAGGCGCAGCCTTCGCCACTTTCGGCTGCGCCTAACATGCAGGGGCGCGCAATGGGCGTGGTGTGGGCGTTCTGGGGCGGGACGCGGCACTTTCGAATACTGCGAGGCATGCATGATCGCGGCTCGGCAAAGTGAGGCGCATTGCAGCTCCGACAGGCAGACCTAGTTGATTCAGGTCTAAATGAGCTGAAGGAGGCGAAGTGAAGCGAGAACGTAATGGAATGGGGCAAAATGTGCTCTAGGTCGACTGTTACAACAGCACACAGCTCTCCGCTCCGTGCGGCATGGAGTATGATTCCAAAACTCGTTTTTATTAGGTGTAAAACATTATCTGAAAAAGAGCTCAAACCTTCTAAAAACATAAATCAATCAAATCCCGAACAACGCGTTTGTCGTCAGCGCTACATCAGGAATTGCGATATAGAAAATTGCCGGGAAATACAGTAATTCAAATTCTGTAAGCTCTTCTCATTGGTCGGCATAAACCAGCCAATCAGAATAGGAGCGACAAAGACCCATTATAACCTATGGAGAAGTATTGACCAATCAAATGAAAAAGCGGGACAGTTCAAAATACAGTAAAAAATGCAGAAAAGAGCTGATTGGTTGAGCTAGCGGGGGCTTGGCTATCCCGGCCAATCAGAGTGAGAGCTACTTCTCCCATTGTAGTCTATGGAGAGATGGGGGCACTGAAATCTCAGCGCCGTGCGGCATGGAGTATTAGTAAATAACTTGTTTTTATTAAGTGTAAAACATTCTCTGTAAAAGAGTTAAAACCTTCTATAAAGATACATAAGTAAAATCAATAACAACGCGTCCTTCTTGCTGCACTCAAAATAGACGCACTACATATGATTGGTGGATTCATATCTGCCGCCTGGGCTCAACCAATCAGCTCTTTTCTGCCTTTTTTACTGTATTTTGAACTGTCCTCCTTTTCACGTGATTGGTCAATACTTCTCCATAGGTTATAATGTCGCTCCTATTCTGATTGGCTGGCTTATGCCGACCAATGAGAAGCGCTTACAGAATTTGAATTACTGTATTTCCCAGCAGTTTTCAATATCCAAATTCCTGATGTAGCGCCGGTCTCGGCGACAAACGCGTTGTTAGTGATTTTATTTCTGTATGTTTATAGAAGGTTTTCGCTCTTTTACAGAGAATGTTTTACACTTAATAAAAACAAAATATTTACTAATACTCCATGCCTCACGGCGCTGAGATTTCAGTGCCCCCACCTCTCCATAGACTACAATGGGAGAAAGTAGCTCGCGCTCTGATTGGCCGAGATAGCCAAGCCCCCGCTAGCTCAACCAATCAGCTCTTTTCTGCCTTTTTTACTGTATTTTGAACTGTTTCACCTTTTCATTTGATTGGTTAATACTTCTCCATAGGTTACAATGGGCCACTGTTGCTCCTATTCTGATTGGCTGGTTTCTGCCGACCAATGAGAAGAGCTTACAGAATTTGAATTACTGTGTTTTCCGTCAATTTCCAAGATCCCAATTCCTGATGTTGCCCCGTTATTGATTTTTTGTTAGTGATTTTATTTAGGTATTTTTTAGAACGTTTCAGCTCTTTTTCAGATAATGTTTTACACCTAATAAAAACGATTTTTTTCATTCATACTCCCTGCCGCACGGAGCTGAGAGCTGAGATTTATTTCTTGAGCGATCTTATATATTTTCACTTTAATTGTTAATGATCCACTTTTTCACTACATTTAATCATTTTTAGACAGCTTTGATTTTCCTCTTTATTCATTCATTCATATTCATTCACTAACATGTTTAATGATTTCTCGCTGATTTCCAGCCTGTCTCGAATCGTAATACATGTTAGGCGCAGTCCCTTCTGCGCCTAAGTCCCGCACTGCGCCTCACACGCTGGTGAGACGCGGTGGACTTTACACCGCATATATATGAGCGCACCTCCTCGGACGGCGAATATTAGGCGCAGTCCCTTCTGCGCCTAAGTCCCGCACTGCGCCCCACACACTGTCGAGGCGCGGTGGAGTTTACACCGCATGTATGAGCGCACCTCGGGCGCCGACATACATGAGGCCCAGTTTTCACTTTAAATCGGGCGAAAACGTGCATTCCGATTCCTCGAGCTTCATACATGTCGCCCTAAGAGGCTGTTCACACGACATATTTGTGGGGTGTACTTTGGGGTATAATTGCTGTACAATGGGCCTGAAGTATGTCCTTCAAATACAGTAAAATCATAGCATTCACTGAGTGCTATGATTTTACAGCGTATTCCCCCGCACGTACTGAGCGCCTGGAGAAAGAAGCATCATTCCGGGGAAAGGGAGGATGAATGGGGGCCTGGTCACTTTAGAAGTACACACTGCCCATAAACATGGTGTGTACCTGGCCTAATACTACTCAAGGGGACGCCACTGACTTTGAGGGCCCGGGCACCCAGAGCCAGTGCTGTATTCACAACCCATGCTGTCCAAGCCATTGAGACTGTACTCGCCTGCAGTTTGGCCACTTTTAACATTTTAGTTGTAAATTTGCCCACTAAAAATCAACAAATTATCTTCACAATACAATTATTATATGTGCAGATATTTGGGCAGTTGATTTCTAAATTGAAACATGCCCTATATCATGCAGATTTTTGTTGTAGATATTTTTGACATAAAAGGCAACAAATTCACAGATACACCAATATGTAAACCTTAAAGGGGTTGTCTCACTACAAGGATTGCTTTTTATCTTAAAGATCTTGCAAAAACAAGTCACTTTGCAATATGTGCCCAGTAACAGTGTCCTACCTATTCTGAGATATCCCCTCTAGTATGGGCTGCATCAGCTCCTCAGGTCACTATAGCTACAGACCTGTTCAATCTCTCATGATAGGCTGCCAGCACTGGTTGCTATAGCTACAGACTACTGCAGCCTAGTGGAAGCCAGTAAACACGCCCCTGAATTCAAAATGAAACCAAGAAAACAGGACTGAGGTAAGAGGAATCAATGTAGTGAGACAACCCCTTTAAGCCTAGTCCACATGGTATATTTTATTTTAAGTTGCATACCTTAACGTGTAATGTAACGTATACATTGACTTCTAAGGCTGGATGCACCGCCACAGTATATGTCTTTGGATTCCATTTCATAACCTTACACTGTCTGTCCTCTTTAGGTATGGTGAGGGGCGCTGCGCTTTTTCAGGTTGTACAAAAATGTATATTTTACAGTATATGTTTTTTTGCTTATGAAAAAAAAAAACAGGTGACAGCCAATAAGGAAGCTAGTTTAACTCCTTAACGACCGCCCACTGATTATAGATGGCAGGCGATCGTCCTTCTGCTCAGCTGCCAGCGGCGCAACTGTGCTAGGAACAGAGCTGTGCTTAACAACGCTGTTCCTACAGCAGTCTCTGTAAGCATTGGGAAGCGGAGGAAATGTCCAAACCCTGATGCTTAACCCTTTGATTGTCAGTGACCACAGCATAATCAAGGGGTATTCCCCTGCTCCTTTGGGTGATCAGGACTCCTGGTGAGCCCAGGGAACATCTCCATAGTCAGCCCTGGGGACCTAGAGTAGTCCCAGGGCTGTCTGTATAGGAATCCTACAGTCAGATTGTAATGTTTTAGCATATTTGAATACGCTAATACATTATTAAGTGTAAAAATAAATAGTTATCCCACATAAAAAGTGTAGAAAAAATGAATAAAATAAATAATAAAATAAAAAATGTTTAATAAAAAATAATTGTGCATACATTACACACACAAAACACATACAGTATTAGGTACCCACATAACTGTAATAACCAATAGAATTAATCTAACAGATTATTTAGTGTAAAATGGTTAAAAAAAATAAAATAAACATTTTTTTTTAAATTGTAAAAAAAAAATCTGCTGTAATTTATATGTAAGCTCAAACTATGCCCCCACAAAATTTAACTTCTCCCACATAAAACAAGGCCTCAAACAACTGCGTCATTGAAAAAATAAAAAAAGTTATGAAACGCAAGGAGGCAAAAACTAAAAAATATGTGCTGGTCATTAACTACTTTTCAGGCCTGGGGCTTACAGGGTTAAAAATCAGAAAAAGCCTGTCAAACGTATGCTCAAAACAGTGCATGTTTGACTTACACTTAGCACATACATTATAATGTACAGGTTTTGCAGTACGGTAATACGTAATGTGAATCTAGCCTTAACACAGCATGCCTTGCCTAATGTCATGAATATTAGGAACGTTCTAACAGTTATCTCCACCAGGTAGGAAATAGTGACATCTAGTGTATGCTGTGCAAACTGCAGCCCTGGAGAGAGGGTGATGAGTGCCCCAGCTGCACACAATAATCAGGCTCCTCATTACTGGGTGTATAGGAAGCCCTGGGATATAAGAAGATCAGGTTGGGTGAGGGAATAGTACCTGGGTTTCCTGCAGCCAGTGTGATTTTATAGCAGAGGTGATCCATAGAAGCACACAAACTGTATGTATCACACCCCCCTTTCTTGCAACCCGTTTTTTATGTAATGTCTTATGTGTTTGTTGGTTTCTCTATGATGTGCCCATTGTGATGTGTTATTATATTTTAGAGGTGTTTATGTAGCTTGTGTATAGCTGACTTTGCAAAGCTGAATCCCTTATACAGTGGTTTAGTGTGTTGGATCTTGTGGGCTTTTTATTGAGAAGGGTTAAAAACTGTGTAGGCTAGAAGTTTAGGAGGTATAACATGCTGTTTCTGCTAAGGAGGGGGAAGCTGTATAATATGTAAGCCAGGGTGACTATACTTGGTGAAATGGGACTTAGAAGGAGCTGGTGATGTCAATATAGTCCTAGCAGACTTCTCTAACAACTGTCTTCTACACACAAGAATTGTGTCCACTGTTAAGTACATAATGAGAATCTGTGATATACTCCTAGAAATACATGTCTGTTATAGAGAAGTCCATAATGGATTGGTTGACTTAATTGTTTTTAGAAGTGCCAGTTTTAGGACCTGTTCCTCAGGTCTCTTGCTTTTGGGAACATATGGTAGGACAAGGGAGGCCATCACTTAAAAGGCTTGCCCAACTTATTGGGCATGGCTTGGTCGCCTGCTCATTTTCTCTTCTGGATGGGATATCACTGCTGCATTGGCCATATGCTTTTACTTGCTCTGCTGTTTAGGACATGGTATCTCAAAAGAAATACTACAAATTCTATATGAACAGAGGATTTATGCCAATATATCACTGCAAATAATAATCCCTGTTAAAACATAACTTTTACTAGATTATTTAAAATATTAATATCTAAACCCCTATATATTACCACTACATACCTAGATGATACAGCATACTGTGCACTATCTGCCAGTGGAGTAATCGCCCCGATAAAGAGCGGCTCCGCTTTAATGACAGACAATATCACTACATGCGTGTATAAAAACCTTTAAATCCCAGCTATCCCGACGCGTTTCCCCCATACAATTCTAGGGTTCATCAGGGGATTCAAAATTTCTCTCACTGTGGAAAAAGAATACGCTATATACAACGCATATATTACAACATATGTACTTCCAAATTAGATAAGTGGACTGATACTTAGCTCAAGTGCTGCCAGGTATAATAACGATAGTTCCCGCGGCACCTCTAGTACGCTGGCACCCAAGATAAGAGGGATACCTATATAGCGTATTCTTTTTCCACAGTGAGAGAAATTTCGAATCCCCTGATGAACCCTAGAATTGTATGGGGGAAACGCGTCGGGATAGCTGGGATTTAAAGGTTTTTATACACGCATGTAGTGATATTGTCTGTCATTAAAGCGGAGCCGCTCTTTATCGGGGCGATTACTCCACTGGCAGATAGTGCACAGTATGCTGTATCATCTAGGTATGTAGTGGTAATCTATAGGGGTTTAGATATTAACTTTTACTAGATTATTTAAAATATTATGTTTTAACAGGGATTATTATTTGCAGTGATATATAGACATGGTATCTCAGTCAGTTTTTAGATGGTTTGCTGGCTTAGAATCTGACATGCAACGCTCCCTCATTCTTTAATAGAAAATCAGTGCCGTAGTCTCCACTAAATATATTCTGCTGGATTTTTTTTAAATTTTTTTTCCCATTAACACCACTGGCAGTCTGAAACTTATAACCTGTTTATTCTGCCTGGTATTTAGGCAGAACATGTGGGTGTGAAGGGGGACAGCTTAAATCTGTGGACAAAAGCCTCTCCATGTGGGAAAACTGAATGGTAGTTGGTCTGTGCCTTGTGAACGTGCCCTTATTGTGACTGCTACAGTTAATCAGAAAGAAAGCAGAAGACTGGGGAGGGCCAGTGCTGGAACTGATGGGAGAAGGAAGGCAAACGTGTGTTTTTTTTTTTTTTGGGGCACCAGTAGCTTAGTCTCTCTAAATTGGACAAATCTTTCTTCCCCCTTCTAGCAACTTTCAATGCAAAGCTAAAACATGGTTCTTACAGGTATTGATATATCCCATGCAAGCTGCAGTAGTGAGTGTAGATTTTGGCTAGGATCACCTCTGTGGCAGTGCTGGATCAATTTCATAATTTCATGTTGGTAGCTAATGGTGTTTGATGGGACCTCATAGACCCTCATTATACTCAATCTAATGAAGGGGGGAGAAATGAACAGTACAGCATGCTGATTTGAGCTTGATCTTTCCTGTGGAAAATCTATAGCGTTTCCACCCTATGTGATAACTCAAAAGCTTCTGATAGGATCTGAGCTGTTAAGCCTTTGCTTTTAGACAGTATATAGGGGCATGATTGGAAGTACAGAGCCCAGTGTTTTCAGTCCTGTGCCAGATACTTGCTCTGGTGTTAAAGGGATTAATATACACTTTTAAGGGTGGGCTAGTCTGATGTGCCTGGAGATCTCTACTGTTATCAGCATAGATGTTTAGTTTTCTATTACTGTATGAAATTTTGAAGAGGCTGATCCTTAATGGGCACTGCTTTTTAAAACTGGCCAAAACATGGCCATTGACAGAGGTACATCACCTGTAATGGCCATGACATGCCAAAAACTCAGGTCAATATGTGGTATTGGCCATCAGACTGTCTGGCTGTTCACAGCTGCTGATTTGTGGTAGGTTAAAGCTGTGGCCTCTAGATGTGCATGCTACCTGTTGTGTTAGTAACCTAACTTTCTGATCTATTGCATGATCAAAAAAGCATTCTGAAATCCATCTTGAGTCAATGCTTCATCTGCTGTTGATCACTTTTAGGACACGATGTCTGGAAAACCTGAGCCTTCTGGTTCTGGAAAAGGCAACAGTTACTCCCTCAGGGCAGCCAAGAAGAAAGAGGACTATCTCTCTGAAACCAGTGAGTCCGAAGAATACCAGAGCTCCACGTCTTCTGATACGGACATGGAGGAAGTACCGATGGTTCTTCCAACTGACTCGGATGAAGAGCCTCCAAATGAGTTCTTAAGAAAGAGAGCCCAGAACATCGAGAATAACAAGGCCATGGTTAGTCCCAACATATCAAGTTGTTACTAATGTGTACACCAGGGGGGTCAAAACCTTTTGCTAAGGCCAACAAGTGTTTTATGGTTGCCATTGGCGGGTGGCTAGTGTTCACTAGTAGGAATGCCAGTGCTGTGCCGCTGAGTTTGACCAGGGCAGTGGACACAAACTCAGAATTCAAGATGGTGCTTCTGCCATACACTAGCTGTGTCCTCTAGGGGAAGTGGAGAGTCAGACACTATCATTGCTTGCTGTGTCTACGCTCTCAAAGGCCACACAATGTGGTGGGCTCTGAGTTTGACGAGTCTTTCTTCCAGTTTTTTAAGTTATTGTTAATATTTCTCAATGGAAAGGCCATACCGCAGATTCTAAATAGTGAATCCAACCAAAAACCAGTGCTGTGTGGACATAGCCTTAGCGACTCAAGGCTACTGTCAAAATGGCACCCCAAGAGTCCACCGGTTTTGGGATTGCTATTCATGCGGCCTGCAGTACAAGCTAAATGTCAATTTGGTCACTAGGGATATTAACTCTCTATTTTGCAGCTTGCCAAACTTATGGCGGATTTGGAGAAGCTCCCAAGACATCTGAATCGAATGCCTCCTATGGAAAATGAGAACTTCAAGGTAAGGCTCAGTACTACCACGACAAAAGCCTATGGTGGAGGCATTAAAAGCAGTGTGGGATTGGGAATAAGATTGCGCCTGAGGAGGTGATGTATAATATGGGGAGGGGGATGGTACCTAGTACTTCACTGGCCTATTGGGGTGGTGTCACACATGGTGTCCTTGGGAAGCATTTCTTTTTAAGAAACATGCCCCATACCACTTATGTTATTAAACCAACCCTCATTAGGTTCAGATATTCGTGCCTATAGAGACAAATGGGAGTTTTATAACAGACTCCATAATAGTTTTATGCATGAGGTCTGGAGCTCCTAACTTGTATCCTACTGGAAATGTCCTCTGCATACAGTTAGTAGTTGCTTATGATTGACTTGTAGAAGAATTTCATGTCAATTGCATTGTGAATCGGTAGTGAATTAATCACAGGTAAGGCCTGGTCCACACCTGCCTAGGGTTTTGTTGTAGATTCCACATGTAGCATGTGCTACCTACTGATCCATCAGTTTTCCTTTAAATGCTGGAAATCTGACAGGCCCTATCCTAGCTAATTGGTGTCCTCTGTAAAATGGATCTATCCAATGACAAACAATGAGAATGTAAACCAGGCCTCAGTCCACCCTATACTGTGGCATAGTCTGAAATCTTAAATGCTAGATTGAGTTTATCTACTAAAGTCAAATGGTCATGTTGCATGTCACAGGTAAGTATAATGCATTCTGTAGCTTTCTTCAGCATGTGTTAAGAAGGAAAACCTCTAAAAATTCACATTGCTGCTGTAACTTAGGTTTTTGGCACAGGAGATGTGGTTATCTCTAAAAGGGGAAGTTATAGTGCATATCAGTAATTCTGAAACCTCAAGTGTTGGTTCTTGGCTACATGGTAACTTGTATGTCTTCTTCTTTAGCACCAAATACGTTCTCCTGCTGCTGACGTCCTACCTAGAAGGAATCCAGAGAGAGCCAGTCGAGTACGTATGGTCCGTGCTTATACTGTCGAGCTGCCTTCAAGTCCAGAAAATGAGGCTGGTGCTGCGGGTCCGAAGGTGCTGCCATTTAAAGTAAGAACCTGATGCTGGAGACATTCCATGCTGTCCCTTTATTGAGTTGGTCAGGGGCATAAGAATTCTTGCTATGGGGCCTTACCACCAAATGACTACAAACTAAAACAGCAGCAGAAGTAGCAATAACTGAAGACATAAATAATACTGTCATATATCAGGGACCCAACATAGTAGTGCTGCACAGAAAGCAACTAACTACGTTACAAAAAAGAACAATGTTCTTGTAACTGAGTAGACCACCTCTGAGCCCCCCCCCCCCCCACCCCCTTGCTTTATAGTCCAGCCGGGCCCTGTACAGGAGTACTGGCTGTTCCCCCTTAACAGTGGCCCTGATTGTGCCCAGTTTTGAGACTCTGCAGTGTAGATGATCAACAAGCTTTTATGTCCTGAACAATGTCTAGTCTGATAATGGACTTCTTATATTGGTTATGATAGTTGGAGTAAGTCAAACTTTCTGTATCTGGACACTGGTTAATCGGGAAGGTTATTAAAAATGCAGAATTTAAAAGGGGTTAATTAGAACTAGGAAAATGGCCATGGAATAGCCAGTATCTTGGCTTGGTCCCTCTTGACTTGTGTAGGGCTGAGCTGCAATACGACACTTCCCATGGAAAAGACTATTTAAAAGGGTTTAGTCAAACTGACTGAGGGTGCAAGGGAAGAGGTTATTTGGAGGATCTAAATACAGACCTGTGGGATTCAAGATGGAAGTGAATGGTCACCCTTGAAGAGCTGGGTTAAAAAAAATTAACTAACTCTACATTCACCTGTTTTTATTATAGCAGAGACTGGTAGGAGCAAAAGTGCGAGCAACTCGGGCCTTCATTATTTCCCTTCCCCATGTTGTGCGACCAGTAGAAGAGATCACAGAAGAAGAACTGAATAACATTGCTGCTGATATGAAGTCAAAGGTGCAGACTGAATATGTGAGTAGGGTGTTTTTTTTTTTTTGTTTGTTTTTTTTTTTGACTAGAAGGAATCAGTCTGCTTAACCCTTTAACAAAATGCTCACCACTGCTAATACAATTCATTCTGGTGTTCTAGAGTAATGCATAAATTCTGTTATCTTTCACTGCTCTTCAGCAAAGGGGTATGATGCAGATCTCTCCAGAGCTGCATTGATAATTCTGTAGACTGAAGTTTCTCTCCCAGCACTTCTTGCTGGGCTGATATCTGTAAAGCATGCCTACTATATATTCTCTTTACAACTCTATAGTGTATAAATGTACAAAACTGTTCTTGCTGCATTATATTTCTCAGGCTCTTGACTATTTCTGCCCAAAAAATTGGGGTTTGGCAGAACTGTAAATGCAGGTCTTGCATGTGTATCAAAGGGGTTAGGTCTCCATAAGTCAGGGGTGTCTTTTGCTACCACCTACACCCTCTAACTTTTTGTAAACAAATGACTGTCCATTTTGGAAATGAGTAGTACAGATGAAGGGTAATGGCCTCAGATATGGCCACATAGTGCACCCCCACTCCACTAATGCACAAGTGAGTGTCTTTATTGCAGTTAATAGGTATATTGCTGCATATGGCTCTTGGACTGCAAATTTATCTATAGTCAAAGTTGAAGGAAAGCCCCAAATGCTGATGGTGGGATTCCTGAATGTAACACACACATCAGACACTTACAGAATATAACTTTAATATGTTACATGGTTATACTCAACTTGGCCAGGCTAAGACAGATTACCTTTGGACTAGAGATGTGCAAATCTGCTCAAGGACTCCATTTACATTGATTGTATCTTGTGTTTCTGGTTTTTTTTTTTTTTTTTTTTTTTTTCCTCCTCTGACATACTGTGATGTGGTCATAGATATCTAAGGCATATTCAAACTCTGCTACATGTGCTATATTTGATCTGTATGCTTTATGCATGGGACACACAAGCATTATTAATTAGGGCTAATAGTCACATTTGGACTACACATGACGTATTGCCTTATGGACCCACTACAGTTTCCAAATGTATTACATGAATGGGATCAGTGTCATCCTGCACCATATCCTCTGTTTTTAACCTCCTGTAGGGCTCCGCATGTCATCACTGCCGACAGAAAACTCTAGACACAAAAACAAACTGCCGCAACGTCGATTGTCGTGGGATCCGAGGCCAATACTGTGGACCTTGCCTCAAACGCATGTATGATGAAGATGCACGCACAGCTCTCCTAGATGCTGTGAGTAGTAGTATGGGGAATGTACAGACTGTCTCATACTGGTGCTGATGATGGCACAAATGTCTGTCGGCTTAGCCTCACATCTACCAAATGTGCTATGCCCAATTGTGTTCATGTAACTTGCAGCGCTTTCTGCCATATATGGGTTAGTAAATTCCTCTACTGTGTTAAGCATATGCAAGATCTAAAATTATTTTGCTGTTTAACAGAACACCCCCCCCCCCTCCTCCTCCCTTTAACTTCCAGTTTCTACTGGCTGTGGGTGGTTCTACAGCAATGGCTGACCTGGCTTCTATTCCTGCCTGTTAAAGGTTCACTATAAATGGTGAAGGAGGGAACTGTTTAGTTTTGCATGTCTGTTAGTAGAGCTGCCTCCTCTCAAGAGGAAGCCTTTAGTAAAACGTGCATGATTCCAAGACTCACTGATCTGTATCTTAAGGGCCGGTTCACACGGCTCATTCAAGCCGTAATTGCGGGACGGATTTCACCTGCAATTACAGCTTGAGTAAGGGGTGGGGGTGCTGCACGCCAGCCCTATAGACTTTCATTATCCACAGCGTGTATCCTGCCAGGATAATGAACATGTCACTTTCTCACCGGGAGGAGAGACTGAATCCACAGTTCTCTATGAGAACTGTGGATTACTGTAATGGCTGGGACAGATTTCAGCCATATTGCAAAGTACAGCGCGCAATACGGCTCATCCATCCCTGCAATAAGCCATGTGAACGGCCCATTAGTCACTCTGTAGCTATGTGCGCTGTTGCCTGACAGGATGCAACAAGGCTTTGCCCTGGTTAGTAACTCCAAGCTGGCTTCATGTGATAAGGGAATCTTAAAAACCAAAAATAATGCATCAATACTGTCTTCTTGTGGAACACCCCCTTCAGCACACTTGATGTTTGTCACTTCATGTATTACATGATGTGGGTAAAAAAGTTGTTCCACTATGTAGTTTAAACATGTAATTTTTACAGCTGAAAGCCAATAGGATTGCAGAAATGTACAAAATCATGCATGGGTTTTTGATAACTAGTCTTATGCATTTGTTCAGTACAGGAAACTTCATTGTATTTGATGCTTGACACAAAATGTACTTTTTTTTTTTCTTTTTTTTTTTGGTGCCATGTAAACTTAGTTTGTGTAGTCTTAAAGTATTTATCAAACTAGGAAATGCTCAAACATATCCCAGTCTGGTGTACTTGACCCTCTTGAATGTCAAAGGGGTGTAACTGGCAAGTAATGCTCTTCCTTAAAAGACCAGAACCCGCTATTTTCATTGCAGATTGACTAGATACACAGATCTGTGAGCATTTTTCAGTACCCAACTAAATTAGTGATGTGTTGCAATGACAAACCTAGCCAGTCTTTGGTGTATGTCTTTCAAACCCTGCAGGGCTGTCTTTAACCCAAATTGGTGTCTCTGCTTCTCCTATAGCAATGGAATTGCCCACCATGCAGAGGTATCTGTCACTGTGGAGACTGCCATCCTCTTCCTGCTATCCCTGCTACTCGGACTTATAGCGTTGACAACACCAATGTGTTCCGCTACCGTTTCAGGTAACTTTGTTATAACCGAATTGCTTCAACAGGACTATCTTTTCCATTGGGAACTATAGGCAGTTGCCTGGGGGGGCCACACAAGTGTAGGGGCCCCAAGTGGTGCATATGTTCCAGGAATACAAACATACACTGGATCACTTGGTTGGTTCTGCTGATTGAACTGTATATTTTTTAGGATGTGCAAACTGTTAAAAACCATGGTGGAGAAGGGAGCCAAAGGCTTCCTGTCCTGCTGAGTAGTCTTGTAGGGCTGCTGGTGCCCAGGCATAAGTGGCGTGATATAAGTTTGCTTGGGGAGGGGGCTCAAGACATGGCAAAGTGTACTGTATGTGGCAGGGCCCGCTGCAGTGCTTTGCCCAGGGGCCCATAATTCTGTTAGGCTGGATCTGTGCTTCAATGCTTTTTGGCAGCCATGACTGACTAAGGTTTCTTCTTTCCAGCAAGGACAAGAATGATGAGGAAAACGATGACAGCGATGAAGACTGAGAGCAGTCAGAACGAAGACCTCCTGCTTTTTATTTCTATATAACTTTAAGATTAATAAAGTATTTTTAAATTCAATGCTATGTTTCCTTTATAGTTAAGACTAACTGCTATAGACTCCCTAGAATCAATGGAAGATGTCCCCTGTGACATTGGCACAGCTGATCTGGACCTTCAAAGACTGACTCCCATATGACATTTTGGTCATCACAATTGTGATTAAAGGGGTTGTCTCACTACATTGATTCAGTTTTTCTAGGTTTCATTTTTGAGTTCAAGGATGTGTTCACTGATCCACAGTGGCAGGTCTGTAGCTATAGGTTGCCAGTGCTAGTTTCTATCAGATCAAACAGGTCTGTAGCTATAGCAACCTGAAGAGGTGATGCAGCCCATATAAAAGGGGGATATCTAGGAATAGGTAGGACACTGGTAATGGACACATATTGCAAAGTGACTTGTTTATGCAAGATCTTTAACATAAAAAGCAATCCTTGTAGTAAGACAACCCCTCTTAAAGCTGATGTAACCTTTATGGGTATGTTTAGTGTGGACAGGAGCTCAGAGCCTGGAGGTTTACTCCTGACCTGCATCTGGCCAGTATTGAATGGCATGTTGTATAGTCACCCACCCCCTTTTCCTTGTAGTTTTGTCAGAAACAAGTCCCCTTGACTTCTATGTGGCTTTGGACCTGTCTTTCTGTTAAAAACATAGAAATGTCTGCATTTAACACAAGGGGTTTTGTTTAGCAAAAACTGACTGAAAATACACTTTGTACACTACCTTCAAAGTTGGAGATTTAGCTAAAATTTCAGATTTTTTTTTATTTTTTCCCAGTGACTTGCTGATCTAAGGGTGCTTTCACATAGCAGTTTTAGCTGTGCTCCAATTAAACTGCATTATTACAAGCAAGGCTTTGTGGGGGTGGAGGGGTTCCTTATCTAAACTGTTTGGAAAGTGAGTAATCCATTAGTGTTTGTTTGTAAGCCACAAGACTTCAAACAGTAATTGATTACTTGAAACGCCTTTCTGAACAATTTAGACAACTGAAAGAAGCTTGCTGGTAACAAAGGCAGTTTAATTGGAGCACAGATAAAACCACGCTGTGTGAAAGCATCCTAAGTCCGAGTTCACACGGCTTATTCCCGACGGATTTGTGAGCCGTATTGAGCTCACACAACAGCCGTGAATACGGGGCGGGGCCGGAGCGCGGCGGGGGCGCCGCTCCCGGCCCCATAGACAATGCATTGTTTACGGCGCGGCGCATGTCACTTTCTCCCCCCCGCGGCGGATTCGCCGAGCGGGGAGGAGCGACAGATTCCACTGTTCTCTGAGAGCAGTGGATTACCATAATTGCTGATGCGGATTGGCGCCGTACTGCAGCGCAAATCCGGCGCGCAGTACGGCGCCAATCCGTGGCAAAATAAGCCGTGTGAAAGAGGCCTAACAAGGAGCTGAATGACACAAAATTCACAACAGGTGTTCTCTGAATCACCCGAACTTACGGGATCAGTTTGAATCGGGATTTAAAACGGCCCTCCTCATCATGCCGGTCGTGTCTTGATGGTAAGACAACACATGACAAGTGATTAACAGTCACTTGCCATTGTGAGGCTTCAAGAAGGAAGCTCTCAGATGGAAGTGACCACTGAGCTTAGCATGGGTCAGTCAGCAGCAGGTTATATCAGACTGGAAGAGTCAGAAAGGCAAAGCGGATGTCCTTTTGCTTCATCACACCCTGACCGCTTCAGTGTAAACAGAGGCATAACTTCAAGCTCTTGGGCCCTGGTGCAAAAAGTGAAATGGGGGTGGGGGGGGGGGGGGGCCCAAGTTACCATGCACCATTTATAATGCTGGTATCTTATGTGGCAGGAGGGCTACCGCTCCACCCCCTGATTGTAGACAATGTCCTGTGTAACCAGATAAGAAATGTCAACTCCAGACATGTTTAAGGAAGGCAAGAGACTACAAAGTCACAACAGAGCATTCATAACTTAAATCAGTGTGATCTGTGTGCTAGACAATCGGCAAGGGTACTGACCTGGCTGATGCATATCACTCCCCTTGAACTCTCCAGCATTGTTGGTGGCCATAATTGCTGCTCAGTGACTTGCCTTTCATCCCTAGGGACCACTCCCCCGCCCTCCTCATCCAGCATAGATGCTTCCTGGCCCATGCAAGATGACACCTGTGGCTGGGTACCCTTGCCAGTCATCTAGCATGCAGACCACGCTGATGAAAACAGTTATGAATGGTCAGACATGACATTTGGTTGTCTCTCACCTCCCTTAAATATGCCTGGTGGTGTTATTCATCACCTGACTCTTGCAGTGCACTGTTTACAGTGAAGCACTCATCCGGGTGTGATGGAGCCAAAGGATGTCCACTTCTTTGCCCCTATGTGACACTTCCAGTCTCTGAAAACTGCTGGTGACACTCGAAGGCTATGGTTACACTGCGTCGGACAAAAAAAAAAAATCCGATAGCGGTTGTGTCCCACTGTGGTGATGCAGAACTGTGGACCATGTTCTCAACATATTGCAGAATACACTGGTGACTATCGTAGAAAAGACAAGCTGAGGAGACTACAGAGACTTGTAGTCTATGGGGCTGCAGGAACGATCATATTTTTGGCGCTTTTAAAATCCTAAAATTCCAGCTAGGTGGCCACTTCCATCTGAGAGCATCCTGCTTGAAGCCTTGCAACGAAGTTGCTGTTGATCAATTGTGAGGTGTGCTCCTGGCAAGATTTTATTTCGTGTCTGTGTATACAAACTATTCAGCTTCTTTAGCAACTCCTATAATCTACCTTTAGGTGCCGTTCACACAGCTTATTTTGCCACGGATTGGAGCCGTACTGCGCACAGGATTTGCGCTGCAGTACGGCTCCAATCCGTCGCAGTAATTACGGTATCCACAGTTTTCATAGAGGACAGTGGATTCCATCGCTCCTCCACGCTCGGCGAATCCACCGGCGGGGAGAAAGTCACCTGCACATTATCCAGGCGCAAAACGCACCGTGGACAATGCAAGTCTATGGGGCTGGCGGGCCCCGCCCCGCACCTTTTTCAAGCCGGAATTGCAAGCACAATCCGGCTCGCAATTACGGCTTGAATAAGCCATGTGAACACGGCCTTACAGTTTACTAAGGCACCGTTTAAGATAAAACTAAATTTATCCAGGTGTGGGATGTGTGTGCAGATAGCCTATCCTTTGTTACGGTCATGGGTAAAAGGGTTGATTTATTGGCTTGGTGGAAGGGAATGATTTTTGACTTGGGGCACAGGTGCCAGTCTTTTTGAAACTGCAGGTTGCATGCTGCTGTGGCAAGTGTAGCGGGAGTGGACAAATGGTAATGTGACAGCTGCAGAACACCACACATCATTGCTGTGAGTGGTGAGTTGACTTCAAAGGTAAGTGAAAGATTAATGTTGCCTCAGGAGTCATATTCTCTGCTTGGTTATCCTGATGGATGTTGGCATGGGAGGCAAAAAACATCAAAGAACAAACGCCCTGCAACCATTACTGGAAGAACAAAAGTGGGTGGTGGCCGTGTTATGGTTTTGTGGCCTTTTTTTTTTTGAGACTCATCCATGTGGAAGATGCACACAACCTATTTAGCTTTGAATCCATCCTCACGTACACTCCTACATGCTGATTGTCTTCCCTGAGATAGATGGGATCTTCCAGTAAGACAATGTGATGTGTTTAGTGATGAGCGATTGCGTCAACTATCGTTATCGACTCGATAGTCGATATTGGCAATTATCATGCCGATATCTGATAGTCAATAATAGATTTTTGCCAATGACCATTAAAGTCTATAGGAGAGGAACAACCCCTTCATTCTTACACCCAAACAGGGCTGGAGAAGCTTGAATTAACATCCACAACCGTAAACTGGATATGTGCTACATCTTAGGCAAGACAATTAGGCAACAAGAGTCTCAGAAAAAAAAACTGACAGACTATTCACCATCCCTGTCCTGTACCACAGCATGACCCTTAAACCTGCATGACCCACAAATTAAAAAGTGCCAGAAGGCAGTATTATGTGAACCATCATTTTACTTGAACTGAACATTGACTATGCCTGTCCTGGAACACAGCATGACCCCTAAACCTGTCTGACCCACAGATTAAAAAGTGCCGGAAAAAGGAGTCTTTGAACCACCATTTTAGTTGAACTGGACATTGACTATCCCTGTCCTGTACCACAGCATAACCCTAAAACCTGCATGACCCACAAATTGGATCAGCAATGTCATCATCATCAGCACAGGTGACTTCCTGGAGCTGCAGGCTACAAGCAACAGGCACTGCAAGGCGTTGCCGACCGCCTGGGATTTTTGCCGATTGACCGGCTTATTTCTCCTCCTCTGATGGCATCAGTAACTTGGCGTCAGAGCAGACAAAATCATCCTCTTTAGCCTCTTGGTCTTTGGAAATGCCTTCTGACCCCAACTGCATTTTGTCATCAAAGAGGTCTTCAGAAAATGGATTATCCACAGTGGTGGGTACACGAGTTGACATTTGGGCTGCCTTCGCTTCATGTTGGACAGATGCTGATGATGCGATGATGACATTTGTGGCCAAGACTGGGAGAACAAGGAGGTAAGACTGCTGGATGCAGGTTGCATTAACCACTGAAGAACAGATTGGCGACGCTGTTCATTACTGAGATTCACAGGGCCCTGACCCAGCGATGACAGGCCTGACGGTCCTGCAACCGACGATCCGCTGGCTTGCGTGTTATCGCCAGCACTGGAAGGAGCACCTTCTCTTGTACCTCTACCTCCATGTCCTACCCTCCTCTTTGCTCGCTTACCATCTGCAGTTCGCCCCATGTTCAGAAAGATAAAAATGTAAAACATGTATGGAAGAGTTTTTGACAGTCTCTTATTGAAAGACGGCAAATCACAGGTATTCTTAAATCCCTCTCATTTCCAACAGCCAACTAGGATTAGAAACAGAATTGTTTCTATCGAATACCTGTGAAATGCGGTCTGGTGGAATAACAAATCAACAGTGTTCTTCCTTCAGTCCCAGGGATTTACAACTGCCCAGTAGGACTAGGAATTGATAGTTTTCAGCAAACTATCATACAAGTGCGCTATCTGCGCCAAACTGAGATTCAACAAGCGCAATAAAACTATTCAAAAGTTACACGGATGAGAAATAGCGTTTTTTGCAGCAATGACAAATGAGAACAGTTACTAGAACATTTTTCTATCAAAATTGGCTATTTGAAAAAAACTGGGGCGCACCAAAGTGCAATACAACTATTTAAAAGTTATACGGATAACAAAAGGTGGTTTTTGCACCAATGAAATACACCAACAGTTACTAGAAAATTTCTGTATCCAAATTTAAGTACAAGGTGGCTCTTTGAACAAAACTGGGCCGCACCACGTGCAATACAGCTATTTAAAAGTTACACGGATAACAAAAGGTGGTTTTTGCACCAATGAAATACACCAACAGTTACTAGAAAATTTCTGTATCCAAATTTAAGTACAAGGTGGCTCTTTGAAAAAAACTGGGCCACACCATGTGCAATACAGCTATTTTAAAGGTAAACGATAAAGGTGTAGTCGATCCTGGACCAACTATCGTGAACATGCGAAAAATAGGAATACTCCCTCCCCTCTGGGTTGAGAATCCTCCAGGGGTCGCATACATCCATGTTTTCAACAAAATTGGCTAGGGTAGTTCTGCCCTGGCCAGATCTCTGATGGCAGGCCCCACCAACTCGTTTGTCCTCTATCTGAGATAGAACCGCATTGAAGTCCCCGCTTAATATTTTGCGCTCACACTGGTCCCTACACAGGACAGTCTCTAGGCATTTAAAGAAATGGGAGCTCCCTGCATTTGGCCCATAGATATTGTAAAGGGAAAAATCTTCGTTCTGGAGTCTAATTTTAACATTAAGCCACCTTCCTTCCCCATCATGTTCATGGTGTATAACATGGTGTATAAAAGTGTTCCCCAACAAGATCAGTACCCTGCTTTCCTCCCGTTTGCAGGAGAACCATACACTCGACCAACCCATAAATGCCTCATGTGTTGAAAATCTTCCTCAAGGAGATGGGTCTCCTGCAAAAAAGCTATATCCGCCTAAAGACGTTTCAAATGTCTGAGGACCATTATGCGCTTAGCCAGAGATCTTAGGCCTTTTACGTTCCACGTCACGATTTTCATGACCACGTGCATCTGGCTCTGGTGAGAAAAAATAAGAAAAAAGAAGCAACAAAATAGAGATATTGAAAAATTCTACCAACACAGGTTAAACTGTTATTCCAATGACAAACACGCCAAAAAAGGGAAAAAAAGAAAAACGAAAAAAAAAGGAAAAACACACTCCGAGGGGAAGTAACAAAAAAGAGCAAAAAGAAACAAGCTCACTTTCCCTCCAGAAATTGTGTAAGGCGACTTCACTTTTTTCTGACACAAAGTGAGGTGCTATACACTAATCAAAATTTCACAGCGAGCCTCCCGGCCACAAGGGACATTTTCCATTGCATCAATCGACTGATCAGATTCGCTATAACATTAGATATGCTAACCAATCCCAAAGAAAGAAGAGAGGGAGGGGAAAAAAAAGGGGGTGGGGGGGTGGAACGGGAAAGAAAGGTAGAGAGATAGCAATGCATATTTCAGCACTTAATAACAGCATAGGATCTAGTAAAAGCATCTATGGAAGATGAAGAGGCCCCTAGACTTATTTGGACATAGTAGCGGAACCCAGTACTCAGGATACTAGTCTCGTCGCTTGTCGCTTCCTTTGCTCTTTTGGGCTCATGGAACGGGATGAGTAAGAGGGTTCTGGACCTTAACCATCCGAAGCAACGTCCCCTCTGGTAGATACAGCGAAACCAGAGGGAGACGGAAATCTTTTTGGGGTCGACGGTGATGGGGACCTTGAACAGGGGAGTTGCCGATCGTCCAAGTATCTCTGCGCATCTGCAGGGGAGTGGAATGTGGAGATATTCCCATTCCTATGGAAGATCTTCAAAACGGCAGGGAATAACAAAGCAAACTTTATCTGATTGAAGCGGGAAGAGCAGATTGGAGAGAATGCTTTTCTTTTTCTGACCACTTCTGCCGAAAAGTCCTCAAAGATGAGCACTTTTCTTACCTTGAAACTTAGGTCAGACTTTAGCTTCCTGAATGCCTTAAGTATAGCTGCTTTATCCATAAAGTCCAGATATTTGACTATGATCTGGCGAGGTCGCTCTTGCAGGGCTGGTGGAATATCGCTTTCCAATGAGGAGTTTGTGGTATTCCTGCTGCGCAGGTCAGGACCAAGACGATGAGCCCTCTCCGCCTTACAAGGGCCAGGAAGACCTAACACTTTTGGTAGGTCCCTTTCACATAGAGTAAGGAGTTACCTTGGAGAAACCGCTTCAGTAATGCCCACAATCCTCAGCTTATTTCTTCTGGACCTGTTTTCCAGGTCATCCAATTTCTCACTTAGTCTTTTATTTTCCTGTATAAGAACCTGCAGCTGTGAGTGGGATCCGTCGGCTTCCTCCCTTAACTCCTGGAGTCAGAGCTCATGGTCATCCAGTCGTTCTGAGTGGGTTTTGACCTCCGCCTTGACTTGTGCGACCATTCTTGCCACTGAGGCCTGGAGGTCAGAAGATATCTGTTTCGCCACCTCCGCTACAATAGACTGAAGGTTAGGAATGGAAAGATTTAAATCGGGAGGAGTATTATCCTGTGGCTGTTGAGCTTCCATAGTTTTGGTGGATATCATAAGGGCCTCCTGTGGTGGGGCAGGCGAGATGTCCCAATCAGTGATTGAGAGAGAAAGTCCTCTGAGTTGTTTTCATCTAAGGCTTCGGAGGATGTTGAGGTTTGTAGTTTGACTTCTTTACTGGGCTACTTCGCCACTTTAGTATGCCCCATCTTGTGCAAGAATTTTTCCATGTGAGTCCAGTGTGTTCAGATTGTTAATATTTGATGCCCAAGTAAGTTTACTGATAAAGATCTTGCGAGCGGAGAGTTTGTAGAGCTATCCGCCAGAGGCCTAAGGTCCCCAAATGCTATGTCAGTCTTAACTTACGCAATTGAGCTTTCCTAGCTAAGAGAGTGGCTGAGTTGAGATGGCAGTTACTCCAAGGCCCTCTGGTTACTATTCAAAGGAGGTAAAGCGCCATACTAGGCGTCACTGACTGAGCCCTCCTGAGCGAGGGGAGCGCAAGGGTCTATCACGGGCAGTTAATGGCAGTCCCAATAGCCCTCTGAGCTAAGATCCAGTGCCCAGGGTCTGGGGCAGTATAGCATGTCACAAAGCAGGGGCTGTGATTGTGACCTCAAGGAAATAGGAAGCCTCAATACCCTAACCAGTTTCTGGAGGGGGGCTTTGTCCTGTGCCCTAATGTCCACCGCCCTGGGAATTCTGCTGCCTGAGGCACCTGTATGTGCTGCTGCAGCTCCTGACTGGTGGGGAAAGGTACCTCAAGCCTCTCCTGCACGGTCCACCTCTGTCTGAGGCTGCGGCACTGCAGAGGTGCGGGTGCGTGCATGGGTGCGTGGTCCTCGGCTCGCCGCCCTGGAAGTCAGCTCCGCTAGTCTGCCGCGTCCTCCCTCCGGTGAGAGTAGCTGCCCGGGAGGTCCCCAAGGTATGGCTGCTACGGCGGATGTGGCTCCGCTTTGGGACATGGTGCTGTAATGGCGTGGGTGCGGTCACGTGGTCCGCGGCGCGGCCTCCTGAAAGGCGAGCTCCGCCACTCTGTAGCTTCGCCGCTCCGGTGTGAGCGACGCGCCGGAAGATCCCTCTGGCAGCTGGGGACGGGTACTTGGCCGGCACTTCTGACCCGGCAAACTTGTCCGGTGAGTCCCGTGGCTCCGGAGCTCTGGCGTCAGCCTCACTGCATGATGGCGCCGGAACCGGAAGTCCCCTAAGCATTTTTGCTGACTTGACATATGTCCACAAGGAGGGTAAGCCACAAAAGGTCATAGCTAAAGAAGCTGTCTGTTCACAGAGTGCTGTATCAAAGCATATTAATGGAGAGTTGAGTGGAAGGAAAAAGTGTAGTAGAAAAAGGTGCACAAGCAACCGGTATGACCACAGCCTTCATAGGATTCTTAAGAAAAGGACATTTAAAAATTTGGGGGAGATTCACAAGGAGTGCACTGCTGCTGGAGTCAGTGCTTCAAGAGCCACCACACACAGACATATCCAGGATATGGGCTCTAAGTGTCACATTCCATGTGTCAAGACAATCATGACCAATAGACAACACCAGAAGCATCTTACCTGGGCCAAGGAGAAAAAGAACTGGACTGTTGTTCAGTGGTCCAAGGTAGTGTTTTCAGATGAAAGTAAATTTTGCATTTCATTTGGAAATCAAGGTCCCAAAGTCTGGAGGAAGAGTGGAGAGACCACAATCCAAGCTGCTTGAGGTCCTGTGTGAAGTTTCCACAATCAGTGATGGTTTGGGAAACCATGCCATCTGCTGCTGTAGGTTCACTGTGTTTTATCAAGACCAAAGTCAGCGCAGTCGTCTACCAGGAAATGTTAGGGCACTTCATGCTTCCTTCTGCTGACAAGCTTTTTGAAGATGGAATTTTCATTTTCCAGCAGGACTTGGCACCTGTCCACACTGTCAAAGTACCAATGCCTGGTTTAATAACCACATTATCAGTGTGCTTGATTGGCCAGCAAACTCACCAGTCCTTAACCCCATAGAGAAGCTATGGGGTATTGTCAAGAGAAAGATGAGACACCAAATCCAACAATGCAGATGAGCTGAAGGCTGCTATCAAAGCAACCTGGGCTTCCATAACACTTCAGCAGTGCCACTGGCTGATTGCCACCATGCTACGCCGCATTAATGCAGTCATTACTGCAAAAGGAGCCCTGACCAAGTTTTGAGTGCAGTTATTGTACATACTTTTCATTTGGCCAACATTTCTGTGTTCCAAAAATTTTTTACAGTTTGTCTTATGTAATATTATTTCGGGTTTTCCTTGGCTGTAAGCAATAATCATCAAGATTACGGCTTGAAAAGGTTCACTCTGTTTGTTATGACTCTATATAATATGAGTTTTTGAATTTAATTACGGAAAAAAAAAACCTTTTGACTGATATTCTAATTTGAGAAGCACCTATATAAAAGTACTGGAAGAGTTTACGTTGCCTTATGCTGAAGAAGACATGTCCTTGAAATGGATGTTTCAACAGGACAATGACCTCAAACACCCCAGCAAGTGAGCAACATCCTGGTTCCATACCAACAAGATTGACGTTATGAGCTAGCCAACCCGATCATCAGACCTCAGTCTGATGGAGAATTTGTGAAGTGAAATCAAAAATGTGGTTTTTGATGAAAAACCTAAAATGCTAATGAATTGTGGAATGTAGTACAGTCTGCTGGGGTGGGAATACCTGCTTTCAGGTGTCAGAGGTTAGTTGACTCCATGCCACAAAGATGGAAAGCCGTTCTTAGAAATAAACTCCACTGTTTTAGTTATGTATTGTCTCAGGTTGTTCAGATCCTGTGGTTGGGGCAGATACACTAATGATGTAGCTCCATAGAAAGAAGTCACAGGGTATTCATTCTGTGTTACATCTGGCGATCGTGGATATTGGTGAATCGTTGTGTTCCGGCGCAGCTGATCCAACATTTCAATAAACTTTCATTCAGTTATCGGTGGCCATCCAAATGGAAATGTGGAGGTGACCATCCTGCTGATACACTCGGTTTGGCAGATCTTCCTCTATCCTTAACCATGTCTAGGTAGGAGTGATCAGTGACAGTATCCTTGACAAAAAAGAGAACATAGACTTGCACCTGCTCATTACATAGCTTCAATCCAGTTCGCTCTCTCTGCTGCAGTCTTTGTGCAGCCCAGACTTTTTCCGTGACAAACACCATTCTTCACTCAATTTGAATTGCAGTTTTTACACAGAGCACAATTACCAAATTTTTTGCTAAATCTTTCGCTGTACGGCCATAACAGACCCTGCTCATGCAAAAAGCTTTTTCTTACTTCGACGTCTCCATCTTATATTATGTAAGCACGCTGTACGTCTGGCTCCTGAAAAATAAAAACTGTGCTGTGGTGAGTTCCTATCGGCGACTTTGCCAGTTTTGCTTTCATTGTCAGTCATCAGCCATTTACCACTGGGTTCATACTACGGTAATGGCTACTTTGCAGATAACTGGTGGGGTACCATGAAAAACGGTACTTTAGCGACCCTATGAAAAATAATAGAGTAGACATAGCCCTTTGTGTGCTAGGTTTATTTTCCTGTGGCATACATTTATTTTACGGGACTCAGTAAGCATCTACTACGCAATTGACTCCTGCAGGAAATGCATTTGGCGTCAGGAAATAGAATAAAAGTAGCCCACACAACACTACGTCTGCTCTATTATTTCCTATAGGGTTGCCATGGTCGTCTTGCGGTATCCGGTACCTTTTTTCATGGTACCACGACGGATACCTGTAACGTAGCCAATATTGTAATGTGAACCCCCCCTTAGTGAATGTTCACACTGTGTATTGCGGCGGGTATAATACGTGCCGCAATACGCCGGGTGCTTTGGAAGCACGCGCTAATCAGCACGCCTGTCCAAAGCACAGGGGAGGGGGGCAGACCACCGGCCCCATTGACATGCATTGTTCGCGGGGCGCGTAATCAGCGCAAACAATTGACATGTCAATTCTCCCCCTATGTATACAACATGATCTGGGAAATTTGGAAGAATTTTATGTTCCTCAAACCATTACTGAATATTTGTAGTGTGCCTGGGGTATTATCCTGCTGAAAGAGACCACAGCTGTTAAGCAATACCGCTGCGATGAAGGGTGGATTTGGTCTGCACCGTCACGGTCACATGAATTTTTAGGACCCTAGGTTTACCAACAGGTCACATTCACACCACTGTCTTCTAGTAGAGCATCCTGGTGAGATCTCTTTGCCAGACAAGCAATGCACACACCTCGGGTACATAACGTGAAAGCAACTAGGACTCATCAGACCAGGCCACCTTCCTCCACTGAGCCACAGTCCAGTTTGCAGCTCGGTTCTCTTATTTCCACGATTGCTGGCAAAATTGGGGTTGACTGAGCGGTTCCTACTAAAATCCTCCCCCTCCTCGGTACTATGATGTCCAAGCCCTTTCTCCTCAGACGTGCAGTAGCTTATCAAAATAGAGGCGGCAAACAATAGTTGGTTCTGATATCTTGAAAGCCCACTCTCCCCCCAAGTTTAGATACAGTATTCCCAAGTCTCTCCCTCCAACCCTGCGCTATGAGGTCCAAGCCCATTTTCCCCAGACGTGCAGTAGCATAGAGGCGGCATAGAATAGTTGTCTCTGATGTCCTGGATGCCCACTCTCCTTAGTCTAGATACAGTATGCCCGAGTCTCTCCCACCAACCCTGTGCTATGATGTCCAAGCCCCTTCTTCCCAGACGTGTAGCAGCATATCAGGGTAGAGGCGGCACGGAATAGTTGGCTCGGATGCCCTGAGTGCCCACTCCTCATACAAGTTTAGATGCTGTGAATTGGGAGTCTGTTCCCCCCGACCTATGATGTTCATGCCTCTTCTCCCCAGAGGTGCAGTAGCGTACCAGGGCAAAAATGGCATGAACTAGAGCTGTTACTACTGCACTTGATGTCGCCGTAAGCAGACAAGTGCTCTGAGCGTTTAAGACCAGGACATGCACAGGAGTTTATCAAGACGGAAGAGCATGAGCAAAATCTCCTCCCATGCATACGCTGGTCTCCGACGCCCGCGCACCTGTTTCCCGACAAGCAGCGCAGGGACGGACCAAATTATTTTGTCCCCTCCTCCACCGCTGATGTAAAGCACATGTAATAGAAACCCAAAAAAACCCTCCAAATCTGATAGAGCTCTTAAGAGACTTTATTAAAAACAAATGTAACTAAGTTTACAAATGAGTTATAAACTACAGTAATTGTCACCTTTGTACAAAAGAATGGTTTTAAAATGCTTCCCAAATGACACCAGGACTGAAAATAAAAAAAAATCATAAAAAAAAACACAAAAAAATTATAGTCTTTTAGATATTGCCAGTGTTAGAGTTTTAGGCACGGTTTATACATTCCCAGAGGTTTTAGAAAAGTTAATGGCTTGAGGAAAGCTGCCCAAAAACGAAAGCGGAGGAACAGGACGAGTTTAGACTCGACAAAAATTTAGCAAACTGATAAAAATAACAAAGGAAAACTAAACTATGTACAATTCAACTTCTCTCACTAGATTCCAAGATTCATCAACAACGCTTACATATGAACTCATCTCACTCACGTATCATGGACGAAGATATTTCATGGTCATGTCTTTGACTTAATTGCTCTACCTGAGCTACAGAATCAAGACCACCACCAGCACCTAATGATCAGGGAAAGTTGTGGCAACTCGTACAAGTAGATCTTTGCTTTTAGCTGGAACCGTGGATTATGCCCTAACATTAAGATTTCAGAGAACCCACTCCACGAAAATCCGGTTATGTGCAGACACCACAGCAACTAATCAACCTGAGCCGAAGCGTGCCGGAACGTCATCTCAGCAACAAATCTGCGTCCGCTAACCATGCGGATATGAGAACGTTTCGACAAGCTTCAGCCTAAGCCCAAATCTACAGTGACAGTAAGCACCACATGTATGAACCTGTTTAGGTCTAAAACTCACTTTTTTGCCCATAGGTTACTATGGGCAAAAGAGTGAGTTTTAGACCTAAACAGTTTCATACATGTGACCCTAAGGCTATGTTCACACGGCTTAAAATGGGACGTATCTCGCCCCATACTGCGCGAAATACGGGGCGAGATACGTCATTACGTTAATCCACAGTTCTCATAGAGAACTATGGATTACGTCTTCTCTACCTGCTCGCACAACACGCCGAGGGGGGGAGATAAGTGACATGTCAATTATTCACCGCGTATACGGATCCCCCCCCAGCGTAATTGTGGGGCGAAATACATCCCGCAATTATGCCATGTGAACATAGCCTAAGGGTACGTTCACAGGGCATGTCGGGTCCATGTAAACATACGTTCTTAGATGTGGGTTTGTGTCCGTCTAGACACAATGAGCAGTGTGATTTCACATTACTCGCAATGTAAAACCAGTATCGGTGTTCAGACGAGCGATTGCCGATCCGCGTCTCATTGAGTTTCAGATCCGTTCCAAGAATTGACAGGTCTTGGGCCAAAAGAGGCAGCAGGAGCCCTATAATAAACTATAGGGTACGATCCTGCTGCAGCCAAAACGCATCCAAACATGAGCTGTGTGTTAGATACATGTTGGATCCGATAGAAGTTAGATGCGATTTTCGGATCCAAAAATGCTGTATGAACAAGCCCTAAAAGCTACTAAAATATTTAACTATAGGTAGACCATGATTCCCCCGCAGCTCAACTTCAACAATTTTCAGACAACTCCTACTCCTTGGACTGCAAATACGGCTTTATCGCTTCCCATTTATTATTTTTCCAGTGTCCAAAAATCTCTAAATCTTTCCAGTATTATCGACAAACACTGTAAAACATGCAACATACGAGCACAAGCAGAAAAGCCATCTATGTGGAATAACTCATCTCAAATATATTAGTAGATTTCTTTATGACAAATTAGTTCCCAATACAGAACACTAAGCAGCTCGCCCATTATACTTCCATTCAGCTCATTCACTAGCTTTCAGTGTCCTAGCATGGCATCACCCTCGCCAGCACGGGCTGTGTCTGGTATGGCAAAAAAAATACAAACCAATGCTGCAAAAATGGAATACCAGGTACATCCTATGACCAGGGCTGAGGGAGCAGGCCCTTTTTCCTTAATGTTGTACATTCCCCTTTAAATCACAAACTTGATCGTTCTATAAAAGTCCTTGGTTAGGACTTCTAAGGCCCCACTCACATCATGTTTCAGGCCTCCAGTATATATCTAGCACACACATATATATATATATATATGAATGTGAAGTAGTGCAAAAAGTCCAAGAGACTACGTTTGTCCTGAGGTTTCTTATGTCCCAGCTGTGTAATATAGCAGAATATCTGGTATCACAAATGGAAACCTGCAACGTAGCCCCAAAATAGTTGCTTAAATCAAATGTGTCAGGTGGTTTATGCTACCTTATCCCCGAGCAGGGAGAGCTTTATTATACTTGGGTTTATGTAACTTAAAGCAGAATTTGAGTAAAAAGCATGGAAATTGCTAGAAGAGAAAGTAAATGTACCACATACAGTGACTGACAATTTGCTGTGTACACACTGATACAGGGAAAGCTGACCATAACTACGTTTCATTTTCTCTTTTAGTATTTTTTTCTGCTTTTTTTTCTCTAAGTCCTGCTCCAAATCATATAACCCTATATATCAGAGCTCAGCGTCTCTCCGCTACCATATAACCCTATATATCACAGAGCTCAGCCTCTCTCTTCTATCATATAACCCTATATACCAGAGCTCAGCGTCTCTCCACTACCATATAACCCTATATACCAGAGCTCAGCGTCTCTCCGCTATCATATAACCCTATATATCACAGAGCTCAGCTTCTCTCCTCTATCATATAACCCTATATATCACAGAGCTCAGCTTCTCTCCTCTATCATATAACCCTATATATCACAGAGCTCAGCTCCTCTCCACTAGCAAATAACCCTAAATATAACAGAATTCACTTCTCTCCTCTAACATAACCCTATCAGAGCTCAACTCCTCTCCCATATAATCCTATATCAGAGCTCAGCTTCTCTCCTCTATGATATAACCCTATAACAGAGCTCAACTCCTCTCCCATATAACCCTATATATCACAGAGCTCAGCTCCTCTCCTCTATCATATAACCCTATATATCAGAGCTCAGCTTCTCTCTATTATATAACCCTACATTTCTCAGAGCTCAGCTTCTCTCTATCACATCCTGTAGCATAAACCACCCGACAGGTTCATGGTAAGAGATGAGCAGAGAACACACTTTTTGCTGCCATAACACTTCTATGTAGAGGTCTGATGTTCAGGAGACAAGCCAGACATGAAAATTAAGGAAGACACAACCTGAAGCTCCAGAAGAAAGTTCAATGGCTTTCCCCAAACTCTCCGCTAACTACATGGAGAACTGGAACAAACTTGGAGTCTCTTTGACAGAAATGGAAAGCAGTTATTTATTTACAACAGTTATATAGACGTCACAGAATTAAAATAAAACGACTCGCAATTACATAGGTATCAACGCCGAAAATCAAGTACAATTCGTAAGACATGACGACGTTTGAAGTGGGGGCATTATCTTCAAGAAGTTAAAAAAAAAAAAATAATAATAATAATCAAGTGTGATACATGAGTGACAACGGCAGAATATAATGCATAGCTTGTAACTAATCAGACATTGAAGGAATCATTTATGGTCTAGCCACTAAATGATGGATTAAGGCACAGTCATTGATAAAAGAAAAAAAAAAAAAATACAAAATCTCCATCAGACGCAACTGGCTTTCCCAATGCATCCGACCCGGACAGAAACCCCGACAAGCCTCGGATCAAACACGACTCCCACTTCTAGAGCGAAAGCAAGATGCGCCGATTTCACATCACAGTCTAAGCAGATCAGTAAACCGCGAGCAGAACACGATGACCAGAAATACCCCTGGGGGTAAAGCGCGGTATAAAAATACATTTTATTTTCATAGGTGTAGGCTGCGTGTATAGTCATATAAAAATATGTAGGTGGAAGCCCCCACCAATTCCAAATAATATTAAAAAAAATTATATTTACATGAGCAATTCTTAAAAAAAACAAACCAAAAACCCAAAACCTCTCCCCACTAACACTTGCAAAGATGTTAGAACATGAGCGAAGGGGACACAGATACACAGATAAGCTCATCCCATCATTCAAAAACTTTCTATGTCAAAGATTCCCTTGCACGATCAGAGACACTATGCCCGGCAGATTGGAAGCAATGGTGGCTCCAACATGTTCCATCAGTCAAAAAATTAAAAAAAATAATAAATAAAAGCAAATTAAAAAAAACTTAAAGGGGTTGTCTCACTACAGGGATCACTGCTTTTTATGTTAAAGATCTTGCAAAAACAAGTCACTTTGCAATATGTGTCCATTAACTGTGTCCTACCTAGTCCTAGATATCCCCTCTTGTATGGGCTGCATCAGCTCCTCAAGTCGCTATAGCTACAGACCTGTTTGATCTCTCCTGATAGGCTGCCAGCACTGGTTGCTATAGCAGCCTAGTAGACGCCAGTAAACATGCCCCTGAATGCAAAATGAAACCAGGACTAAAGTAAGATGAATCGATGGAGTGAGACAACCCCTTTAAAACAAAAATAAATTTAGAAAGCAAAAATAGAAAAAAAAAAGGCCAGAAAATATAACGTAAAGGAACAAAATAAAAAACCCAAAGCGCAAAAAAAAAAGGAAAAATATATATCCAGGTAAAAAAAAAAAAAAATTCATATACTACACAACTTAGAAAAGCCAAGTGAGAACGTGGAGACATGAGTTTACTAGCCCCGTGCATCACTGTCCAGGGGGATTTTATTGCTCCACTTCTGACTGGCCCTTTTACACTCCAGGAACAGAATTAGCACCTCTATCTTGTGTTCATACATCACTGATCAATCTACACGGATAACTCCTCATTGCTTGCACAGTCATTTCCTATGTTCATGCAAGCAACGTGACCAAAGCACTAGAGCGCTCGTGCGCACAGTAGACTGATTGTATTAGCGTGTGCAGGCCGGACACTATTTTGGTGACGGTATCGCTTATAATGGGTATATGCTGTGGTACCTCCTGCTCAATGGGAATGTGACTGTTAGTGGAGAAAAGGATTGAAGAGAGAAAACGTATACAGAATCGTACAAAATGCCTGAAAATCAATGTTGAATGCAATTTATCCGTATTACAGGTTAGCAAAATTGAAAAAAAAAAAAAAAAAAAAAAAAAAAAGGCTATAAAGAGTACTAACAAGGTAAGGCTAATGCAGAGCGACCAGAGTAAATTTTGGTCTAAGCACTTGTTATATAACATTACATTTTTTGGCATTTTTGTTTTTATTCAGGTTTTTAATATTCTCTCTCTCTATATATATATGTGTCTTGTTAAAAATGTATTGCTTTGACAATAATTATAAAGGTTCAACGCTTACAGGTGTACCTTAGGTTTTCCTCTGTTTCTGAAAATATAAGAAAATAGAAATATTTATTATATATATATATATATTTATAATAAAAAAAAGGAAGAATAGATAAGTCCTGGCAAACATCTTCACAACATTCACCCTGATGGAGCTCAGGGGCTTTGCAGTGGCTAGCTGCTGGCTCTCCTTCAGTATGAACCTTAACATCAAGCAGGTCAAGCTCACATCCACTCTGCAACCACCAGGTGAAAGTTTAATAACGGGAGGTTTTCCATTTGAACAAAATACATGGTTACCTTCCTTTCGAAACAGGAAGCCCTGTAGATATCTGTAATATGTGTTAATCAACGAGGATGGAGAAGGGGTGTGGGGGGGGTGAGTGGGTGGGAGAACCCAAAACAAAAAAGAAAAAAAAATTGCTACAGAGCACGAGTCTCCCCACGTCAAGGTCGGGAAGGTAAGTTGGCACAAACTTCCAGGTCACAAGAGACGTTTGACACAATCCATGTATATACTGTTGGACCCATCATTCTTTTATCGCCCAAGTTCCGATACCCAAAACATATTTCCCCAATTATTTACAGTCCTGCCTGACCGAGGCCCCTCAGAAGCCATTGCCGCTGATATTGATGGACTGCAGGTCGGCCACTTGCATGACGTTGATGCCGCTGCTGGCGAGGCGGGCGATGCCTTCAGGCGATATTGCTTCCATGGCTACCATATTGGTGGTGATTAAGGCCTGAGGGGTGGGCGTGGAGGCGGCGCTTCCGTCAGAACCTGTCCCTGTCTCCATTTGAACTGTTGTCATGGCTATTGGTCCGGGCTGGCCCTTCTTGTTTTGATGTGTCTTTATGTGCTTGGACAAGTGATCACTTCTCATAAAGCGTTTTGGACACTCGGGACACACAAATTTCTTCTCACCTGGAAAAAAAAAAGCATAGAGGGATGTAATTAATTATTCAAAAAAATAAAAGCTAAAAATGAACTCTAATTTGGAGCACAGCTGAAATTTGGGTTAGGAGTTTTGCTATGTGTATTATATCGGTCTCAGCCTCCGTGGATGAGAAGCAGGGGGAGATTAAAGGGTTTTCTTCACTACAAAGATTAGCTTTTAACATGAAGGGACAGGTAATTGAAAACTTTTTCCAAATACATTGGTCTATGGATTTTACTTTGGTCATGAGAGAGATTTTATGCGCTCTCAATGCACACAGATTTTTATGGTTACCTGACCATAATTAATCCGATTAGAGTGATGTCACCACGGACAGAAAGAGCTCATTCCCTCAGTCCTGAACAAATAATGATCTCTAAGAAGATTATAGATACATAATTGTTTTCAGTCCTCACAGCACATGCACCTTTTGTTTAACTGAAGACTAGCTCCCCTGCACTTGTCAGTGTAAGTTTACACGGCTTATTTTGGGGCGCATTTCGCGGCGTACTGCGCTCTAATACGAGCGAAATACGCCCCAATCATTACGGTAATTTACAGTTCTCAGAGAACTATGGATTACGCCTCCTCTCCCTGAGCGCACAATACGATCGTACTGTACGCCCGGGGAGATACGTGACATGCATGGAGTCGCGCCTATCAGCACGACTCCGAACACCAGGCTTAATTGTGGGGCGTATAGTACACCCCGCACTTAAACCGTGTGAACTTACCCAAAGGGTAAGTTCACACGGTGTGTTGACTCATGTTTACATACTCTTTGAGCTGCATTTTTGGATCCATCTGTCGGTCCCCAAACGGACCCAAGCACGCAGCTAACAAATAGTAGTGTGATTTACATTGCTTTTAATATGAGACACGCATCAGAGTTCACACGAGTGATCCCCAATCAGTGTCTCATTGCGTCTTTCGGTTCCGTCCCAAGAACTGACATGTCAATTCCTGGTCCGAAAGACGCGGCAGGAGCAATATTTAAAATGATAGGGTGCGATCCTGCTGCAGCCAACACGCAGCTGCATGCTGGATACATGTTGGATCCGTTTAGGATGTGATCGACGCAGCGTTTTGGAATGCGATTTTTGGATCCAACATGGATCCGAAAATGTATCCCAAAACACAGCGTGAACATACCCCTAACAGCTCAGCTAGGTACAGAGAAGCTAAATATGCTTATCATTGTTATAGAACCACCCACAGCCTGTTGAGGCAGAGTGCATGTAACGCTCCTTGTGACTCAGTGAAACAGCTTGATGAGAAATCCCCTTTTATATTTTCCTGATGCAGTCAGATAATGTATAGAACACACCTAATGATTGTGGAGATGCCCCGTGTGTTGACCTAGCTTAGATCACGCACCTTAAGTTTGCTGGTCGTGGGGGCAAATGAGACTGCCCATAGGTTTATCAAGTACAGGGGGTTTTAAAAGATTTAAAGAAAAGGCCATTATAAGGTGAAAATATTGTGTCCCGAGGCCATTGTAACCTGAGGGAACACCGTGTATAATGTGATAGAATAAAGAAAGAAGTCCGTGGGAATACAAAATGGGCTTCTGACCTTATGCCGTCACTGCTCATGTAATGATACAACCCTGCCCTTGTTACCACATAACTCACCAGTGTGGGTGCGCTTGTGCCTCTGCAGCTCATCACTCCGGGTAAAGCGCTTGCCGCAGAACACCCAAGTGCAGACAAAAGGTCTTTCTCCTGTATGCCAACGTAGATGAGCCCTCAGGTGAGAGGTCTTTCCATACACTTTGCCACAGCCTGGAATATGACAGATATGCTGCTTTTTCTTCCCTGGGTCACTTGAACTCCTGAGACGGAAAATTAGTAAAGTTTAAAAAATGGCGACCTTAAAATGAGCCCACCCTGCACCGTGGTGGACCCGGGAATTTTATCAGTACAACACACGTTAGATGCTAGAAAACCTTAAGTAAACGAAAAGCACCACATGCATGGATTTTTTATGACTTCTGATAACTCATTCAGAGAAGTCAGTTAAAGGGGTTGTCTCACTACATTGATTCATCTTACCTGAGATCTATTTTCTTGTTTTCACGTTGAATTCAGGGGTGTGTTTACTGGCTTCTACTAGGCTGCAGTAGAAGCCAGGTCTGTAGCTATAGCATCTAGTGCTGGCAGCCTATCAGGTAAGATCAAACAGGTCTGTAGCTATAGCGACCTGAGGAGCTGACACAGCCCATACAAGAGGGGATATCTCAGAATAGGTAGCACACAGTTAATGGACACATTTTGCAGAGTGACTTATTTTTGCAAGATCTTTAACATAAAAAGCAATCCTTGTAGTGAGACAACCCCTTTAACAGCAACGTATAGTAGGAAATTTACTGCATTTTTTTTTTTTCAATTCATGTACTGCCCTCAATAGCGACACTGGTTCAAGAACATTACTTTTCAGCTAGTGCTGTGTACACTGCAGGAAGCGGCATCATCACAGGAAGAATTACAATGGGCAACACCTATTATAAAGCTGAAGGGAGAGATACAAGATCCACATTCAAAAACCTGCAGCTATATTAACCCATGAACCAGGCCTGCACAACATGCAGTGCACGGGCCACCTGCAGCCCCTCGAAAAATGTAGACTCTACAAGTCTATGTACAGAGCAGCCCTGCCAGTGAACCGAGGTGGTCGCGCATGCGTGGCACTCATTCATTTTAACCAGACACCTGCACATGCGTGGCCACCTACAGCCAGAAAACTTGTATCCCATTTTCATTCTGCCCCTACCTACTAACAAGTTGTGCAGGCCTACCATGAATATTGCCAGTTGGGATGGTACACCAGTGCCAAATGTCACACTAAATTTCATGATTTCTCCACATTTAAAGATGTTTTTTCTCACTACAAAGATTAGCTTTTAACATAAAGGGACAGTAAAATGAAGACTTTAAAAAAAAAAAAAAAAAGACATTGGTCTATAGATTTTACTTTAGTCATGAGATAAGCGACAATTTATGTGCTCCGAGTGAACAAAGGTTTCTATGCTTACCAGATTCCCTGACCATAACTCTGTTATCCGATTAGCTGAGCGAGCAGGGAGTGAGGTCACCAGTCAGGAGAAACTTTATTATCTCTAACACGATTACAGATAAGCCATTGTTTTCAGTCCTCCCAGCACCTGTACCTTGTCTTTACTGAACATAACATCTGCATTTGTCAGTGTGCTCAGCTAATTACAGAGACGCTAGATATGCTTATCACTGCTGTAGAACCACCCACAGCCTGAGGAGACAGAGCCAGTGTAAAACTGCTCGTCACTCAGTGAAACAGCCTAGTGAGAAAACCTCTTTAAAGGGCAGTTTCACAGTCACAGCCTACTTGTTGATAAGAGGTTACATGTATTCAGAACTGCGTATAGTGCTGCTGTTTGGGCATTGAAGGTGGTGCCGCCTGTTTAACCTCTACCTTCCTGGATTCACAGTCAACTTGTTTCACTCTGGTCTCGTTATGCTGAGAGTGGTTCTATAGCTGTGATTAGCACACTTAGCTTCTCTATAACTAGCTGACACATTAAAGCAGCAGTGCAGGAGAGGCAATCTGCAGTAAGCAAAGCTACAAGTGCTCTGTGGAGTGAAAACCATTGCTTTTCTGCAAACAAAGGATAATCTTGTTAAGAGATAATTCGTCTGCTTAGAGTGACCTCTGCTGACCATGGTGACATCGCCCCCTACCTAATCAGAAACCAGAGTTATTGTCAGGTAACAATAGAAACCTGTTTGCACTCAGAGCAGATAAAATCTCATCTCCTGAGATAATTAAAATAAAAAGACCAAGGTTTTTAGAAAAAGTCTTCAATTACCCGTCCCTACATGTTGATAACTAATCTGTCGCAAGAAAACCCTTATTATGTATAGTTCCTTGGCTCCCCACCAAAGTCAACACCACTTATAAAGCATAAAATATTAAAACTTCTGCATTGAACATTGACTCGACGAGTCCCAGCTGCCCATTCTTACCTTCCCTCGCTGTCTTTACAGTAAGGACAAGTGCAGGCCTCTCTGCGCATTCTCCGGCCAGGTTGGGGCTGAGGATCTGGGCTGGTCTCACCCTCCTCCATGGCAGAATGATCCTCATGTAACCCGTCAGCACCACCAGTATGTAGGCTGAGGTGGCCACTTCCATCTCCTGTTTTGGGAAGAGGGGAAACCATTAATAAAAATCAACATGGTGCTGAACTCCATCTCAGGACATCTAGGTCAATTGGCAGATCACAAAGACCGCTTCAGCTAGTGCCATGACCCTGCTAGGTAACAACACAGAATTGTATCAGAACAAAGGTTTGTCAATACGTGGTCTTCATGTATTACAATATAAAGGTGGAGGGATACATTTTTTGAGACAAGGCAATGATTAAAAATCCTAGCAATCCACAACGCCTGTGTGTGGAGAATATATTCTCAGATGTAGCTGTACGGAGCTGGGAGCCCTCTATACGTGACCAGTGTGCTGGAGCAGGACACTTGTTTTTGTCAGTTAAAGGAGTATTCCTGTGTTTGGACAAAAAAAAAAAAAATCTTGAAAAAGGGGGCTGCAGAGTCACTACACACAGAGCGGCAGACCACCACTAAAGGGGGTGGTCACACAACATATTGCGGCGCTTACAGTACGCGCCGCAATACATCGTACGTTTCGGGAACTCACGCTGATCAGCACGTACTCCCACGCCGAAGGGGACGGCAGCTCGACGGCACCATAGACATGCATTGCTCGCGGCGTGTATTCGCTGCACCCCCCCCCCCTCCCCTCCGGGAGTGCACACCAATCAGCGCGACTCCCAAACACCCTGAGTACTTGCGGGGCGTGCTGTAGGCCCCGCAATTACGCTGTGTGAACATAGCCTAAGGGGGACATGTATGAAAATGGTCTAGGTCCAAGACTGTCTCTGTTGCCCATAGCAACCAGAGCGCCCCTTTCATTTTTCCAGAGCACTATATGAAATGAAAGGGGAACGCTGATTGGTTGCTATGGGCAACAAAGTCTCACACCTAGACAGTTTTCATACATAAGGCCCTGTGTGTTGTGTCACAGTGTTGCTTCCTATTATGCATTAAGAGTGGGCTTTGCTTTAGCAGCAGCTCTGACTACAGTTCCCAGCATGCATTGCTAAAATCTGTTCCAGACTGTTTTTCTCCCCCTGTATTCCTCTGGTGCTGTAGAGCAACTCCCCTCCCTCTTGTGCATCTCATATTGTTTCCCCGCCACCACTGAGCCACTAACATTAGTTGCTAGTTACATCCCCTCCTGCTTCAGACACACAGCTCACCATCCTATAGCTGGAACTGAGCGTGCCTGACCATAAAGCTGAAACGGAACGACCGGTCGTAACCCATGGCAACAAGCTACAGACATCAGATTCTGAGCCAGTAATTGAGTGATTATGTGCGAAAATGCGGAAAATATTTAATTACTACATAGTGAAGATTTTTTATTTGGACCACACATTTTGAATGAGTCAGGTTTTGTATTCTGGAATACTCCTTTAAAAAAGGAACAGATGAAAAAAACGGTGTACGCACTTGTAGGCATATGGAGCCACTGTAAAGCAGTGGTTCTCAACCTTTCCAATGCCGTGACCCCGCAATATAGTTCCTCATGTTGCGGTGACCCCAAACCAAAAGATAATTTTGATGGCTACTTCAAAACTGTAATTTTGCTACATGAGGGGTTACATATGTGTGACGCCTCTGAGCGGTACCTCTACATGTCACATACATATAAAGGTACCACGCAGAGCCGTTACATAGATGTAACCTTATACAGGGGGGCCTGTGAGTGGTACATGGGGGGTTACATATGTGACCCCTCATGTGCCACTTACAGCCCCCCCTATAAGGGGGGGGGGGGAATGGAATGTGCATATCATGTGATGGCTGTATGTGGTACAAGTAACAGGTTAATAACATATTACTTGTACCACATACAGACATTACATGATGCAATGGATGTGTGTTTAACACTAAATTACCTTGCAGTCAGGAACAGCCCGTTCTCTCTGCACTGAGTACGGCAGGGCTGTTCCTGATGCTTGGTACATATTGTGGGCGCGTGATGCAGCGCACTTTCAGTGTCCTGCACGCACCGCCCACAAGAACCGGCGGGACGTAAGTCCGTCCTCGCCGCAGCGCCGCTCACAGGAGCGGCTCACTGATCCACCAATGCTGCGAGTAACGGCGCCCACTGCTCCCCCTCCCCTCAGTAATTGAAACGCTGTGGGCGCCGCACTATGCAAGCAGCTGCAGGGAGGGGCGCAGCGGCCACAGCGCTCCTCCCTGCAGCTATTAAGCCAGTGCGGCGCCCCCCTCAGCTCTCCGGCCGGCGACCCCTGTGTTTTGGTCGTTCGACCCCTGCCGGGGTCGCGACCCACAGGTTGAAAACCGCTGCTGTAAAGGGATCCATATACTGTAATAAGAGCTGTATTATGGGCCCATATGATATGAAGCTGTGATACGGCCATATACAGGACAATTTTTTTTTTTTTTTTTAAAAACTTAATTGGGTAACATGGTTTACATTTTCTTTGCGCTCATTGTTGTTGTTAGTAATAATCAGAATTGGAACGATTGTTCCATTAGTACTAATGTAAAAGTTAGCTCTATGGGCTTTATGTATGAAAACTGTCCAGCAGTAAGACTGTCTTTGTTGCCCATAGCAACCAGAGCTCAGCTTTCATTTCCTACACTGCTCTGGGAAAATGAAAGCTGCGCTCTGATTGGTTGCTACGGGCAACACATTTCACTACTCTACAGATTTCATACACAAGGCCTTATATGTTTGGGTTTTTTAGCTGTCAAATGTATAATCTATACCGTCTCCTGCTAAAGTTTTTTTTTTTTTTTTAAATCTGCAATGCTGATTTTATGGCGATTATAATATGGAAAGAAATAGCCTCATTACCAGCACATGAACATACAATTACGAATACTAGTAGTTACAGGAGTGTTCACCTCTTTACGGCATATCGATAGGATGTGCCATCTATGTCCGATAGCATATCGAAATGACAAGCCCCTAAAAGTCTGTGTGGAGAATGGAGAAGCGGCCGCACTCACGCAGTACTCTCCATTCATTTCAATGGGAGTACAGAGCACATCCAAGCACGCCCATATAACAAAATAGAGATTACCAGGCAAGAGCGACCTCCTCTCCTCTCTCCAGAGACTTTCGGGGGACTGCACCTACCAGACATGTAACCTATCAATAGGTGGATCCTCCATGACGCCAAGAATAAAGAAGTGCAGTGCTATTCCAGTGCGGTGTCCCCTTCACAGCTCTGCTCCAGTCCTGCAGTTGAGCCCGCCATTTTACAGGGTGGACGTTGGAGGGAAACCGGTAAAAGGGACACCGCACCAGTAAGTCTATGTTCACACGGCTTATTTTGGGGCGCATTTCGCCACGTATTGCGAGCGTACTGCGCTCTAATATGAGCGAAATGCGCCCCAATCATTATGGTAATCCACAGTTCTCAGAGAACTATGGATTATGCCTCCTCTGCCCGCTAGGACGATACGATCGTACGCGTGGGGAGACAATTGACATGTCATTTATTCGCAGCACTTTCACGCCGCGAGTACTGACAGTCTATGGTGCCGGCGGGCTGCATTGCGGGAGTACGGGCTGATCAGCGCAACTCCCGAAGTCCACGGCGTAATTGCGGGGCATACTGTACACCCCGCAATTAAGCCGTGTGAACATAGAGTAATGGCACATCCTGAGCTCTGTAAGGGGAAAGCTATTTTAATGCCGTTATTTTTCTACTGCTATACGAGTCGGGGAACTGCAAGCTACATGTATGATGCAACGATTAAGTATCCAGAACCAGTAAAACCAGCGCGGCTGCTAGAAAATTTCAGGATCTGAAACACAGAACAAGCAAACAACAAAAGCGCACACACACGCATGCACCGATGCATCACCTCAACCCAGGAGTAACCGGAAGAGATCACCACGTGGGATGGGTGGTTTGTAGCGACTACTGCCGGCACAATTTACTGAACATGTAGAACCAGACATGACCGAGAGCAGCGAGCGGCACTGAACATTTTGTTGTGTGCATTATACATATAGCAGCTGAGCAAAGAAATAACATTCCTGGGAAGCAAAAGGAGGCCCCTGCTCTCATCTTCAGAGGTTCAGTCATTTCGGATTAAAATAAATGGCTCGGGAAACCTGCAATCTGGAGATCTGACATTTACGGTATATCGATTGGCTAGGACATAAGTGGCCAATAGGTAAGGGTCCCAGGAGTGGGACGGGCACCTATGATAAAGGGGTGTTCCCATCATAGACGGATGGTACCAAGGTCTGACATGTACAAGTCCCAAAGTCCACATCAACCTCTGGGACAGACTCCTGAATGACTCCGCTCAGAATGAGGAGCCGGTCGCACTGGTCTATTGAGTTCCGAGTGCAAAACCGAACAGGGAAAAAGAAAAAACACATGAGAAAACCCAATGAATATTTTATTACTGCAAAAGATATATAAAAGACACAAGTCGCCAAAGAGGACTTGTGCTACCACTACTGGCACAGCTAATACATGGAAAATTATAAATGAAGACTTAGGAAAAAGTGGCAAGTTTAGAAAGTAGATGGTAAATAATCAAAAACCAATGAGAATACTTAAGTAACAAAGCCAGTAATAAATAGCATCTGTATTTCTATACTTATTTGTCATCACTTTTTCCTAAGTACTCATTTATTTCATGCATTAACTGTGTCAGTGGTAGCAGCACAAGTCCTCTTTGGTGACTTCTGTCTATTGCATGTCTTTTATATTGCTTTCACATTAATAAAATATTCAGTGGATTTGTTAACGTGTTGGTTTTCTCTCCTTATTCAGCTTTGTTTTATTCCAACACTATTGGGGTATGTTCACAAGGCGCCTTTTAGGACGTATTTCGGGGCGTAATTGCGCCCCGAAACACATCCTGCAATTACAGTAACCATAGCTCTCAGAGCGCCATGATTACCTGCCGTCTTCCCCTCCGCGTATTGAACGGGGGCAGAAAGAAGCGACATGTCGCTTCTTTCTGGCGTATATGCGGCAGGGTTCTTCTAAACACAGCGTCTTGCGGCACGCACAGCAACATGCTGTATGAACATAGCCTTATATATCGTGTATGGGGCCTGTTTGTTACTGTGTAGGTTGCTCTGAGGACAGTCAAACACAGCGCTCATCTGCACTCAGAACTCCCATAGAAAGGAACGGCTCTCCATTCTCAGCAGAAACTTTTGGAGGCCTGTTTCCATGATAGTTGTGGGTCCCAGAGGTATTACCTACACCTATTCAGACTTTGATAGTATAGTCTGTGGAAATGCCGCCAAAGTCTCTGGTAGGAACAACCTTTTAAGAATACCCCATGAAGAACAGAGGAGAATACTTATACGGCAGTTTTCCCTGATTGTACAGGGTATGCCCATAGAACAGAATGGAGAATACCGCACAAGCGCAACCTCCTCTCCATTCCGCAAAATGACTTTCAAGGGCCCGTTCTCAAGATAGGCAGGAGTCCTAGAGTGGGAAGGGAAACCTATCTCAGCAACAGGTCTCTGAAAGCCATCATGCACAACAGAGACGCTGCTTCTATGGGAGTTCTGAGCCAAGCGGTGAGCCCGGTTGAACTGGGAATTTCCATAGAACAGAAAGAATTGTGCAAGTTAACACTAAGGCGCTGTTCACACGGCTTATTCTGGGACGGATTTCAGCCGTATTGCGCTCCAATGCGGCTGAAATCCGTGCCAGGCATCACGGATACGCGCCGTGGATAATGGATGTCTAGAGGGCCGGCGAGATGCCGCCCACCCCTCCCCCGCCAGCTGGCGTAATTGCGGGCGAAATCCGTCCCTGCAATTACGCTAGCAATAAGCCATGTGAACATAGCCTATCACAATGACTTAAGGGCCCATTCTCATGACAGGTGTGGATCATAGAGGTGGAACCTGCATATATCAGAAATTCATGGGAGATACGTCATAAATGTGTAAGATGAAAACAGCGAGTCAAGAGCAATGTGTAAGAGACTTACCAGTTGCATTCGTTATGGTCAGAGGAACCCCTTGAAGCTGGTGTACTTGTATCCCGGAGGCTCCTAAGGCACCTAGGTTAATGGTCTGAAGGCCAGGCATTGATGCGAGTTGAGCAGCATTCAGAGTCACTGTGCCGGCTTGCATGGAGGTGGTAGCATTACCTGACTGCCCCAGAGAGACACCTTGCATGGGTGCAAGAGTGATTGTCTGAGCTTGAGGATTTTGAACCTGCAGGTTTTGCAATTGGATAGTTTGCCAAGTCACCTGCCCGTTGGGCCCCACAGTGGGGGTGCGGATTATGATGGGACCAGTGTTGGGGAGAGTTTGAATCTGCAGGTTCTGCAGGGCATCTTGTGAGATGGCTTGTGCACTGAAGGTTTGGCCAGAAAGTTGTGCAGCTTGTAAAGTCTGGATGGTCTGTCCACCTTGAACGATCTGGGGCTGGATGAGGATCTGTTGCTGCTGTTGTTGCTGCTGTGACTGGTCACCGTCTTTTTGTTGGCCCTGTTGCATGCTGCCGCTGGTCTGCTGAATGGAGTCGGTGACCAGGTTGAGCTGAGTGTTGGATCTCTGAGAACCGACATTGGTCCCAGGAGTGCTGCTGCCACTGCTACAGTTCAAGAGGTTGACTCCGCTGGCGGTGGTGCAGGTGGAATAACTATTGGCATTGGTAAAAAAGGTGTTGGCCTGAGAGGTGACCAGCTGTGAGGAACTAACACACGATGTGACCGGCTGAGAGTTGTCCTGAGTGCTCAGAGTGACCGCCTGAGAGGTGGGTGTCAGGGACGCTGCGCTCACAGGGAGAAGGGTGATATTCCCATTGAGAGCAACAGGAACATTAGCTAAATATTGGGTCTGTCCTGAAAGGACATTATTGGCGAGACCCATCCCCTGAATAGGGACAGCTTGCTGAAGGAGGTTGGGCATGGCAGCAAGTATGTTTCCAGCACCAGTGCGATTGGTAGTAATGATCTGCTGATTGGTAGACGGGATGATCTGCAGCTGTCCAGAGGCGTCCTGCTGGACACTGACCTGAGGGGCCGTGGTAAACTGCAGCTGCTGCCCGTCCACCGTCTGGAACTGGGGTATAACTTGATACTGACTATTCGGCATGACGCCGTGGAGACTGGCCAGTACCTGCTGATTCTGCACATTCGGGGCAGCTGCTACCACAAACTGTCCAGGGGCTATTGGACGGTTCTTTGAAGAGGCATCTCCCCCGGCTTGGTCCTTGGAGCCTGTAGATATGATCTGCCAGCCGTTGGCGGTCTGTGTTAGTTGGGCAGTGCTCAAATCCAGTTCGGTTGCACCCTGCTGCTGGCCCGCCCCATTTCCATTTTCAGGAGGCTCAATTCTACTACATGTAGCAGCCAATAAAGCCAACGGGGAAGGCTGGGAGTCCTATAAGAGGGGAAATAAAACAAGTGAGTACGGACATGGCATCATGAGGTAGTCAACATCAAAGGGGTACAAGCCGACCTCCGAGAACGCGGATATGGTCGCACTTGAACAGTTCTCTCCCAAACATTCCTGTACAACTCCCAAATATACCACAGCACACTCGCTCAGACCTGCCATAGAACCGAATGGGGAAAACTAGGTATGGCCTCAGAGAAGGGCAGCCTGCAGCAGCTTACGCGTTTCGAGACAGTGAGTCTTGTTCCCAGCTAGCCACACCTGTTCTGTCAGGTTAAAAACAAGGAGGATACTAATAAAAATACATTCAATTGTTACGGAAGTTTAAACCCCTGGTATTTTTATTAGTATCCGGTGTTATTCTGATATAGTCCTGTATCACTGTTTTATACATCACATTCTAAGAAAACCATCTTCGTTATTTTCTGCAAACTAATTTGCAAGTCAACAGGTTCCCACCTTGTTTTTAACCTGACAGAACAAGAGACTGTCTCGAAACGCGTAAGCTGCTGGAGGCCGCTTCCCTCTCTCACTACATCCACATGCTGCTTTACCTCTGTGCTTTTTAATGGATGCCTAATAAAGCTGGAGTAGGTTTCTTACCCTTTGGATTCCTCTATATATTGTCTACTGAGTTGTTGCTACTGGGTCCGACGACCTGAATATCGGAGGATGAGCTTATGATTGGACCGGGAGCAGAATCGCACAGCAGGGGGAGTGTAAATTCATACACAGCACAGTCTGTGCGCTTAAAGGGGTTTTCAAGGACTCCTGAAACCCCCCGCTGTGCTAGTATAGAGAAATAACCCTCACTCACCTATCCGCATGGTTTCAGCGCTGCCAGAGCTTGTGCTCCCCCGTGATGACGTCACGTTCATGGATCACTTGATGCCGCAGCCAATCTCTGGCCTTAGTCACATGCCTGCATGTATAGCAGAGGGTAGTGATTGGCGGCAGCATCCATGAACGTGTTGTCATCAGTGAGAGAAGGGGGGGGGGGTGACACGCTGGCTCTATGAAACAGGGGGGAAGGGAAAGGAACGTATAGGTTACTTTTCTATTTAAGCACAAGAGGAGGAGGGTGGGGGGTCCTGGAAAAACCCGTGTATGCAGAGCCCGTGCATGCTCAGTTGAGCTAAGCGTGCACGTATGTGGGAAAATTAGGAGGGATACCCCTTGTTCTTCCAACAGCTAAATATTACACCTGTCAGCTTTACTGGTCATCACTGAGGGTCCCAGAAGCAGGACACTGATCATCTTAGGGCATGTTCACACTACGGTTCCCGCAGCCAAGCCTTTTCCTAACCCCACCGCAAATTCGCGTCTCCCGACGCGGGTTTGCGGGGCGGGCGCTGTCACGGCACAAGTGGGGGTGTGGTGTGGCACGCGGCTTGCGGCAAGGGTTTGCCCCCATGCAAATTAGTAGGAAGGGGGAAAACCGCGCCGCGGCGACTCCGCACGGCCGCCGCGCTGAGGACTCCCTGTCAACAATTGACAGAAAAGTTCTTAAACATGCGCGGCAAGGCCGTGGCCGAACCCGCGACTTGTGAATATTAACGTGGTTTCCCACAGGAAACCATGTTAATAAAGTGGGTGCGATTTGGCCGCGGAAATTGCGTCCATAACCGCGGCCATAACCTCGTTCAAATCCGTCGTGTGAACAGGGCCTTATTGTCAAAAGACCCTGGTGACATGTAGAGCTTGTCTAATGGCTTCTAAAAGTGCCCATACAACCCATCCAAAGAAAGGACATGCCCTGGTTTTTCCCTTCTTCGGTTAACTTTAGTAACATGACTGCATCATCTAAATAGAAGCAGCCATGTCATACAGGGAAGGACATAAGGGCAGTGACTGATGCAAGTTTGATGGAAAATTGTACAATTTCCTATTTTACTAAAAACACTGGGGCCAGATCTGAGCGGAGAGTCAATAGGGAGATATTGAAGGGTTTCACTGACAAAATAAGAAAGTAACCATGTGCAGGAAAGTCAACCACAAATGATGAAATACACACAAAACAATAGCTCTCTCTAATGCCCACTGTCTGGTTACTACCGGCCTGTCTACATGACTTCAGAAGTCAATCAGTGGCCTAAGGAATGGTACAAGATCACTGAAGCCGTTACTGCGCTGATGCAGTCGTGTCGCTTGAGGAGCGAGGAAAGACCCCGGAGCCGACCAGCAGCAACTCCAATGCTGGATATGGGGCAAGTACTTGGATTCATTTCATGCATTTTTGACCTCTTTAGTTGGAGCACCCCTACAAAGAAAGCGTGTTCTGTGGGGTCTCACAGCTTTACTGTTTAAATTCACACTGAGCCTCGCTTCTGTAGAGATCACTGCTCAGCAGTCTCCTTATCACAGGCAGAATAAAGGCGAGGTCACACGACGCATTGTGGCGCGCCCATGTGCATGCTGCAATACGCTGGCCAGCGAATACTTCTAAGGGTATGGTCACACGATGTACTGTGCAGTACATCGTGCCTTTCGGGAGCTCGCGCTAATACTCGAGCACTTCAGCGGCGCGCAGGGAGGGGGAGGGCAGCCTGCCGGCCCTATTGACATTCATTACTCGCGCCATGTATTCGCCACAAGTAATTGACGCCACTTAGCTCCCTGCGCGTACAATACGATCATATTGTAGGAGCGGGGAGAGGAGGCGTAATCCATAGTTCTCTGAGAACTGTGGATTACCGTAATTTCGGCGCACATCTCGCTCATATTAGAGCGCAAATACGACGCGAAATGTGCCCGTGTGAACATACCCTAACACTGTAATGAGCCGGTCTCCTGTTCCCCTTCATTTTCCCCCAAGAAGCGATGTCACGTCTTTTTATGGGCACATACTGTGTGCGGGGAATAGGCCGGCTTATAGCACTCTGAACACTAGAATTTTACCATATTTGCAGGGCACAATTAAGGGCCAAAGCATGCCCCGCAAATATGTTGTGTGAACATACCCTTACAATACAAGTGAAGACCTACAACGTACAGATCACACAAGATCCACCATCTACACAACAGGTGCTGATCATCGCTCACCACACAATGCCCTCTGCACAGGCCATAGAGCATGCCCACAAAAGCTAGTCACTGCAATGCCACAGGCTCCTATGGCTGCTGTAACAAATCTCTCCGAAAGCCATTAACTCAGGCAAGAGGGGTAAAATAAGTTTTACTTCTCTCTGTATGATAACCCCATACATGAGATACCTGTACATCATAGGGAAGGTAACAGAGTCTAGAGTCGGCTGCTCCATACATTGGGGGGGGGCCAAATTACATTTGCAGCTAACGACTGAGACCGGGATAACTCCATCCCGTTATCCACTTCAATGCACGGTAAACGCGACGTCTGTGGTTGAAATCCAGTGCCCTCGTCCTAGTGGTCTCCCTGGCACATGACTGCAGGTTGTAGACCTCTTGTCATGACGGCCAGGGGCCTGCCCTCTCACTACGCTTTCTGTACCCTGCCTAATGCGGGTTGTAAGGCTATGTTCACAAGAGGTAATTTTGTCACGCATTTCACCACGTGTTTGTGCTCTAATACGGACGAGATATGTCCCAGTCATTACGGTAATCCACAGTTCTCAGATAACTATGGATTACGCCTCCTCTCCCCGCTCGCACAATATGATTGCATTGTACACTCGGGGAGATATGTGACATGTCAATTACTTGCGCTAAATACACGCCGCGAGCAATGTCAACGGGGCCGGCGGGCTGCCAGACCCCCCGCGCCCAGGAGTACATGCGTATTAGCGCGAGCTCCCAAAAAACACAATGTACTGCGGCACATCATGTGAACATACCCGTATAGCAATTTCTGTACATCTGCAGAATAGTGTACAAGTGATTCTACCCCTAGTGGTTAGGCACCCTATGCAGAAGGAAACTGATAAAAAAAATAAAATAAAGTATTATGGAATATTGTGTACAGTTTTGGGCAACAGCGCACAAAAAAGACATTGTAGAGCTTGGACAGGTTCAAAGGCGGGCAACAAAAAAAATAAAAGGACTGGGTGGACTGCAATATCCAGAAAGATGAGCAAGATTAGGGTTATTTAGTTTAGAGAAAAGACGGCTTCGGGGGGACATAATAAATATGTTTAAATATATTAAAGGTCAATATGGAGATCTCTCCTAAGATCTATTTATACCAGGACTGTATCTAGAACAAGGGGGCGACCTCTACTCTAAGAGGAAATAAAGTTTCTACATAAACATAGAAAGGGATTCTTTACTGTAAGAGCAGTGAGACTGTGGAACTTTCTGCCAGAGGAACTTGTCATGGTGAATTCAATAACAGAGTTCAAAAAGGGTTTGGATGCATTTCTGGATGTAATATAACAAGTTATAGTGACCAGGATTCTGGAGAAGGGTCATTGATCCGGGATTTTTCCGATTGCCAGATTGGAGTCGGGAACGAATGTTTTTCCTAGCATGAGGACAATTGGCTTCTACTTCATGGGGGGTTTTTGCCTTCCTCTGGATCAACACTTTAGCAAAATAGTCTGAACTGGATGGACGTGTCTTTTTAGCCTGACAAACTATGTAACTATGTAATTATGATAGATACGGTCCACAGATATTTGGACACTGACAGATTTATTTTTTTTTTCTACCTGTTTATGGAAACCTGTTATAGTTCTATAATGGATATAAAGTCCAGCCTTTCAGCTTTCATTTGAGGGTGTCCATTTTAACACTGGATCAAAGGTTTAGGAGTTTCAGCTACCTTAACATGGGCCCCCTGTTTTTAAAGGGACCAAAAGTAATTGGACTAATTAAATAGCATGTTAATTTCTAATCCTTGGTTGAGACCCCTTTGTTGGCAACGACGGCCTGAAGTCTTGAACTCACGGCCATCACCAGACACTGTTTCCTCCTTGTTAATGCTCTGTCTCAGCCTTTGCTGCAGCGGTTTTCAGTTGCTGTTTGTGGCCTGACTGAAGTTTAGTCTTTAACAAGTGAAATGCTGCTCATTTGGGTTGAGATCAGGTGACTCAGCCATTCAAGAATATTCCACTTCTTTACATTAATAACCTCCTGGGTCGCTTTTCCTTTATGTTTTGGGTCATTGTCCTTCTATATTATGAAACGCTGACCAATCAGTTTGGCTGCATTTGACTGGATTTGAGTGCACAGTATGTCTCTGAATACCTCAGAATTCATCCGGCTGCTTCTGTGTCACATCATCAATAAACACTAGTGACCCAGTGCCACTGGCAGCCATGCCTGCCCAGCCCTCACACTGCCTCCACCGTGTTTCACAGATGATGGGGTATGCTTTGGATCATGAGCTGTACCTTTTATCTTTCTAGTTGATCTTTGTTTCAACTGAAAAATGTTCTTCCAGAACTCTCCTGGCCTTTTTTAATCCAAGTTCAATGCAGCCTTTTTATTCTTGAGGCTTATGAGTGACTTGCACCGTGCAGTGAACCCTCTGGATTTACTTTCATGCAGTCTTCTCTTTATGGTAGATTTGGATATTGATACGCCTACATCCTGGAGAGTATTCAGAGACATACTGTGCACTCAAATCCAGTCAAATGCAGCCAAACTGATTGGTCGGTGTTTCTTAATACAGATGGACAATGACCAAAAACCAAGGGTTTTCAACCAAGTATTAGACATTAACATTTTATTTACAATTATTTTATTTGTCCAATTACTTTTGGTCTCTTTAAAAACAGGGCGGCACATGTTAAGGAAGTGAAACTCCTAAACACTTGATCCAATTTTAATGTGGATGCCCTCAAATTAAGCTGAAAATCTGGACTTTATGTCCATCTCCATTATATAACTTGAATATTTTTCAGTAAGTGGGTACCGAAAAAATTAGTGTCCGTGTCCAAATATATATGGATCCAACTATCACAGAGCTCATATAAACCTATATATCACAGAGCTGAGCTCCTCTATCATATAACCCTATATATCACAGAGCTCAGCTCCTCTCCTCTATCACATAACCTATATATCAGAGCTCAGCTCCTCTCCCTCTATCATATAACCCTATATATCAGAGCTCAGCTTCTCCCCCCTCTATCACATAAACCTATATATCACAGAGCTCAGCTCCTCTATCATATATCCCTATATATCACAGAGCTCAGCTCCTCTTCTCTACCATATAACCCTATATATCACAGAGCTCAGCTCCTCTCCTCTATCATATAACCCTATATATCACAGAGCTCAGCTTCTCTCCCTCTATCATATAACCCTATATATCACAGAGCTCAGCTCCTCTCCTCTATCATACAAATCCTATATAACACAGAGATCAGCTTCTCTATCATTATTACCCTATATATCACAGAGCTCAGCTCCTCTCCTCTATAATATAACCCTCTATATCACATAGCTCAGCTTCTCCCCCTCTCTCATATAACCCTATATATCACAGAGCTCAGCTCCTCTCCTATATCATATAACCCTATATATCACAGAGCTCAGCTCCTCTCCTCTATCATATAACCCTATATATCACAGAGCTCAGCTCCTCTCCTCTATCAAATACCCCTATATTTAACAGAGCTCAGCTTCTCTCATCTATCCTATTAACCTATATATCACATCTGTCAGCTTCTCTCCCTCTATCATATAACCCTATATATCACAGAGCTCAGCTTCTCCCCCTCTATCAGATATGGGAGCATAAAGCACCTGACAGATTATCTTTAAAAAAGTGTCACTTGTAAATTAAGAACTTTGTAGGGGATCCTTCTTTGCACAGAAGGAATACTGCTCATTGTCTCTGTTGCTTCACTAGGAATATTCAGACTTTAGATCCCAGCACAGAACATGCTGTAACTAGAAGTACACCTTGAAGAGGGCAAACAGTCTCTGTTCCCTGGGCAGAATGAGCTGCAAATGCAGCCCTGAGGGTATGTGATTTCAAGCAGGATGCCAGAGTAGTGCCCTCGTTTGCACCAGGGAAGCTACATTCTGGGACAAAAATTAAATGGATCCCTAGTCCCCATTCACTAGATGAAGGAAAACAGCGTCCTTATAATAGTATATCAGGGGGCTGCCATATGGAATACTGCAGTCTGCTGGGCAATGCCACATCGAGGGACTCTGAAAAAAAACTAAAAAAAATATAGACTTTGTGGCAAACAATACAGACTGATGCTACAGATAGCTATGGAACATCTATAATGTATTACATTCATCTATAGAGCAGCGTTATATTCCTCAGCGCTGTACAGATTGTCATTATTCTCTGTTTCGAATGGAGCTCAATCTAAATTTCAGATTAACCTGTTTTTGCAGTGGGGAAAACCGTAGGACCTGTAGGAACCCACCACAAACACGGGGAGAAGATCCAACTCCTTGTAGATGGTGTGCACGGTGGGACTTTAAGCCAGGACCTCAATGATAACCACCGAGCCGCCGCCCCGTGCTAACCACCGAGCCGCCGCCCCGTGCTAACCACCGAGCCGCCGCCCCGTGCTAACCACCGAGCCGCCGCCCCGTGCTAACCACCGAGCCGCCCCGTGCTAACCACTGAGCCACTGTGTGTGGATGGGGTAGTAAAGAATCCTACCGTCTCTTGGATGTGTTTCCTAGTGCCCCCGGGCATTGCACAGCACTTCTAAGGCTAGGTTCACACGGTGCATTTGCAGGGCATAATAACGCCCCGCTATTACGCCGTGTGGCCGGCACATAGACTTGCATTACCAGCGGCACGTATATGCCGCTAGTAATTCACATGTCACTTATCTCCCCCTGCGGCGGATTCGCCGAGCGGGGAGAGGAGGCGTAATCCATAAATCTCTATGAGAACTGTGGATTACCGTAATGAATGGGACGTATTCCAGTCATAATTTGCGCACTCCGGCGTGTAATTACGGACTGAAATAAGTCCAATTTTAAGCCGTGTGAACATGGCCTTAAGGTTATGCAGGGCTACCCTTGTGTCACAGCCATAGACCATCTCTATCATATACACGGCAGCTGCTGTAAGTGTACACACATGCAGGTCACTGGGCAGGCTGGAGATGTTACTCTACCATGAATCGCTAGTGAGTCACACACCAAACATGGACTCTAATAGGAAAGCTCAGAGCTGGAGAATGAGTAACACACAGCACCCAAAACATCTGGACTACGTCGCAGGTGCAGACCTATGTTTTCCAATGCGGTTTCTACTCAGATGTGCTCAGAACTCTCACCGAAATGGATGGAGAGTAACCGTGCCAGTGCTGCTACCTCTCACTCCAGCTCAGGGAGTTTAGGGGCCCGATTCCGAGAGGTGGGACCCACACCTGATATTATTGACACCCTACAGATATACCATAAGGACACGGCTCATCTGGATGTTGTTTTGGTGCAGTTTCCATCAAAAACTACTACAAAACGCCTCCAGTTCATTTCCATTGATCCCTATGTAAAACGGTGTCGTTGTTCATACGACTTTTACTTGCTTATTTCCAGCTATGAAAAATAAGTGACGTCAATTCCTGAGCCGTTTTTGGTGCATAAAATGCCCATCGGGATCAATGGAGAGCTTCAACACACCTTCACAGTGTGGGGCATTGCTGATGGATCCGCGCCCAAAAACTAGCCTTGACTTGAATGGCAGATAGAGAACCAAAAAAAAAATCACATCTCAAAAACCTCATCCAAAACTTATCTGAAAACGGCAAAGTATCAGGCGGTTGCAGACGAGTACATGAAGCCGATATGGACGCTGAAAAATAAGCATCCAAATCAGCCATGAGAACCTGCCCTAACTGCCATGGGTTGGAACAACCCTTTGAAAGGGCTGTCTGGGACTTGAAAACTAAATGAATAGGGGTCTGACCAGCTGAGTGAAGCGGCTTTGGCGAGTGTTTACCAGGCACAGTGTCGTACATAGTGTAGCCTCAGCACAGCTCAGTCCTATTCACCCAGCTACATGTGGTACCAGGCAGAGGTTACAAAACATACAAAAGCTGTGCCCCTTCTATCAGCCCCAACATGATCCGATATCCCAAGGATAAAGTCCCGGAGAGCACCGTGATCTACAGTGTTATCGGGATGGGCAGCAGCAATGCTTCACTGCTAAATGAGGACCCTGTGACTAAGCCTTTCAGGGAAGCTGCCTTAAAGGGGTTGTCTCACTCCATTGATTCATCTTACCTCAGTCCTGTTTTCTTTGTTTTTACTTTGAATTCAGGGGCGTGTTTACTGGCTTCCACTAGGCTGCAGTAGAAGCCAGGTCTGTAGCTATAGCAACCAGCGCTAGCAGCCTATCAGGAGAGATCAAACAGGTCTGTAGCTATAGCAACCAGCGCTAGCAGCCTATCAGGAGAAATTGAACAGGCCTGTAGCTATAGAGACCAGTGCTGGCAGCCTATCAGGAGAAATTGAACAGGCCTGTAGCTATAGCGACTCGAGGAGCTGATGCAGCACCTACAAGAGGGGATATCTAGGAATATGTAGGACACTGTTAATAGACATATATTGCAAATTGAATTGAGTTTGCAAGATCTTTAGCCAAGAGCAGCGAACCTTGTAATGAGACAACCCCTTTAATGGTGCTATTCCCTTCACGCAGCTTCTGTATCTTGCCAGGTCAGTATCGACTGCATATTGCAGCATGAAGCACTCCCCCCACCCCCCAAAAAAGAAGGTGCTCTGCTGTATTTGGAGCACCTATAGAAATTAATTGGGCAAGCTACACGTGTGCGTCCGACACGGTCCAGGCAGGGAACGGATAAAATATGATGACAAAACCTCTACAAACCTAGGTACACAATTTTTATAAAAACTTTTATGAGAGCTTGAGGGTACATTCAAAGAGGACAGAAAAAATTGGCACTCCGCCCAGGACATAGGAGGTATAAAAATTAAAACCCCCTTAAAGATAAGAGGGCGCTGCCTCCATCTGGAGAGGAAAAGGTTCAATCTCTACAAGTGACAAGCCTTCTTTACTATGAGAAAAGTGAATCTGTAAAACAGCCACAGCAGGAACAGATGAGGGCTTCAGAGAAGGCTTAGAAAATTACTACAAATTAAAATTTAATGAGTTGTCCAGCAAATAAAAATAGTGTTCTATGGGGCCGGAAAGGGAAAAGAAAAAAAGGCAATACCTCCCCGACCCCAGCGATCCGTTCATCTTTACTTCTCGTCCCTACACACGACAGTGTTTTTTATTTTTTGGACAACCCCTCAAACACTTATATAGACGCAGAGTTCATGTTTTTGACATTGAGCGCCACTTGGGATCAGGAGCAATTGGCTCCTTTAGGACAGACTGCTTCATGACATATGGATTTCATATTTCTAGATCAAAAGAGGAAGTCCTAAAATGACCTACACCCCTCGCCTCATCCACATCAGGGATGGACAAAATGGCCGCCAGCCATCAGAACACAAACATGATGTGTTATAGCCGGCACTATAGGGCGGTCTATACTATTTTAAGCACCTAAAACAGCGAGCCAGTAAAACTGTTCCGGTGTCCCACAATATCTACCATAAAGGCTCCGGAGACGAGGCTATGTGTGTGTGTTGTCCTCTCTAGCTCTAGTTGTGAAACAGCTGCTTCTAACACCCCAGCAAAAACCACAATGAAAACAGGCGCCTCATATCCTCCTCCTGGAGTAGGGACCCCTCATTCTGACCTCTGGCAGCCCCTAAAGTGCAATCAAGACCACTCCGCCATTTTGGGGATTTACAATTGAATTATCATGGCTAGTAACCCCCTTGTTTCCCCCTAAAGGGGCTCCCACTTTACACCCTCCGCCCCAGGCCGGGCAAAAAAACCCGAACAGGGGCAACAAACTTCATTAAAACCCCCACCGCCGTCCGGCAACCCAACAGGGCCCCCCAACAAACAACCACTCAAGCCAGACCCGGCATCACCTTACGGGGGCCCCCATACATTACACCACTCATCCCAAAACCCCAGCATCACCCTTTAAGGGGGCCACCCAAAAATTACACCACTCACTGCCGCCCAGCTTCCCCATACAGGGGCCCCCCATACTTTAAAACCACTCCTGCCAGACCGCATCACCATACAGGGGCCAACCCCATAAATTACACCATTCCTGCCAACCCCGCATCACCATACGGGGGCCACCCAACATTACACCACTCCTGCCAGCCCCCGATCCCATACAGGGGCCACCCATACTTACCCCACCACGCAGACCCCGCATCACCATACAGGGGGGCCCCCCATACATTACACACTCCCCGCCGCCCGAAATCCCCCATACGGGGCCCCCCATACATTACACCACCACTGCCAGACCCCCGCTCACATACGGGGCCCCCCCATACATTACCCATCCTGCCAGCCCCCGGCATCACATCGGGGCCCCCCCTACATTACACCACTCACTGCAGACCCCACTCACCATACGGGGGCCCACCCATACATACCCCTCACGCCAGATCCCGGCATACCATAAAGGGGCCACCCATACATTACCCCACCCTGCCAACCCCGCACACCATACAGGGGCCCCCATACTTTAAACCCACCATGCCCCCGGCTCACCATACAGGGGCCCCCATACATTCCCCCTAAAATGCCAGCCCCCGGCATCACCTCGGGGGCCCCCCATACTTTTACACCACTCACTCCGACCCAGCATCAAAAACGGGGGGGCCACCCATCATTACCCACCACTGCAGACCCCAAGCACCCCCCTCAGGGGGCCCCCCCTACATTCCCCCCACTCACTGCCAGCCCCCGCCCCCATAAGGGCCCCCCCATAAATTACCCCACCACTCCAGACCCGGGGCTCACCATACAGGGGCCACCCATACATTCCCCACTCATCCCCGACCCACATCACCTACAGGGGCCCCCCCCATACATTACCCACTCCTGCCGCCCCCAGCATCCCAAAAGGGCCCCCCATACTTTACCCCACCCCCTGCCAGCCCCCAGCATCACCATACGGGGGGCCAAACCCAACTTTTACACCACTCATGCCAGACCCCGGCTCACCATACGGGGGGCCACCCTACTTACACCCTCACTGCCGACCCCGCTCCCCAAAAAGGGGGGGCCACCCTTCATAACCACCACTGCCAGACCCCGGCTTCCCCCCCAAATACTTTAAACCCCAAAACCACGCCAGACCCGCATACCTACGGGGGGCCCCATACATTACCCCACCACCTTCCCAGCCCCTCCGGGGGCCAAAAATTACCTTTCAGGGTCCCTCCCAAAATACTTTAAAAACCCCTCTTGCCAGCCCCAGAAATCCCATCGGGGGGCCACCCATACATTCCCCCATCCTGCAACCCCGGCTCCCCATAAGGGCCCACCCAACATTACACCCTCACTGCAGACCCCGGATCCCCCATAGGGGGGCCCCACCCTAAAATTACACCACTCAGCCGACCCGGGGTCACCCCCATCAGGGGCCACCCATACATTAACCACCACCCCCAGACCCCAGCAAACCAAAAAGGGGCCCCCCATACATTACACCATCACTGCCAGTCCCGCATCACCAACAGGGGCCACCCAAACTTTACACCCTACGCCGCCCCCATCACCAAAACAGGGGCCACCCAAAATTTTACCCCCCACTCACTGCCAGACCCCAGCATCACCATACAGGGGCCCCCCCATACTTACACCACTCATTTTCCGAACCCCGGCTCACCTCAGGGCCACCCATAATTACACCACCACTGCCCCCCCGCTTCCCTTTTCAGGGGCCCCATACATTACACCACTCACCGCCAGATCCCGGCATCACATACGGGGGCCACCCAACATTACCCCCACTCACTCCCGCCCCCGCACCAACAGGGGCCCCCCAACATTCACCCTCCTGCCAACCCCAGCATACATACAGGGGCCCCCCATACTTACCCACTCATGCCAGGACCCGGGCACACCATACGGGGGGCCACCCCTACTTTTACACCACTCACTGCCAGACCCGCATCACCATACGGGGGGCCACCCATACTTTAACCACCCCTGCCAACCCCAACAATACAGGGGCCCCCCCAACATTACACCACTCCCTGCCAGACCCCAGCATCACCATACAGGGGCCACCCATACATTACACCACTCACTGCCAGACCCCAGCATCACCATACAGGGGCCCCCCAGACAGTACACCACACACAGCCAGACCCCGGCCTCACCATACAGGGGCCCCCCATACTTTACCCACTCCTGCCAGACCCCACCCCCCAAAAGGGGCCCCCCAACATTACACCACTCCGCCAAAACCCCGGCCCCCATAGGGGGGCCCCACCCATACATTAACCACTCCGCCCGACCCGCAAAACCTACAGGGGCCACCCAAATACATTACACCACTCACTGCCAGACCCCAGCATCACCATACAGGGGCCACCCATACATTACACCACTCACTGCCAGACCCCGGCATCACCATACAGGGGCCACCCATACATTACACCACTCACTGCCAGACCCCAGCATCACCATACAGGGGCCACCCATACATTACACCACTCACTGCCAGACCCCAGCATCACCATACAGGGGGCCACCCATACATTACACCACTCACTGCCAGACCCCAGCATCACCATACAGGGGCCACCCATACAGTAACCCCCTCCCTGCCAGACCCCGGTGGCATCACACACACAGTGACCCCATCCCTGCCAGACCCCGGTGGCATCACACACACAGTGACCCCATCCCTGCCAGACCCCGGCGCCCATGAACCCTTTGCCCCCTCCTGCAGGCATCTCACCCCGCTGTGCCCACATGTAAACAAAGCAGCATGTCAGGAGGCGCAGGAGGGCCAGGGCCGTGGAGCCAGCCCCCAGTGGGCAGTCAGAGGGACGGGGCGGGTGGGTTGGCAGCCAAAGGGTGGGAGCGCGGCGAGCCCTCCTCCCGGCCAGCGCATGTGTGGCTGCGGGCGGCCCGGGTGGCTGCACCTACCTGCCCCTTCTGGACGTAGCCGCCTCCTCCCTGCCGGCTCTCGGACTTGGCTGCACTGATCTCTTCGGCCGTGGGTTCCTGGTCTGCGGGGCAGAGGAGACAGTGCGATCAGTACGACACATCGTGGTAGTAACTGCGTACAACACAACATGGCGGGCAGGACCGCGCCACTTCCGGGAGAGCGGCGGCGGCGGCGGGCTGGGGGCAGCGCGGCGGGCTGGGGGTAACCGCGGCGGGGCAGGGCAGGGGGCAACGGCAGCTTCCACCCCACCCACCCAAGGGGCCAGAGAAAAGGGCGGGAGAGGTGGAGAGACAGGAGGGAGGGATCCGCGCCGCCACCTCCGAATGTGGGGCAAGAAGAAAGGGGGCGAGGAGGCGGCGGGACGACGAGGGCGGACGGTGCTCGGTGCCGCCGGCCTCCGGTGCGCTGCTGCCGCCGCCTCTCCCCCGTGCCGGAGCCCTCCCCCGGGCAGCCCGCCATTTCTTACCGCTCATCTTGTCCGGGGCGCAGGCACTTTCACACAAACCTTCGCTGACGATAGCAACCTAACCTGCCAGCCGTGCGGCGTGACGGAGAGCAGGCGTGGCCACGGGCGGAGATGGACAGCCGGCCTGACCACTCCCGCCGAGGGGCGGCTCCACCCGCCCAATGGGGTGGCGCAGTGGGCGGGACTGAGCGCAAGAGTGACAGCAGGAGCTGACCAATGAGAGGACGAGGCGCCCCGCCCCCGCCACGGAGGGACGAAGGCGGACGAGCTGGGGGGAGGGGGGAGGAAGGAATGTGGCCTGGGCGGGAACAAGGGCGTCGCTCCCTTCCTCTTCTCCTGCTGAGCTCCCCTCCAAAAAATAACCGACGGGACGGGCAGCCAATGAGGGGGCGAGTGAGGAGGGCGGGGAACCAATCAGAGAGCGGACACGGCTCAGCGCTGGCGAAAATAGTGAGACTGAGCTGGAGAGGTTTAGGCGCCATTTCGGCGCATTCAAAGGAGGAGGCGCGGGTCACACGGCGCAGCGGCCAGAGGGCCCGCGGATACAGTGCGCCTCCATGGGGCTGCCAGGGAGTGGAGGGAGGCACAGGGCGGGCTGCTGTCATGGCGTCCTGGGGAATATCACAGCTGACAATATGGCGGGAGGGGGAGTCCCCGCCACAGACTGATGGATATGAGGCTGATGGGTGCGTGTCCTACGTCTGGGAGCCGCATCTATGGCTCAGAACGGAGAGCTGGTAACACTTATGCCTGATTCTCCACTCGGTTCTATGGGAGTTCTAAACACAACCGAACATTCCACACCTTGTACTGGGAGCTCCCATAGAACAGAATGGGAAAACAGCGCTCCCTGTACTGGGGAAACCCCCGGGCGAATGAAGAACACGGCTCCCCCGTAGGGAACTCCTAGCAAAAAAGGAGAAAAACAGCACTCCCCTGTACTGGGAACTCCCCTAGATCGGAATGGGAACACAGTGTCCCTTGTACTAGGAAACCTATAGAATGAATGGAGAACACAGCGCTCCCCCGACTGGGAACTCCCATAGAAAAGAATGGAGAACAAGGCCCCCCCTGTACTAGGAATCCCATAGAATAAATGGGGAACACAGTGCTCCCTGTATGGGATTCCATAGATCTGAATGGATAACACAGTGCTCCCTGTACTGGGAACTCCCATAGAACAGATGAAGAACACTGCTCCCCTGTACTGGGACTCCCCATAGACAAATGGAGAACACAGCGCTCCCCTGTACTGGGAACTCCTATAGAATAGAATGGAGAACACAGCGCTCCTCTGTACTGGGAGCTGCCATAGGACAGAATGGAGAACACAGCGTGCCCCTGTACTGGGAACTCCTATAGAATAGAATGGAGAACACAGCGTGCCCCTGTACTGGGAACTCCCATAGAACAGAATGGAGAACACAGCTCTGCCCTGTACTGGGAACTCCCATAGAACAGAATGGAGAGAACACAGCGTGCCCTGTACTGGGAACTCCATAGAACAGAATGAAGAACACAGCGCTCCCCTGTACTGGGAAACTCCCATAGCACAAAATGGAGAACACAGCGCTCCCCTGTACTGGGGAACTCTATAGAATAGAATGGAGAACACCAGCGCCCCTGTACTGGGAACTCCTATAGAATAGAAATGGAGAACACAGGTGCCCTGTACTGGGAACTCCCATAGAACAGAATGGAGAACACAGTGCTCCCCTGTACTGGGAACTCCCATAGCACAGAATGGGGAGAACACAGCTCTGCCCTGTACTGGGAACTCCCATAGAACAGAATGGAGAGAACACAGCGCTGCCCTGTATGGAACTCCCATAGACAGAATGGGAGAACACAGCGCTGCCCTGTTACTGGGAACTCCCATAGAACGGAATGGAGAACACAGCGCTCTCCGTTTGGAACTCCCATGAACAAATGGGGAACACAGACTCTCTTGACTGGGAACCCCATAGACAGAATGGAGAACACAGTCTCTCCTGTCTGGGAACCTCATAGAACAGAATAGAGCACAGCGCTCCCTGTACGGGAACTCTATAGAACAGAAAGAACACAGCGCTCTCTTGTACTGGGAACTGTCATAGAACAGAATGGAGAGAAGTGTGCAAATGTGACCGGCGCTCTGTTCTGAGGTGTCATTTTCGGCAGGTGGATCCCACAGGTTGGACTCGCTCCCATCAGACTTATGGCAAATCCTCTCAATATGCCATGGTGGGAACACCCTTTAAAGTAGTAGTCCTATCACAGCAAGTGCTGCTGGAAGGGACAATTACTGGAGTATAAGCAATTTGCAAAATACATGTTATAAAAAAATATGAGCTTTACCTAATATAGGCCTTTTTGCACCTCCAGCTTCCTCTCTTTCAGACCATGCTTTCAGTTGTGACAAGTATTACAGTGTTAGCAAAGACAAAATACGGGCGCATCCCCACGGCAGTGGACAAATAGCGGCCGGTTTTGCGGCTGTCCCCAGGGGGGGGGGGGGGTGGCTTTTCTCCTCGATGAGCGGAGAACAGCCCTCCCATTGAATTGTTCATATTATGTCCGGAAACGGGACAGAAGAATGAATATGATCAATCTGTTGCCTCCGCACCGAAAACCTGTGCAGTGGGGACTGCTGCACGGGTTTTCCATAGAGCACACTTGTGCTCATTTTCGGCCGGTTTTTCAGACGGTCTGAAAAAACCTCAAACCGGCCGATTACCCGTGCCGTGGTGACATGGACTATGATTTCCTGTGCCCGGGGTAGGGTGGGGGAATACACGAGGCCTCCCCGGCCAACCGCCGGAGCTCATTCTCAGTCTGTGATAACGTACATTACGAAAAGTGCTTCCCTTAATTGGCCCTTCCAGCAGCGCTTGCTGTGGCAGGAATACCCCTTTAAAACCTACTTCACATCTTTCCATTCAAACCAGATGGAACAGATCTACAGCCAAAAGCTGACTTCAAGGCTCGGTGCACATTATGTTAGTGACTGCGCTCAAGCTATCCTTGAAAAAAGTTAACCGATACCGCAACATAGCCGAAGCGGTCCCATAGAAGTGTATGAAGCACACACAGTCCTACGTTTACTCTACTTCCCGGTGGTATACACTTTTCCAATAGCTTAGGCTACCAATTCTGGGAAGTAGAGCGAATATAGCCCAAAGAGGAATATGTTTGCTCTACATTTCTATGGGGCTGCTGTATCTATGTTGATGGATAGCTCAAACATAGTCACTGATATAATGTGAACACAGCCTTAAAGGGGATGTCCACCTCATAAAGAAAGTGATTGCAGTAGCTCCTAGGCCCCCAGTAAAATAAAAACTCACCTTCCCCTGGTCCCCAATTCCAGTGACGCGTCTCTCCAGTCTTCTGTTGACGTGCTGTCGCTTTGGAGCGGGATATCACCTCTGCATGCCTCGAATTTATATCACCGCTCGGAAGTGAACAGCTCCCAATGGTGATGGAAATCAGTGGCACGTGACTGCTGCAGCAGTGACGTCTCCGCTCGGGAGTGATGGCAGAAGAACGAAGAGACGCGGTGCCCGAACTGGGAACCAGGGGAAGGTGAGTATGTTTTGTTTTTTTTTTCACTAGGAGCTATTGCATAGTTTTTGCATTTTTTTAAGGTGGACAGCCCCTTTAAGGCTGGGTTCATGTTATGTCAGGGTACCTTTTTCTCATAGTACCTCAACGGATACCTCAGATGTAGTCAGTAGCGCAGGGTGAGCCCAGCTTAACTGATGCAAAGAGAAGTGGAGTCTTCTGTTTTTTTTTTTTTTCTTTTAACTGATCTGTTGTAGGAATTCATAACCGTGCTGTTACCGCTGAGTGTTAGCTGCAATTGGCGGTGGTTTAGCGGAACCGCGCTAAAATCTCGTTACACAGCTCCTTAATGCCGCCAGGACGTTTTCATACATCCAGGTGGGTTAAGGTGTTAAAGTATAGATTTATGCTGCAAAACAAGCTTCAAAATACATCTGATTAGAGGTGTATTTTTAAGTGTATCTTCTGCAAATCTTCTATGGGGATTTCATTTGCATAAACAGCTCAAGAATTGACAAGACACCTTAATTTACGCTGGTGAAATCGTCCTTAAGTACATGTTGCAATTAAGCTTGTAAAATACGCGTCGTGTGAATGACTGCATATTTTACATTGGAATTCATGGGAGCTTCATAGAACATCGTTTGAGGCATATTTTGGGGTGTAATTCTGCAGAAAATACACCCCAAAATAAGCTTGTGAACATACCCTTAGAAGCCCATGGTATATGCAGCCTTTTCTCCAAACCTTTTAGGTAGAAGAATCCAGTATATTTGATACACTACACACAAAAAGTTTGGGATATTTGGTTATGGTTGAAATTTCAGGATGAACATAAAGTTTCTTGAAAATAGTTTTAATGAGACCTTCTCTCATGTTTCAAGCAGAAGTGGCCACTGAGCTTAGAGTGTCATCAGCAGGTTGCAACTGAGAGACTGGAGAGTCACAGAAAGGCAGAAGTGGATGTCCTTTGGCTCCATCACACACTGATGAGCGCTTCATTGTAACCAATGCCCTGTGGAAACGCATGATGAGTACCACACGGCTCCAGGCACGTTTAAGGGCGGTGAGAGGCAACCAAGTGTCACGTCAGACCTTTAGTAACCATTTACATCAGCCTGGTCTGCGTGCTTGATGACATGACCAGACCACCAGGCATCGGCCTCATCGTCTTGTATGGGTCATGGAGCATCTACACTGGACGAGGGACCAGTGCTCCTCAGTGCTGTTCAGTGATGAAAGTCGATTGACTCTGAGCAGAAATGATGGCCCTTTGGTGGTGGTGTTCGTGTGGGCAGGTGTGTCTAGTCAATACAGAACTGCCTGACACTATATGAATGGTACACTGATAAGCCTTTACTACTTGGATAACCTCATGAATCCAGTCATTGTTCCTCTGTATGAACAACCCAGGCTAATTTCATTTTCATGGACAACAATGCTCCAGGTCATCGAGGTCACATCATTAGGGAACGGCTTTTGGAGACTGAGGAACCTCAAATGAAGTGACCCGCACTTTCTCCAGACCTGAACCCCCTAGAAATCCTGTGGGATCAACTGAGCCAAAGTGCAGAAACTGGTAACTCTGTACCCCTGAACCTCACTGACCTGAGGGTTGTCCTTCAAGAAGAGTGGGAGTCTCAACCATCAGTAACTCCACTGGTGAACAGCAGGAGATGTCATTGTCCAGCGGTAATTGATGCTCAAGGCCACAGGACACATTATTGAGACATTAACCATTCTTTAATGGTGTAGACCCTCCACTGCTGTTGGCTTTTGTTTCATTAAACTGTTTGAGATAAGAAAATCAACATTGTTTGCAAGGACTTACATGGCTACAGGATAAAATATCACTGGAGCATGACATTTTTATGTTTTCCATAAATTTCACCCAAAAGCCAAATATCCCTAACTCTTTGGGAGTGGTGTATGTAGCAGTGACAAGTGTAGAATTGGCTTGCAGTTCCCGTACTTCTAGTACACTGACTTGGGTCTTTAGTTACTTGTCCATGGAGATTAAAAATAGTATGCAATACAGAGATCTAAAAGGTGACCTGTGACAAAGCAGAGTCTGTCCCGTATTTTGGTTATAAAATCTGGAGTCCAATAGACTAGGCAATGGCTCGGTTATATCAAAAGTAATGTAAAGCTAATATTACTAGACTGGGTACACATCATTGTGGGGATGTATGTTTAGTGTGTGTGCCATCAAAGCTCCCAGTGTGTCCATAGAGTTAAAAGGCTCGACAAAGACCCAAATTGTGTAGTTTTGACCTCCGTTTGGTCAGTATATGTCCACACTATACAGACATAGCTGCTGTTATGATTTTGCTTTGTTTCATAGTGTAGTTCTTAACTCCTGCTTGTGTACACAAATCTCTCTAGGTGGCCGACCACCTCTCTCTGCTCTAGCAGTTGTTGGGATGGTGATGTCACTCCCTGCTGTGTCTTACCAGCAGCACAGGTGCTTGCTGACAAACTTTAACCCTTAAAGGGGATGTATCACTTCATCAGTTCGTTCGTTTCATTGTACTCTCAGCTTCCCAGCTCTTCACATTCTGGGGCGTTTCTTCCCCTCCCAGCTGGGTGTTTCGTAACTGAAGGGGGATGACATCATCCCCACCCCTTCACTGTTCATGCTCGCTCTGAGTCAGTGTGCTCTCCCCACCCTCTCGGTCCACATGTCACTGTCGTTCCTCTCCCTATGCAGTCTGATTTTGTAAGAGCTGTTTACATACCACAGACTAGACAGTCTTCTATGAACTCAGAGCACTGATCTCTTCTCCTCTCACAGCTGAAGGTTTGATACAGCTGAATCCATTCTTCTATGAACTTATCCAGAGCAGCACAGATCTTAGGCACCGAAGCACAATTCTTCTGTTTTCTGATTGTAAAAGCAGCAGCAGTGTTAATGCTGTTGGCTGTGCAGAGTGAAATGTTAACGGCCTCTTATTCTGAGTGAGAGAGGCAGGAATGCACGGCAGGAGAATTTAGGCACCATGGCACAGTTCTGCTGTTTTCTGATTGTAGAAGCAGCTGTAGTGCTACTGTGGAGCTGTTGGCTGTGCAGAGCGAAACTGGGGCTGGTCCCTTACTTTGAGTGAGAGAGGCAGGAATGCGCGCTCCTGTGAATACGAACGGGGGCCAGACAGAATGGAAATTAGTAGAGCCGTCAGCCAATGAAATGCAAGGAGGTGTGATCCGACCGGAACTGGGGAACTGTGTTTACACAGAACGAAGATAAGGCAGACTGTGAAAACAAGACAGCTTTGCTAATGATATCCAATTGCAAAGTTGTTTGTTTTCACTGTCCCCTTATTCTGAAGACCATTTAATGAAATGATACAACCACTTTAAGAGCTCTGTAGCCCTGCTGTTAAAACCCCTCCATCCCCAGTATCCCACTTACAGGCTTACCTAGGGATAGCAGAGCTGAAAAGTAAGTCTCTGCTGTAGAACCACCAACAGCCTAAACTGGAAGTGGGAGACTAAAGCTGGTTGTGAAGAGCAGGCTCTGTAAAATAACCAAATGGGAAAACCTCTTGGTTTTCTCTCTACTCTTAACATGTAGCGACAAGTTATTGAAGACTTTTTCTAACTACATTGCTTTGTTAATTTTTTCTTGGGTTAGGAGATAAAGAAGATTTTATCTCCTATTAGAGCAGACAAGTTTCTCAGTTTACAACCATCTCTCTCCACCTCTCTCTTCTCTGTCTCTTATCTCTTATTGTTCTAAGCTGCTGTCACTCACTCTGACCATTGTGAGTCACCTCCTGCAGAGTCTCATCTCTAGTAACACACTTTGAAAGCTTCTCATTTAGCTAAGTACACACTCGTTAGAAATTTCAGCCTCAGTAATACACTTTATAAATATCCTGTACCCATATCAATGTAACAGGAATAGCTAGGAACAGTAGAGCTGAAGTGCCAATCACTACTATAGACCCGTCCACAGCTTGAACAGCAGGTGTGATTCTCAAGCTGGCTATGGCTATGTGAAACTGCAAGGTGAGAAAACCCCTTTAAGGAGTTCTCCTTGGATTTTCACATTATTTCAATGAATAACAGTTATTAATCTCAGTAGGAGCTATAATGGTCCGTGCTAGTGAGCTCTGTTAAAAGGGAAGACAAAAGCTTTGGCATTTAGACATTACTTCTCATCTCATTGAAGAATTACTGCTGATGGTTGCCTAAAATTTATTCTGCCAGCCCCCACATGTTAATCTGTATTAGCCACTCAGTGGATAAGGCAGCCACAGTTACATGGAGTTACAGTCCTGTTACAGTCCTGTTTGGAACATTAGTTACAATCAGATTTCATCTGGGTCTGGTAAAACCTAGGAGTGGATACAGGGAGGACCACTAGTTCTTTATATACCAAGTTGTCACTAAACTTTGCATGTACAACACTGGCTTTTACTGTCGACTCATCCCAGGCGCTGATCATTAGGGTCCTAAGTCGATACCGATCGCTAAGGTATCAGCTTAGGACCCTGCCGATGGCAGCGGCGCCGGGACTAAGTGTATGTGTGGCCTTCAGACGCACATACAGTTAGATGCTTCTACGGAGCTCTCCGCTCTGCAGAGTACTCTGATGAGCTGCAAGCAGGCTCACCGGAGTACACAGCACGGGCGGCGTGAGTGTCATCACGCTGCCTGCGCGGCCTGGTGACGTCACACCGCCTATGAAGAAGAATAGTGGGAGCAGGGACAGCGGGTTAAGTTGAGTGCTGTTAGTTTTATATTTTTAATTAGCCTGGGGACCTATAAACTATAGCTATACATATGTGCTGGGGACCTATAAACTATATAAATGCACATGTGCAGGGGAACCTATAAGCAGGGCTGGGACAAGGTATTCTGGCGCCCTAGGCAAATAAGGCACGTAGCGCCCCACCCCTCCCCTCCCAATGTAAAATTCAGTCCACTCCATACCTGTTTGCACCCCCTTCCTGCCTGGGAAGAAGTGGAACCCTAGGCGGTTGCCTACCTTTGCCTACCCATCGTCCCAAACCTACCTATAAGTTATATATACATGTGCTGGGGAACCTATAAGCTATAAATATATATATATATATATATATATATATATATATATATATATGCGCGCTGGGGAACCTATAAGCTACATAGGTGCTGGGGAATTTATGAGCTACTTATATACATGCTGTGGGACCTATATGCCCGCTGTGGGACCTATAACCTTTCTATATACCTGCTCGGGGACCTATAACCTGCCTATATACCCACTGGGGTACCTATAACCTGCCTATATACATACTGGGAGACATATAACCTATACAGCTACCTACTGGGAGACATATAAACTATATATCCACCTACTGGGGGACACATAACTTACTGGGGGACCCTATTACTTACACTGGGGGGCATATAACTTACTGGGGAACCCTATTACCTATACTGGGGGACATCTAACTTACTGGGGGACATATAACCTACACACCTAACTACTGAGAGATAAATAAACTATATATCCACCTACTGAGGGACCTATAACTTACTGGGTTGGGAAGTCACTAATGGTCGTTAAGCCGGTTGTTAAAGCCTCAAGTCGATTGATAAGAGCTTAGTAATCAACTCTGGGGACTACTGTTGACTGGCCGCCCAACCTGTGACCACACAGTTGTTGATGTAGCTGTGTTTCTGGTGCATTGTATAAAGGCACTTTTCTGTTAGAAAGGGCTTTTTTTTTTGTTCTAATCAATATTCCTGGAAAATAATTTTTGTAATTTTCTTTTATTTTTGGCAGTATTTTTTATTATGTCAATCGGATGCAAAAAAAGACATATAAAATCTTGCCCTTCGCTGTGAAAATAGAGATAAAAGCAGCCTAATCTCAGTTTACTGTTGTGAGTGATGCTTATCCGTATGTAGTTTCAGCACAAACAGTAAGCAATGAATTAATGATAAAGATTAGACAATACAGAAAGGGCAATGACAAGATTAATACATGAAAGGATAATGGGTTAATCTTTTCTGCACTAGGGGGAAAGGGTTACAACTTTCTTCACACTTACAATCTCCTGCTGATAACATTTGCCTCTTTCAGGCCATTAGTGGGCTTGGAAGAAAACCAACAAGCAATCCCCACTGGCATGCTGTAATAGGGGAGTCATATAAAAAACCCAATAAAAAATATACAAATAATAGTCATATATTGCTTGTCAATATGTGGAAAAAAATTGAGGGTAGTATTCATCTAAGGGTGGTTTCACGTGCAGCTTTTAAGAAAAAAAAAATGCCACTGCAGTTTTTTGAGCCAGGATCTAACAAGGAGGAGAAATATAATCCCTTCTTTTCTATTTTCCATTCCTTTTGTTTCCACTCTTGGCTTTGGCTCAAAATGCTACAATGGTGTTTTTCCAGAAAAAGATGTGTGAAACCTCTCTTAACCCCTTAAAGGGGATGTATCGCTTTCTTAGTTCGGCTGATTCACACTGCTCTCAGTTTCTCAACTCTGGAAATGCCGGGGCGTCTCTTCCCCTCCCAGTTGGGTGACATCATCCCCCCCTTCACTGTGCATGCTTGCTCCCGAGACCCCCCCCCCCCTCTCTGAGTCCACATGTCACTGTGTCTTTCCCTATCAGTCTTATTTTGTAAGAGCTGTATACATACCACAGGCTACATTCAATCTAGACTGAGCAACTGATCTCTTCTCCTCTCACAACTGGAGATGCTCTATGAACGGCACAGATCTCCCTTCTATGCAGGAGAGTTAGGCACCGGGACAAAACTGTTATGTTTTCTCATTGTAGAATCTGTTGCAGTTTGTTTCTGCTAGGTGTGGAGAGAGAAAATGCTACAGCCCCTAACTCTGAGTCAGGCAGGGATCGACACAAATTGTGCTATTTCCTGATGGTGTAAGCCCTTCAGTGTAATTCTGTTTCTTCTGCCTGTATAAAGTGAAAATGTGACGGTCCCTTACTCTGAGTGAGAGACACAGCTCCGTGAATTCGACCGGGGGCTGTACAGAATGTAAATGAGCTCTCAGCTAGTGAAATGCAAGGAGGAGGGATCCAGAGGGATTCGACCAGGACTGGATATCAGTGTAAAAAAAAAACACAAGATAAGGAATACTGTGAATACAAGACAGCTTTGCTAAGGACATCCAATTGCAAAGTTGCTTGTTTTCACTGTCCCCTTATTCTGAAGACCATTTAATGAAATGATAAAACCCCTTTAAGCCGAACGCCTGAAAAGTAGTTAATGACCAGAATTTTTTTTTAGTTTTTGCCTCCTTGCGTTTCAACAGTTGTAAATTTTTTATTTTTTCAATGACGCAGTTGTATGAGGCCTCGTTTTATTCGAGACGAGTTGTACTTTATGGTGGAATAGTTTAAGTTCACTTATAAATAATTGCAGAATATTTTTTTTTTATTATTTTTTTATTTTATTTTTTTAAACCATTCACATTCCACACTTAATAATTTGTTAGATTAATTCTACAGGTCATTACGGTCGTGTGGATACCTAATATGTGTAGGGTTTTTTGTGTGTGTGATACATGCACAATTATTTCTATTAAATATTTATTTTTATTTTTTTACACTTTTTCTGTTTTGTTTTTTTTTTTACTTTTTTTTTTTCAAATCCCATGAAGGGAGAACTGTTTTACATTTTTTTTTTTAAACTTGGTAATGTATTAGCATATTCATATATGCTAATACATTATAATCTGTGTCAGTCTGACACAGACAGTGATCAGGACAGCTCACAGTCTGTCCTGATCACTGGCTTGTTACACAGACAGTCCTGGGGCTACTCCAGGTCCCCAAAGCTGACTGTGCAGCCGTTCCCCCGGGTTCTGTCGGGTCACCGGGTGTTCCAATCACCCGACAGAGCAGGGAAACCCTTTGCGCTGCGGTGACGATCTGCCGCAATCAAAGGGTTAAAGCACCGGGTTGCGGAGGTTTCCCCCGCTCCCCGGTGCTCGCAGGAGATGCTCTGGGATCAGGGTTGTGTAGTACAGCCCCGATCTCAGCGCAGCTGTGGCGCCCGGAGTCGCAAACTTCGATGTTTGCAGCGACGTCTAAAGAAGTCGCTGCTGACGAACGACCCGCACCGGCCGCTGTCTAAAGTCGGCGGTCGGTCGTTAAGGGGTTAATGAATTACTCAGTCTTATCTAAATTAATTGTAAAATAAAATGTTAATTCATCAACTTTTTAAAGAATCTCTAGATACTGACAGTGAATAGAAACAAAACATAAATTTGTGCTGTGTATGCCTGAAGTTCCTTTGGTCCACCTAAAGAAATTATTCTGAGGGTCCACCTTCTATCACTCAGCACATGAGCAGGTTAACTTGAAAGCAGTCATCGTACGTGCAGGGTTTGATACAATATCTTGTACAGTAAGTTTTTACAGCTGGCTCCAAATAGGATATCCCCTTTGGGGATCTGATAAACTAGGGGAACATTATTTGGTCAGAGTCTGAGCCTATCCAGTGTTCCTCTGATACTGGGCCAGTCCGACCCTGCTTATGCACATAACTATGCGGATAACTATATGTATACAGACTACCTTATTGAAATTCTGTATGGGAGTGTATCTATTCTGTATGGTTCCATCTGATGTCAAAAATGAATACAATGGTCCCTCACCATACAATATCAATTAGTTCTGGGACAACCATTGTATCCCAAAACCATAACTCTGCCATTGAGTCTGAACAACTTCCATGCAAGGGTAAGTGAAGTTAAAGGGGTTTTGCCACAAAGTGACTTCCTTACCTGTTATCTGCTCAGGACAGATGATAAACAAATCATGCTGTGTCATGAACTGCTGCAGGAGGGAGAGAGAGGGGGCCCGAGCAAAGCGAGTAAGCAAGGGAGCGTCTGCAATGTTTACTAAGATAATTACATTACAACTAGTGGATTCTCTATACAGCAGAAAGCCTCATACACTGCACATTTCTCCCCAGCCCCTTGCAAGCTCCTTCATGTTCCCTGTCATTAGATAAGAAGTGCAAATACGCAAGCGCAGCCAGATCAGCTCCTGTCAGTTCCTGGTCGTGTCTAATGTAAACTTTTAAGTAACTAAGGGCATGTAAAGAAAGCTGTAGCTCTCACAGGCTTGACTTTTTGTAATCAAATATATTTAGAAAAGTGATTAAATACCCATTTTGGAGGATCCCACATCAACATTACATCGTGGCAAAACCCCTTTAAATGCATGGAACAGATTACCACGTCTTTAAAGGGGTTTGGGCGCCATGGGACTTCTACTGGATCCCTTTAGCTTCTTAATATTCTTTAAATTGTTGTGTTTTTTAGCTTGTTTTTTTATCTCTATCCAGTTGTTTTTCTTCTACTATATAAAATATTAGTTGATTTTTTTGCTGGATCTTTTTACATGGTTATTATAGAGGGAGTTTTCCTCCTTAAAGAGAACCTGTCACATAGTTTATGCTCCCCTTGCTGAGCACAAGCTGAATATACAAAAATAAATGACAAAAGGGATAAATCCTTAAAGGGAACCTGTCACATAGTTTATGCCCCCCTTGCTGAGGGCAGCACAAGCTAGTGTCAGACCTGCTGTTTCCAGCGCTGTGTCCCTTATTCTGTAAGATGCTGGAGTTTTCGTGTATTTAATGCTCAAATCTGCAGTTTTCAACCAGAAAAGAGTCAAACAAAGAGATGGTTTTTTTCATACCCCGCCCACCTGAGGCTAGCCCCGCCCACCTCAACTAATAAACCTATTACATTGAATAGGTAGAAACATGCGAATAACTGTCAGTGGGTGGGGCTAGCCTTTGGTGGGCGGGGCTAACACCTGCTCATGAATAAGATTTGAGCATTAAATGCTCTTAAACTCCAGCATCTTACAGAATAAGGGACACAGCGCTGGAAACAGCAGGTCTGACACTAGCTTGTGCTGCCCTCAGCAAGGGGGGCATAAACTATGGGACAGGTTCCCTTTAAGGATTTATCCCTTTTGTAATTTATTTTTGTATATTCACATGTTGTTATAAAAAAAAATAAACATTCAATTTTTAAAAGAAAAAAAAACATAAACAGTAAACTTAATTGTAGCAGCCAGTGTCAGGCAGCAGCTGCCAAGGCAAAAAGGATCATGGGGTGCATTAGAAGGGGCATAGATGCACATGATGAGAACATTATTCTCCCATTATACAAGTCACTGGTTAGACCACACATGGAATATTGTGTACAGTTTTGGGCACCAGTGCACAGGAAAGACATTGTAGAGCTTGAATAGATTCAAAGGCGGCAACAAAAATAATAAAAGGACTGGGTGGACTACAATACCCAGAAAGATGAGCAAGATTAGGGTTATTTAGTTTAGAGATAAGACGAGTTCGTGGGGACATAATAAATATGTTTAAATATATTAAAGGTGAATATAGAGATCTCTCCCAAGATTTATTTATACCCAGGATTGTATCTAGAACAAGCGGGCATCCTCTACACCAAGAAGAAAGAAAGTTTCTACATAAACATAGTAAGGGATTCTTTACTGTAAGAGCAGTGAGACTGTGGAACTCTCTGCCAGAGAAACTTGTCATAGTGAACATAACAAGCTATAGTGACTAGGATTTTGGCAAAGGGTCGCTGATCCGGGGATCTATTCTGATTGCCAGATTGGAGTCAGAAATCAATTTTTTCCCATTTTCTCATGGGGGTTTTTGCCTTCCTCTGGATCAACAGGAAAGTTGAAGGAAAATGAAGCAGATACTAATCCAGATAAAGCGCCTCCTTCCATATAACATCAGAAAGAGCTGCTTATAGTTGGAAATCACTTTCTATGATGAGGACAGGAACCTCTTTGGATCATGGACTTTATACACAATGTACCAGAAAAAAGTAAAATGGAGCCCTCACCTGGTATCAAAAGGAGATGCTCATCCTGGTCCATGTAAGAGCAGTACAGGACATGGAGTACCGCACTATACTGTAGAGAGGCGCTACTAGACTGCCCATCACTGCATGCACCTCACTAATACATTTAAGAGCAGTTTAGGTCATGTAGTACCGCACTGTACTGTAGAGAGGCGCTACTAGACCACCAATCACTGCATACATCTTACTAATACATGTAAGAGCAGTACAATTCATGTAGTACTGCACTGTAGAGAGGCGCTAAAGACCACCAATCACTGCATGCACCTCACTAATACATTTAAGAGCAGTACAGGACATGTAGTACTGCACTGCACTGTAGAGAGGCGCTATAGACCACCAATCACTACCTGCACCTCACTAATGCATGCAAGAGCAGTACAAGACATGTCGTACCACACTGTACTGTAGAGAGGCGCTACTAGACCACCATTCACTGCATGCACCTCACTAATACATGTAAGAGCAGTACAGGACATGTAGTACCACACTGTACTGTAGAGAGGAGCTACTAGACCACCAATCACTGCATGCACCTCACTAATACATGTAAGAGCAGTACAGGACATGTAGTACTGCACTGTGCTGTAGAGAGGCGCTACAGACCACCAATCACTGCATGCACCTCACTAATGCATGTAAGAGCAGTACACGACATGTAGTACCACACTGTACTGTAGAGAGGCGCTACTAGACTGCCAATCACTGCATGCACCTCACTAATACAGAGGTTTTACAAGTAAAATGTTCATGATAATTGGCTGAATCTTCCAGTCAATCATATTTGCTGAAGATCAGCAGTGTCTGTGGTATTGTATGTTAATACCACACTCTGCATACAATGCCCCAGATAAGCTCATTGTGTCTTTTGATTAGTTTATCCAAAGACCATTGTAACTTGAGTGATCCCTGTACTGTGCTTGTCTTTATTTGGGCCAGCTTTTGTGTTAGTTATAAGGCGGCACCAGTGTCTCATACTGTTTGATTAAATTTTATGTTTGTATAGAAACTGTTGTCTGTTAATTGGCAATGTTGCTTGACAAGTAAGGATTTGGATGCTAATTTTGGGGCAGATTTGGCACCTCCCATTGATACCAATGAAAAATCTGCATAATCGTTCACACAACACTGATTTTACTCGCGTATTTTCCAGGCTTATTGTAAGGGTGCAAAAATAAGTGACCTGTCAATTCTTTGAGGCAGTTTCCACACCTCCCATGTGGTATACAGGAGGCGAAAAATCCCCCTCTGAAAATCAGTATTGTATCCTCAGTGTCTGAATCCTTCGTGTGAACATATTATGCTTTTTTTGGTTTCAAAAAGCAACATCCCTTGTACAAATTCACACCTCCACATCAAGAGAGGCATAAAAGTGTCCAAAACAAAGAAGATGGTACAAGGGGTGTAAACCAGCTTTTTGGTGCCAATTGAACGAGAGTTCTGGCACAATTGCTGTAAATCTGCCCCATTTACATAGCAAAGGTAGAGAACTTTTTACAGACATAGTGATTGTGTTTTACTTAGCGTAGACTTTTAAATCCTCTTAAGTGGTAAAGCACTAATTAGACCTTATCAGTTTATTGAAGGGAGCCCTACACTCACTTTCCTCCGGTTCCAGTGCTGGATCTCTGCAGTCTTCTATTTTCTTTCTTGTATTTCCGAAAGTGGATGTCGCCCCTGATTGGCTCCAGGAGCTGCTGCTTTAATTTGTTGTATGCGCTTCAAGATAGCATCATTATTATTATTATTTATTTTAAAGCGCCATTGATTCCAAGGCGCTGTACATTCAAGGGGGGTTACATACGTAACATATGTCACATGGAGGTGGCAGGCAGAGGTGAGGGCTTGGATGTATGGTTTGAAGGACAGAGAGGAGTCAAAGATTACTCCAAGGCAGAGGACTTGCGGAACAGGTGAGAGTGTACAGTGGTTGACAGTAATAGAGAGATCAGGGGCAGGGGTAGAGTTGGACGGTGGAAAGATGATGAGTTCTGTTTTTTCCACATTTAGTTTTAGGAGTCGGGAGGAGAAGAAGGAGGAAATGGACGAAAAACAGTCTGGGATCCGGGAGAGAAGAGAGGTGACATCTGGGCCAGAGATATAGAGTTGGGTGTCATCAGCATATAGATGGTAGTGAAAGCCATGTGATACTATGAGCTGACCCAGACCAAGGGTGTAGAGAGAGAAGAGTAGTGGACCCAGGACTGACCCTTGGGGGACACCAACAGAGAGTGGCCGGGGGGAGGAGGTGGTGCGAGACTCTGAATGTCCGAATGAGGAGATCCAGGAGAGGGCCAGGTCCGTGATGCCGAGGGAGGAGAGGATTTGTAGCAGGAGGGAATGGTCGACAGTGTCAAAGGCAGAAGACAGATCTAGAAGGAGAAGCACAGAGTAGTGGCGTGAGGCTTTGGCAGTTACTAGGTCATTGGTGACTTTGGTTATGGCGGTTTCTGTAGAGTGGTGGGGTCAGAAGCTAGATTGTAGTGGGTCAAGAAGAGAGTTGGAGGAGAGGTGGGAGGACAGTTGAAGATAGACCTGTTGCTCAAGGAATTTGGCGGAAAAAGGGAGGCGTGAGATGGGGCGATAGCTGGACAGTGAGGAGGGGTCAATGGATGGTTTTTAAGGATGGGAGTGATGGTCGCATGTTTAAAGGAGGAAGGGAAGATGCCAGAGGTTAGCGATAAGTTGAAAACATGGGTGAGGGCTGGGATGATAGCAGCATTAAGGCCAGGGATGAGGTGGGATGGCAGTGGGTCAAGATTACAGGTAGTGAGGCTGGATTTGGAGAGTAGAGAGGAAAGCTTGTCATGAGTAAGAGTGGGAAAGTAAGCGTTATTATCATTGGTTGATCACGGCGTAAGCACCACAATACTTCAACTGTGCTTCAAAATGACTAGGCCTTATAAGAACAACCTTCATTAAAGCTTTTCTCTTTGAAGAAGTGACTGCGCATTAACCCTGTTAATTATTATCCAGTAATCTGCCACATTTCTGAGATACCTGCTTACCATTTCTTTAGTTTTCCCTCTCTAAATCTCTGCTCTGTCTCTTTAGAATTGAACATTTATTTAAAAAAAAATGAAATAACAAAGAGGGTCATGTGCAAGTAAAAAACACACATTAACCCCTTAACCCACCACGGTCAAAATAACGTGGCTCTTCGTTTTTTCCCTCTCCGCCTAACCAGATCCATAACTTTATTTTTTCATCTATATAGACATATGAGGGCTTTTATTTTGTGGGACAAGATGTACTTTCTAATGGGGTTATTCACTGTACCATAGACTTTACTGGGAAAACCGCACCAATTCTAAGTGGAGCAAAATGTGAAAAAATAACGTATTTCCATACTTGCGGGTGTTTTGCTTTTACGGTGTTCAATCTTTGGTATCAATGATGTGTTCTCTGTATTCTGCAGGTTCATATGAATCCGCCAGTACCCAACATGTACGGTTTCCGTTATGTTTTGTTATTGTAAAAAATTGCAAACATTTTCTTTTTTTGAAATTCGTGTGTCGGTGCCATTTTCCGCGACCAATAACTTTTTTGTACTAACATCTACAGACTTAGGTCAGGGGCATTTTTTGCGGGCTGAAAGTGCAGTTTTTATTGCTAGCAGTTCGGAATACATGGCACTTTTTTGATTAAATTTATTCCAATTTTTAGGGGATGTGAAATGACCAAAAAAACCAGAATTTTGATGTCTGAAATTTTTTTCTTATACGGTGTTCAGCGTACGGGATAAGTGATGTTGAATTGTAATAGATCAAACTTTTTCAGACGCAGTGATACCAAATATGTGTACTTTATTATTATTTTTTTTTTGTTATTTGTGAAATGGCAAAAGGAGGGGTGATTTTAACCTTACTTCAACTTTGAGTCCTCCTAGGGTGCTTCACCACAAGGGTGCAATCATTTATACAGCCTAATGTATTGTATAGAAAATGCATTAGCATGTACAAAGATGGCGGTTTACCCACTTCTTGCCTGGGGCAGAAAGTAGTAAAACAGAAAACATAGTGGCAATGGAGGCCTTCACAAGGCTTCCAGCAGCCAAGTCAAGTGATTGGGAGCCCGCGATTTCAACTCAGGCAACCCGATCGTAGTGAGAAATGATACGCAGCCCCCTTTTTCACATTGTTTTGTGAGATGGGCCGGGTTGCCTCTCCCCGCCTGTAACCGCCGAGTTTTAGCTGCAATTTTAACAGCAAACCCACGCCGCAGCAAATTAGCGGGATTGCCACGCCCCCCACTACACAGCCCCTTACCCCCCGGGGGACGTACCCATATTCCAGGTGATTTAAAGGGGGTTTTTAACTTTTAACAAATCCTCCAAAATTTTTCCCTTTTTTAATTTAAATAAAAACACACTTCGAGTCAAAATTGTTTTTACCATTTCCCCTCCTTTTTAAATGTCTGCAGGGGGCGAAACTCATAAAGGAAGTCCCCTGGGGAAAAGCTGGTTTTGGGGGTAAAAGATGTGTGCGATGGGGCTGTTTTGCAAACAAAACCCCATTCCCTGTCAGGGGTTTAAAAGTGGAAAATTAAATCAAGTTGCAAAAAAGATATTCCCCGGGCCAAAAGGGGCGGGAAATTTCTAAAAACTGAAACAGTCTGAAAAGGGTTGCTGCTGGGAAAAAAGGTATTTTTAGGGGACAACTTTTGAATAAGTGACGTAAAAAATGGGGGACACTATGTCCCCTTGAATAAAGGGGTAACAAAGTTTGTGTGAGGGGGACAAAAACCCTACAGGGGAAAGAAACCCAAAACTACCAAAATAAACCCAAAAGGGAAACCAGAGGGTGTCAGACAACAGTTTCCATAACTCTACTGCATATGCAGTTTAGAAGAAAATCACTGCACCCTGCAAAGAATTTCCCTCGGGAAACAGCAGAAAGAGCCTTGATTTTTATGGCAGTACAGTAAAAATTGTTTCCGAAAGGGGTTTTAAATTTCAAAAAGCGAAAAGATAGCGAAATAAATAAATACAAAGTTTGGGTAAGTCATAAAGAACAATGTACTGTATAAGAGTGTGGTTGGGTTCCAAGTCATCGCCCTTGAAAAACCCCAAACCAATTCGGGAAGCAAAAATAGTGATCCCCCCCGGGGCTAGCGTACCCCTTTTGTAAACTTTTTGGGTAAATAGAAAAAAAAAACAATTTCCCCTTTTTTTTATTCCAAAGACACAATCCCAAATGCAATTCTACAAAATTTCGCAACTGCATATTAAACAGAGCTGTCAACCTGAACACTGACGGTTTAGTCAGATTCAACTTTTCTCATGGAATGGGAGATGGATCATCGGGGCCATTTTAGCTGTTTCCCATTGAAGGGTTGGAAAAAAATTTGGAAAAGGGGCTTTTAAACATTATGCAAAATTGCAAACATTCTCACCCCCCGCTCAGCGGGATTAAAAAACTTAAATGACTTTGGGGTTTTGGGCAAGCATCCACGTAAATTGTCTGCTTGTCTGGAGTTTGGGAAAATTAAAAATTTCTCTGTAGAAAGAAACCCCGTTTCCCTTTAACGCCCTACGGACCTTAAACCAAACCCGTTCTAACAGGGGATCAAAATATTCAAGGCCATCCCCCAAAGAGGGATAAAGCACCCCGCTGCTCGCAACAAAAAAGGCCCAAATTTTTTTTTTCCTCTTCTTTGTTTCCCTTTTGCCCCAGCTGCTCTTTGTTTTCTGCCCATCAATTTTTCCAAAAACCAAAATTTCTTCTCCGTGCCTTTCACGGGTTTCTCGCAAATCTTCGTCAACTTTTTCCCAAAACCAACAGCATTTTCCCAAATTTTCCCACTAGGGGGGGACATGTCCCAAAAAAACCCCAACGCCGGGTTTTTTTTTTGGGGCCCTATTTTGCCCAAAACCATTTTTTAATTCTTTTTGTAAATAAATTTGCCCGACACCAAAACGGGGGCGCATTAAACCCCGGGCAACACATTTTGGAAAAAATTTGGTGGACTGGGGCGCCCCTTTCGCGAAATTTCCGCCTATTTTTATCCCCCTCCCGAGAAATTCGCCTCGAAGACGCATCACATAACAACCAATAAACGCTAGGGGAAATGCAGTTCGCAATGAAAACCTTTTTCGCCGCAATCACCTTTTTTTTGGGCGCATTAATTTTTCAAAAAAAAGGAAAACCTAAACGCCATTTTTTTGATAAATTTTTGGGACTTTCAGACGCCCCCTTTACACTGTTTTTAAAAGAAACCCTAAAACGGGCAGGGATACGCAAACTTTTGGGCCCATGCCCACGCAATTTTCTTAATGCAAAAAACAGACTCCGCACGCTTTTGCTTCGTTTTATAAAATTTAAAGCTGTCAGCTTGCACCACACACCATTAAAGCTTTTCGGCTTTTTTGCTATTTTAATAAATGCAGCCCATTTTTTTGGGAATTTTTCGGGCCGGGAAAATTTCCCCAAAATCGTATTTTAAATTTCCCCCTAAAAGGGTTTCATTTTTAATCTAACTTTTTGGGATGTGGGCATTGTCATCGTAAGTGAAATTTGGAAATCGGGATTCTCGCTCCTGCAGTAATTTCTCAAAAATATCACCCCTTAATGAAAAAGGGAGTCTGAAAAAAACGACACTTTAAATCCGGGTTTTTTTAAAACGGGGCTTTCCCCCAAAACGGGAAGGTTTGTTTTTAAATGATTTTTCCCAGGGTTTTCTTGGATTTTTCACTCCCCGTGCACAAAGGAGAGGTTTTTAATTTGCCAATCCCCTTTTTTCCCCTTTTTCAGCTCTAAAAAATTTATTTCCTCTTTAAATCCTAGGGGAAACCCTTTTTCTCTTCAGGGGAAATTTTGGGTTTCCATGTGGCATCCGCCCCAAAAACGCCCGGGTTTTGCTCACTTTAAAAAATTTTTTCCCAAACTGAATAACCTCCTTTTTTCAATGACTTTTGGGCGCCGGGAATGAAATTTTAGGGCCGCTTTTTGCATCTGAACAAAAGCAAGTTCGCCTCCAGTCACTTCGGGTTTTAAAACCCACAACCCAATATCAAACAGCACCCCCAACTACACAAAAAAACAATAAAAAAAATAAAAATTTTTTGGGAAAAAGCATTTCTGCTCCCTTTGAATATTTTGAAAAATTTTAGGTTCTTAATGTACATTTTTTTTTAAAAAACGTAAAAACCCCACTGTCAATCGACACAGTTTACCTCAATACAGGGGGAACCAAAAGCTATAATATTTCCCTCACTTGGGGCCTGTTTTAAAAACCTAAAAAATCAAAATACAAGCTACCCTGCATTTTTTTTAAAACATGGGGCAGGTGGGGGAGTGCAAAAAACCTTTTCTGCCCCACTTTGTTTTTTTTTTACCCCGCCCACCTGCACAGGCTTTAAATCAAAAGCAGGGGAGCTTTTTATTTTAATGTAAGGTCTGAACAGGGACCAAAGAGGTAATACTAGCATAGGTTTTCCCACCTTTATTTTAGGTTTCCCCTTTTTTGTTTGGCAATGGGGTTTACACAGTTTTGAAACAAAAAAAAATTAAGAACCTCAAATTTCCCTTTAAATATTCAAAGGACAGAAAAGCTTTTTCCAAAAAAAACCCATGTTTCTTTTGGGTTGTTTTTTAAATGCTAGTAGTGTGGGTGCTGATGTTTTGGGTTAATTTGGGTTTTTCTGCCCCCACCAGCCTGCCCCCTAGGGGCCCCCTTTTTTAAAAAAAAAAAAAAAACCCTTTTTTGGGTTTTGCCCGAACCCCAAAAATTGTTTTTTTTAGTCCCGCTTCAGGTTGTGAAGATTTTTCTTTCTTTTCCCGAATCAGTCGAACCATTTCCCGACTGACCCCCTTTCAAAACGCATTAGCGGGTTCCCGAGGCCCTTTTTCCCTTTTTTTTAGCTTGCTGGGACAGACTCATACCTTCCCCATATCACAGCTTGATTTTTTGGCGACTTTTTATGATTCCTTTTCTAAGTACAAATCCCTCAGTACAAAACAGGGCCCCGGGGAAAGAACGGGATAGGGACTGTTTAAATTTTTTCTTAAAGGGGTTTTGCCCCCAATGTAATGTTTACGTGGATCCTCCAAAAAGGGGGATTTTAAAAATTTTTTTAAATATAAGTGTACAAAAATTGCAGCCCCGAGAGAGCTACAGGGTGCTTACCTCCCTTAGGTTTCTTTTTAAAAACTTTTTAAAAGATACACCTGAAAAGGAGCTTCTGGGCCCGGGGTTTTCGGGATAGAAAACTTCTTTTCTGATAGGACCCGAGCTGCAGAAGCTTTCAAGGGGAAACCCGGGGAAAATAAGGGTTTTCTTTTTTTATACAAATCCACTAGTTGTAGTGTGATTTCTGAGAGATCCCTGCTTTTTCTGATACCCGGGAACATGAAGAAGCTTTCCCAAACTGCTGTGGGAAAAAAACTGTTGGGCTTTTGTATCCCGAATCCCCTAGTTGTATTTTGAAATTTTTTGAGTGAACATTTCACCTTTATCCCTTATGCATGGGCCTCTGTTCTCTGGCTGTGTCCCCCTCACTGTCTCAGCTCAAACAGGGGTTGTTTACATTTTCTTCTTTGCAGATAAGGCAAAATCCTGGCAAAAAACCCCCCAAGTTTAATTTTTTAGTAAGTCCGAACAATTTTTAATTAAAAAAATGTACTCCAGCACAAAAGGTTTTTTTTTTTTTGTCTTTGGGTAGTGCAGGGAAAAGGTTTTTTTCATTTGTTTTGCTTTTCTGTGCCCCTGTTTTAAAAATTTGACCTCATCTTTTACCTTAAATTTTCGCTGTTGGGATCCCGAAAATAGTCCCGGGGGAAAAGGAACTACAAGGGGCCAACAGCCCCCTAAGTCTTGTTTGGGAAATAAGGACAGGTGAAAATCGGGGACTGCCTGTAAATGGTCCATTTTTTCCAGTAGTGGATTGCATTGTTTTGTGACTAACTTTGGGTTTATTATTGTGCATGTTAAACACAAGCATGGAATTTCTGCTTTTCCTTTTTTAAAGAAAAGGGCTGTGCTTTTCTGGGAAAAAAACAAGGTTTCGGCCTCCCCCACCCCTCAATTTGACGGATTTACGGGCTAACTTTAAAATTTAAAACTTTTTACTCTTTGCGAGTTCTTTTTTAATTACACTACAGATTTTTAAAGGCGACATGTCAGAAAAAGGCGCCCCTACCCCGTTTTTAAAACCCCCTTTAACCACCCTTGGGGGTTAGTAAAGCCCAGGGCCGCCCAAGGGGCTTTTTCAGGGGGAAACGCCCCCCGACCCCCCCGCACAGCCGGGCCCGGGGGTTTTGGCGGCAAATCGCCGCTACACCCGGCAGTAACACGCCGGCGGGGGCTCCGCCCCGCTGGCCCGTTTTAACCCCCTTTAACACCCCGGGAAAGATGGGCCCCGGGGTCTGAAAGAATGCCGAACGGGGCCCGCAAAACCGTTCGGTACGGGCATCGGCAACCCCCGGCGCCTATTCTGCCCCCGGGAAAACCCACGACCGGGGATTGTGGTGGGGACCTTTGGAAGCTCCCGTCCCCCTTTCCCTTGGGCCCTTTTGGGCCCCCCTTTTCCGTCCGCAGACGGAAGGGGGAAACCGCCATCTTTGTACAACCCCAATGCATTGCCTAGCAATGCATTAGGTTGGGAAATTAAAAAATCCTGCCGCCCCCCCAGTGGGTTCCCAAACACCATAGGGGAAATAAATGTTACAGTAAAAAAAAAATAAAAAAAAAAAAGTTTTTTAAAATACAAAAAAAAAAAATATTAAAATTTTAAATCACCCCCCTTTTCCCCCATTTTACAAATAAAAATACATTTAAAAAAATAAAAAAGTTACACATAAATTTGGGGATCGCCCCCGTCCGAAAAATCTTTTCTATAAAAATATTAAAAACATTTATCCCGGTTTTTTTCCCCTGAACCCGTAGAAAAAAAAAAATTTAAAAACCCCAAAAATTTCTTTTTTTTGGGCATTTTGCGTCACTCCCAAATAATGGAATAAAAATGATCCAAAAAGTCGCATGCATTCCAAACTCCCTAGCGATAAAAAGTACACTTCACCCGCAAAAAATGCACCCGCACTGACGTCCGTAGTGTTAGTACAAAAAAGTTTTTGGGCCCGCACAAACTGGCGCCGCAGCGCAAAAGTCAACAAGAGAAAAGGTTTGGAATTTTTTTTTACGGTACCAAAACATAATGGAAACCCTACATGTTTGGTATTGCCGGATGCATAACAACCTGTAGAATACATATAACACATTGTATTGACCGAAGATTGAACGCCGTAAAAGCAAATCACCCAGAAACATGGCGAAAATACGTTTTTTTGTCCCACTTGGAATTTTTTTGCGGTTTCCCAGTATATTCTATAGTAAAGTGAATAACACCATTAGAAAGTACATCTTGCCCCACAAAATAAAAGCCCTCATGTGTCTAGTAGGTGGAAAAATAAAAAAGTTATGCTTTTTAGAAGGCGAGGAGGGAAAAATAACGTTTTCCCCAAAAAAAAAAAACCCGGGTCCTGAAGGGGTTAAGGGGCATTAAATCAGTGTAAAGTGCACCTGAATGAGTGAACCTGTCAAAAATCTGGCGTCTGGTATACTTTGCATTGTAAAATCGGTGCATAGCGTATCGTGGTTAGCTTATTTAATGTGCCCACTTTAGGTGCAAATTCAAATTATCGTGCCTGGGGGATAATGCACAGTTTTTGGTGTATTGCAGTTCTTTCCATAGAATAGGACGTCAACAGCTTTTTGTGGCAAAATACACCAAAACATGGCGCTCTTGTATTGGGACATGTCTTAGTGCTCCGTTCAGTCCTGCTCAGACAGATAAGATTTTGTCAGAACTAACATCCAACCACTTCTCAGTTTGCTATTCTCTTTTTCTACCGCAGTGAGAGGGGGAGGGTGGCCGCTGCAGGATACAAGATGATGATGTGCTTTGATGACTTACTGTCGATGTATAAATGACCCAGAACATCCGAAGAACTCCATTGGGAATCTATGCAGCTTGACACAAGATGTTGTCCATTAGTGTGAAGGAAGCAGCGCCAAGACAGGGTCACTAAAACCTGCATGTTGTCAAGTTTCTGCTAACATGCCAGCCATCAAGAATGAGTGTTGTTTCCATTGATCTTGCGCAGGCTCAGACAACGTCTGGTGACTAGTGCCTGTGCCTTTGGTCAAATTTTGTTCCCCCTGAGTGACAAGCACTAAGCTAATGATTCCCAACTTCTCCGCCCTTAGGTGGCCGGGGCATTGTCCTGCTCTTTTGTTTATATAGACCTTGGACCTACAGTAGTTTAGTAAGAGAGTAGGAAGCTCTGCTAAAACCTAAAGGATTCACAAGCCTACGCACAGCACTTAAGCAGATACAGTATGTGGAGCGATGTGTCTGCAAAGCACAAACAACGCATAATGAGGTTTGATGCAACTTTGCCCATGATATAACTGCGAAACAATGGATACCGAATAGACAGATAGTAGGGTATTACAGTATTAGAATAGGACCTCCAGTGATTGGAAAAAGGCTTCCTTGTCTGATGGGTCACATTTTATGCTTTACTGAATAGATGGACATTGGCATGTCAGGTGAGAAACAAAGAACAGAGAACAAACACCCTGCAACCATTGCTGGAAGAACACAAGACTGGTGGTGGCAGCGTTATGATCTGGGGCATGTTTTCATGACATTCACTAGGCCACTTTCAACAATTGTGTGGGTATGAATCCATCCTTGCAGATCACATACAACCATACATACTGATTGTCTTCCCTGGGATGGATTGAAAGACAATGTGACATGTCATACAGCTGGAAATGTCTGATAATCTTTAGAAGAGAATGAACTAGACTTCCAAGTACTACCACAGCCCCCAAATTGCATAGATTGGAAGTCAACTGAGCATCTCACCTCGATGGTGGTGTTGACTCAATGAATCTTCCAGCAGATGTGGGATGCAGTCGGCTCCAGATACTTGTTACATCTTACCAGAGCCCTTATTGAGGCACTCGCAGCCCGTCTAGCTGCTGACCCTGCTGCACACGCCAGTTACTCTGGATATTACCTGGTGGTCATAATGCCTCAACTGTGTAGATTTTAGAATAGAAAAAAACTGCAAATAGAAATGTGTTCTGCTATTAAGAGGGTTGTCCAGTTTTTTTTTTTATTATTATTACAATAATTATTATTATAATTATTATTTTTAAAGCAATTAAAGTTGGGATACAGCTGCAATAATGAAATAAAAAAAAAAACACCTTACCATCCCAGTCAGCTCTGTTCCAGCAATGACAACGCTGCCGGCCACATGCCTGGTTCTTCTGTTTACTTTACTTGCTCCAGGCAATAGGGTGCTTTCACAAAGTGTGTTTTTGGTGCTTTTTTAATGCGTTTTTTGTACAGGAAGGCACGGCAATTAATGCGGTACATTGCTGCACAAAAATCGCGGTAAAATCGCGATTTTTACCGCAATTTTTGTGCAGCAATGTACAGCATTAATTGCGTTTTTTGTGCAGGAAGGCATAGCATTAAAAAAAACGCATCAAAAACGCACCTAAAACGCACTTTGTGAAAGCACCCTTAGTGCTGCAGCCGCTGATTGGCTGCAGCAGTCATGTGCCATTTCCTGATGTCATCCTCATTTTATTACTGCAACCCTATCCCAATATTAATTAGAAAAAAAGCCCGCCAACCCCCTTAACTTCACCCCTCAGGCACCATACCCGCTTCAGCCAAAGGCCTGAAAAGTACTTCAACGGGGCTGTCTCACTCCAAGGATTGCTTTTTATGTTAAAGACCCTGCAAAAACAATTCACTTTGCAATATGTTTCCATTAGCAGTGTCCTACCTATTCCTAGATATCCCCTCTTGTATGGGCTGCATCAGCTCCTCAGGTTACTATAGCTACAGACCTGTTTGATCTCTCCTGATAGGCTGTCTGCGCTGGTTGCTATAGCTACAGTCGAGGCTTCTACTGCAGCCTAGTGGAAACCAGTAAACACGCCCCTGAATTGAAATGAAACCAAGAAACCAGGACTGAGGTGAGATGAATCAATGTAATGAGACAACCCCTTTAATGACCCACTAAATTTTGTCGTTTTTGCCTCCTTGCGTTTCAGCAGTCATAACTTTTTTTTATCTTGTAAGTGACGCAGTTGTATGAGGAATTGTTTTATGCAGGAGAAGTATTTTTTGGGGGGCATAGTTTAAGTTTATAAATAACGTACCGCAGAATTTTAATTTTTTTTATTTTTTAGTTTTTTAAAATTATTTTTCTATACCACATTTTCAAATTTCACATAACCTTGTATATGAATTATATAGGTTATACAGTCGTGTAGATACCTAATATGTGTCGTTTTTTTGTTTAATGTATGCACAATCACTTTTTTTATTAAATATTTATTTTTATTTTATTCTTTTTTTCCTACACTTTTTTATGTTTTTTTTTTACTTTTTAAAAAATCCCACTAAGGGATAACTATTGTACACTGTTTTTTTTTTACACTTAGTAATATATTAGCATATTCATATATGCTAATAATTTACTTTCTGTGTCAGTATGACACAGCCAGAAGTAAGGGCAGCACACAGTATGCCCTGACTGCAGGCTTATTACACAGACAGCTCTGTGTCTACTGAAGGTCTCCAGGGCTGACTGTACAGACATTCCCCGGGCTCCATAGGGTCACTAGTCCTGATCACCCGATGGAGCAGGGGAATGCCCTTTGATTATGGGTTAAGCGCCGGAAATCGGAGGTTTCCGCTACTTCCCGGCACATACAGAGATTGGTCTAGGAACGGAGCTGTTAACTACAGCTCTGTTCCTGGCACAACTGCGGTGACTTACAGTTGACGTCTTGTCTGATGAGTCATTCACGTTCCCTTTTCTTCGCCATTCGGTCCAGAACACCATGATGACTTCTCCCGGCCACAACCCGCCCCTGCAGAATTCACAACACAAACACCTGAGACTACCTGTGTCCACCCTCCTGTGTATAAACGCCCCATCCATAGTGCCAAAAAATGGAATTAATGACCCCCTTTGTGCCCTGATAATTAGGTATATAGACCCTCCATACATAGGTAGTGGGCCCCCCATAGGTAGGTAACCGAGTAGTGAGCAGATAGGTAGGTGGGTATGTAGCCGGGTAGCCAGGTGAGTAGTAGGTGGCCGGGTAGCCAGGTAGGTGGTAGCTAGAGAGGTAGGTAGCTGGGCAGCTAGAGAGGTAAGTAGCCAGGTAGGTGGTAGCTAGGGAGGTAGGTAGCCAGGTAGGTGGTAGCTAGGGAGGTAGGTAGCCGGGCAGTTAGGGAGGTAGGTAGCCAGGTAGGTGGTAGCTAGGGAGGTAGGTAGCCGGGCAGCTAGGGAGGTAGGTAGCCAGGTAGGTGGTAGCTAGGTAGGTGGTAGCTAGGGAGGTAGGTAGCCAGGTAGGTTGTAGCTAGGGAGGTAGGTAGCCAGGCAGCTAGGGAGGTAGGTAGCCAGGTAGGTAGTAGCTAGGGAGGTAGGTAGCCGGGCAGTTAGGGAGGTAGGTAGCCAGGTAGGTTGTAGCTAGGGAGGTAGTTAGCCAGGTAGGTTGTAGCTAGGGAGGTAGGTAGCCAGGTAGGTGGGAGCTAGTGAGGTAGGTAGCCGGGCAGCTAGGGAGGTAGGTAGCCAGGTAGGTGGTAGCCAGGGAGGAAGGAAGCCGGGCAACCAGGGAGGTAAGTGTGGCCCCTCGTCCCCCCAGCCTTATGTGTGGGGGCCCCCTCGTCTCCCCAAGCTTGTGCGTGGGTATGTGGGGAGAGGAGGGAGCGCCCCCACACAAGCCTCGGGGGCCGAGGGGGCCCCCACACAGAAGCAAAAAATGCAGGAAGAGAAAAGAGTACCTTAGCCTAAAATACAGCAGCACAGAGGATGTTGGAGGTACACCGCTAACGCGTTTCGGGCTATAATGTAACGCCCTTAGTCATCGCTATGACTAAGGGCGTTACATTATAGCCCGAAACGCATTAGCGGTGTACCTCCAACATCTCTGGGCTGCTGTACTTTAGGCTAAGGTACTCTTTATCCTTCTGCCATTTTTGCTTATACTATTGCTTTTACTATTTTTTCAAAAAATATGTGATTTTATTCATGTACAGCTTGCTTGAAATGTGCTGGAATTTTGCTCACAACTTGAAGTATTGCTCACTGCTAGCTTAAAGCAGTTTTTTCCATGCACACATTGGGACGGAGCTGGCTATATTCTGTTGCATAATATGGCCCCCACACAGAAGCCTGGGGGGACGATGGGGCCCCCACACAGAAGCCTGAGGAGACGAGGGGCCCCCACACACAAGCTGGGGGGGACGATGGGGCACCCACACAGAAGCCTGATGAGACGAGGGGGCCCCCACACACAAGGCTGGGGGGGGACGAGGGGGCCCCCACACAGAAGCCTGGGGGTATGAGGGGGCCCCTACACACAAGGCTGGGGGGACGAGGGGGCCCCCACACACAATGCTGTGGGGAGAAGGGCTACAGGGCTGGGGAGAGGAGGGGGATGCTGCTGAGAGGGGGCCCGCGCTCCCGGTCACAGCTGCGCTTACATTCACATAGCTGCTTTTTCACTTACTTCCCCTGCGCTGTGACCGGAACCGGGGCCCTCCTCTCTCTGTCCACTGTATACTGGCCAGCAGCAGGGGACAGAGGGCGGGGCTTCACTGATTTAATTAATCATCCTGGCTGCAGTCAGAGAGAGGAGGGCCCCGGCTCCGGTCACAACGCAGGGAAGTAAGTGAAAAGTGTCTATGTGAATGCAGCTGTGACCAGGAGTGCGGGCCCCCTCTCAGCAGCGCCGGCCGGGCTCTTTCTTAAATGTAGCGCTCGGCGGCTGCGCCGCTGTGCGACGGTCTCTGGTGTGAAATAAGGGGGCCTGCTGGCAGTGGGGTCCCTTATTTCACCGGGCCCCGTACAGGGATACCGGCTGTACCCCCTGTACGGCGGCCCTGATCCCGTGTGCTGTATTTTACTAAACAATTGCCCCCCTCATGGATAGGTGTATGAGCGATTGTTGATCAATGATCTGCACCTGTGTAACTTTTCCTATGTGGCACTTATAGCCTCCTACTGGGAATAGATTTCTGATCTGCCTCTATTGCAGTAAGCATGGCCTTTGTTTTCTGTGATTTTATCTATGTACAACTAGCTCAGGCCTGGTGAGAGATGTGAAAAGTGTGTGCGATATACATTTTACCGAGAGGTTTGAAATAGTTGCAGAAACCTTTTCCTTCTTGCAAGGAGAAGGAGCATGGAGAAAGTAAACTATTAGGGTATGTTCACACGGCCGATTTGGACTATGATTTTTCAGCATAGTTGTCTAAAAAACGCTTCATGTGCAGCAGTTTTCAGACAAAAAATTGATGAAGATTTGCTGAGGATTATTTCCACGTGGTTTTTTACATGGTTTTTCAGCGCTATTTTCTTTCTGAGACACCCATATAAACAGGGCCGGGATGATGGGTAGGCGAAGGTAGGTGACCGCCTAGGGCGCCACTTTATCCCAGGCAGAAAAGGGGGCACAAGGAGGCATGGAGTGGACTGAATTTTGCACTTGGGGGCACTTTGTTCCTTATTTGCCTAGGGCACCTGAATACTTGTCCCAGTCCTGCATATAAATAGTCCAAAAATACATCAAAACCACGTCAAAAACGCACCTCATTGGTGGATTAGGTTTTGGACGAGGTTTTGAAGCTCTCTGTTGATGCCTACGGGTAAAACCGACCAAACATTGTCAACTTGTGACTGTTTGGCCACTTTTCAGCCATATATGCTGCACTAGTGTATACAGTGCATGGCGCATTTTTGGAGCATTTTTGGCACGGTTTTAGCCCTGGCTATGAATTTTGTTTTGGTGGAAACCTCGTCCAAAACCTCATTAAAACAGCATCAAAAACCTCTTCTGAAGAAGCGCGTTTCAGGCGAGGTTTTGATGCTGTTTTGGGCACTGAAAAATCAGCGTCCAAATAAGCTGTGTGAACCTAGCCTAATAGGCTGCCCAAGAGTGTATGCTAAATGTTACCAGTACTTGATATGGCCAATACAAACAAAATACCGGCACTTGCCCCCTGGCAGTAAAACCATCCCTGCTGGTGGTTTACCAGATTGGTGGCAAACCTACCATAGCGGGAGATTTACCAACTCTTCAGGGAGCCCGGGAGGACTCCGCCTTTTTAGGGAGTCTCCCTGATTATCAGGGAGAGTTGGTAAGTACGGTTAATCTGGAATATAGATTGTAGACCCCCAATCAAGACAGTGACTGATGATGTAAATGAAGGTAATCTTTATACAGCGCTGTGATTTATAAATGAATAAAGTCAAGTAGAAGTAAAGTTTTAGAAACTTTGATCTAAAAATATAATGGCCATGATAACATTTTTACCCGTCCAGATCATGGACACAATTGAACGTATGAGACCTGCTCACAATCTCCACCCTCTAAAATAGGCCACAAGACGTATGCTATTGTGTTCCTCTATGGCCTTTGAAGATGATGTAGGTGAATGTAATCGTATATCTTGTAAACTTCAGTAATACTAGCTTATTCCATACTCTCTGTAACAAAGGCCTCAGAGGGAGAATGCCGCCTCTTTTTCTTTACAATATAACAAGGAAGGTAATTTCCAGACCTTGAGTTTCTATGGGAGGTTGTGGGTCGGAGAAAGGGATGAAATAACCTTGTCACTGTTGTTATATGTCGCTATATAGATACAGCAGATGAATAAGTGTGGCCAGCGGTTGGTTGCCTTGGTCACTGAAGCCGGCTGATACAGTTTACAGGTAAGTATATTCAAAAAATGTTCATCATAATAAAGAACATGTGAGCGATATTAAGGTTTTGCAACATCCGTTCAAAATAAACGCCAGAAATCTCTCCTGACACAAGAACATTTTTGTCACTAAACATTTTTGGGATGACCCCTCCTGCCATGTTCCAACATTATGTAATTATGATGGGCTTTATGTATGAAAACTGTCTAGCAGTAAAATTGTCTTTGTTGCCCATAGCAACCAATCATAACTCAGCTTTCATTTCATATAGTGCGCTAGAAATATAAAAGCTGAGTTCTGATTGGTTGCTATGAGCTCTAATTAGTTGTTATGGGCTATGATTGGTTGGTATAAGCTTTGATTGGTTGCTGTGGGCTCTGATTGATTGCTATGGGCTCTGATAGGTTGCTATGGGCTCTGATTGGTTGCTATGAGCTCTGATTGGTTACTATGGACTCTGAATTGTTGCTATGAGCTCTGATTGATTACTATGGGCTCTGGTTGCTGTGGGCTCTGATTGGTTGCTATGAACTCTGATTGGTTGCTATGGGCTCTGATTGGTTGCTATGAACTCTGATTGGTTGCTATGGGCTCTGATTGGTTGCTATGAACTCTGATTGGTTGCTGTGGGCTCTGGCTGCTATGAACTCTGATTGGTTGCTGTGGGCTCTGATTGGTTGCTGTGGGCTCTGATTGGTTGCTGTGGACTCTGATTGGTTGCTATGAGATCTGATTGGTTTCTGTGGGCTACAAGGACAGTCTTACTGCCAGACAGTTTTCATACATAAGGCCCATTATGTTTAACCCCTTAAATATCAAGTGTTTTTTTGGTTGACACGTCTGTTTTTCCTCCTCTCCTTCCAAGAGCCATAACTTTTTTTATTTTTCCATCTATATAGACAGATGAGGGTTTTCATTTTGTGGGACAAGATGTACTTTCTAATGGTGTCATTCACTTTACTATAGAATATACTGGGAAACCGTAAAATAGCTGTAAGTGGGTCAAAATGTGAAAAAAAGTACTTGCGCCATGTTTACGAGTTTTTTTTTTTTTTATGGCGTACACTCTCCAGCATAAATGATGTGTTATCTGTATTTTGAAGGTTTATATAATTCCGGCAATACCAAACATGTACGGTTTGCGTCATGTTATAGTACCGTAAAAAATAATCCAAACATTTTCTATGTTTGAAATTTGCTCCGTAGCGCCTTTTTCTGCGACCAATAACTTTTTTGCACTTCCACCTATAGACCTGAGGGAGGGGACATATTTTGTGGCCTGAAGAGTACTTTTTTAATTATATCATTTTGAGATAGATGCGACTTTTGTGATCACTTTTATTGAATGGACCAAAAAAACCTAAATTTTAGTATTTGGAATTTTCTTTTCTTCTACGGTGTTCAGCGTATGGGATAAATGATGTTATATTTTAAGAGATCATACTCTTTCGGATGCGGCGATACCAATTATGTGTACATTTTTTATTATTTATTTATCTGTATTTGTAAAATGGAAAAAGGGGGGGATTGGAACTTTTAATATATATATATATATATATATATTTACACTTTTAAACTTTTTTTTTTTACACCTCTACTTTGAGTCCCCTTAGGGTGCTTAAGCACTGGAGGCTGTGATCATATGTACACCCTTTTGCATTCTACAGACAATATTCTTTCATTTAGATGCCATGGCCGCAATCACCGCAGCATGTAAAAGGTTAAACATCATGGACTGGAGCTGACTCCATCTTGTGCTGTTACCGGCACCTACGTAGCAGGATCATATTCCCGCTACATAGCCACTTAGCGATACTGGGATGTAAGTTTACGTCCAGTGTCATTAAGGGGTTAAATTGGGGTCTTTGACTGGACCCGTGAGACTTTCTGAACCAGATTATAGGGACTATTAATCCATTGGCTAATATTATTCCATTGGTATTGTCTTAACCCATTAAACACATTTGATGTACATTTATGTCATAATGTTGGTAAGGCCGTATGGAGCGGGCTCACTGGCTGAGCCCGCTCCATACCTGATGGGTGGGGTATTATAGCTGACACCCTGTGCTAGCTGCCAGGATCAAAGCCTTTTAATTGATTAAAAAATGCTGGCATGTTCTGTTGCAGCCCTGATTGACCCCCTTGCTTTTGTTAAAAGGCAGCCAAGGGTCTAATGAAGGCCTCCTTGGCTGCCATCTTAGTACTCCTATTATATCTACCTAAGGCAGGATGTAACAGGGGGCCGTATTAGAATTTGGCAATAGCAGGACTAAAACTACAAGTAAAAAAAAAATGTAAAAATATATTAAACGTTTAAGACACCGCCCCCTTTTGTGAGTTTGAAAATCAAAAAGTTAAATCCATATAAGTCTGATCTATTAAAATAAAGCAATATTTGTCCTGTATGGTGAGCACTGTGAAGAAAAAAATGCCCAATGACAAAATTGTTTTTGCCTGTTTTTTTTTCTGCTACCTCTACCTCCCCAATAAATTGTGATAAAAAAAAGTCACATGCATCTTAAAATGGTACCAATAAAGCGACACTTCAGCCTGTAAAAAAAGAGCCCTTGCTCTGGTCCATAAATGGAAAAATAAAAAATATGATTGGTCTCAAAAAATTGCGCTGCAAAGCAAATTTAAATAATAAGAACTTTTTTTTTTTCATTTTTCTTAGGAGTAGTTAAACAAAACAAAACAGAGTTTGTATTATCAGAATCCTCCTGATGTGCAGAATAAAGAAAGCTTGACATTTTTATTGCACAGTCAGCCCCCATCCTATAAATGACACATTTTAGATTTTTTTTTTAATTTTTGGGGGGATTCCCAGTACATTATATGGCATCGTAAATGGCACTATTAAAAAGTACATCTTTTCTTTTCCAAAACAAACCGTTATATAGCTATGTAGACAGAAAAATGAAAAAGTTACGGCTTTTGGAAGGCGGGGAGGAAAAAACAAATGCAACATAAAGAAAATTCCTGCAGTAGAAAGCGGTTGTCCACGTCTGGAGAAAAACTAACAGCAAGCTCTTGGGGCTCCCAGTGAAATAAAAAACATATACTCATCTTCCTAAGGCTCCAGCACAGCAGCTCTCCAATGATAATGTTGGAAGTTCCAGAAGACTGGAGAGCTGCCGTGCTGGAGCTGGAGGAAGGTGAGTATATGGATTTTTTTCTCACTGGGAGCACCAAGACCTTGCTGTTAGTTTTTCTCCAGACGTGGACAACCGCTTTCTACTGCAGGAATTTTGTTTATGTTTGTTTTTTCCCACCTTTGAAAAGCCATAACTGTTTCATTTTTCTGTCTACATAGATATTTAAAGGTTTGTTTTTGAAAAAGACAACATGTACTTTTTAATAGTACCATTTACAGTGTCACATAATGGAAGGGATATGAGAATAAGCTTTTTCTCATTTTGATGGGCTAGCTGTCAGTTTTTCTCAAGAGGTGGACAACCCCTTTAAGATAATGTGCCCTATGGGTGGTTGGAGTGTGGTTTTGGTGGGTGGTGCATACCTCCCAAATTTTAGGGTATGTTCACACAGCGTTTCTGGTTCTGTTTTGGATCCGAAAAACACATCCAAAAGCACTGAGTAAATCACATCAAACATGCAGGTGCGGGTTTGGATGCATTTGGGCTGCAGTGGGAATGCAGCCTATAGTTTTAAATCAGATACTTTTTAAAGCAAATCTATTCCCAAAATGTAAAAGAGGGACATTTATGGAGCAAAGAGGGACAGAGTGACAACGGTTAAAATAGGGACTGTCCTTCCAAAATAGGGACACTTGGGAGGTATGTGATTGTATCATGTTTTTTAATGAGTGTTTGTTAATGATCCTTTTGTGTATTTCAAAATACAATAAAGAATATATCTGATTTAAATACAAAAAATATAGAAACATGGAGCTGAATATTAAAGGAGTCTTTTCATCTAGGGTTACCCCTTTAATTTCCTCCAGAAGAGGCTGCTGGGAATTGGATGGATATGAACGGACTAAAGCCTAGCATGTAACAGCACTTTTCTATCATAAAATTATCGGCAACATGTTGCAGCACATTTTCCAGTCGGCACCTCACTTCTTCTTCAGCAGCTGTCAATGACTTCCTGTTATAGAGGACCTTGCTGTCTATATATGTAACAGACACAACAGCTGTGCTCTTTTAAAAATTGGGCTGTTGGAATATTTCCTATGAAAAGTAATTGAAGCAATTCTTGAGACAACATAGACAAGTTACCAGGCGATGCACACTAGGGCAGGTGGCTTTATCATTCTGATAACCAGAACTACAAACTCACTCACCCATAGGCAAGTGCTACCTCATCCAGACTCTGAGACCTAAGTGCTCTCTACTGGTCCAACCACCCAGAATACGACCCTTGCACTCTTGGTGATTTACCTCCCCAAAGTTTATATGAGCTTGCGATAAGATATCAGCATGTGCATCAATCTATTTTTATTTCATATCTTTTTATGAAAGGGGGGTTATTGATATAATATGCCATCAAAGTCTGTTAGGGTATGTTCACACGGCTTATTTTGGGGTGCATTTCGCCGCATATTTCGCGGCGCACTGTGCTTAATACGCGGGTAAATGCGCCCCATAATTATTTTTAATCCATAGCTCTCATAGCTCGTACAATACGATCAATACAATTCCACCCGCTGTATATATAGTGAGTGTATTAATGCAAGTGTATTTATCAAGTTAAAAAGAGGAGCATTAACAGAGGAACTGTGGCCTTTCCTGACAGGTCTATTTTAGTAAATCCTTTAGTAAATCCAATTTTGGAGCCTCTTCTCTTATAACTCTGTGCTGTGCTTTTCCTCTGTTATTTGGGTGTTACCACTTGGGGTTGTGTTCCTGCACAGTCTAACATAGTGCAATCAGTGCTGTTAGTCAGTGAGGACATGGCCGCCTTGAACACTGAAATGGTAACACCCATCTGACAGATTCAGTAATAAACTTCTAGGAGAAATAACAGAGGAACAGCACAGCACAGAGTTATAAGATAAGAGGCTCCAGAATTGTTATTTCACAGGGAACATAAGGATTTACTAAAACAGACACATCAGGAGAGGTCACTTGTCCTCTTTAAAAAGTTAAAAAGTATAGAATGTCCCTCCATAAGACACACTTGAGAGGTATGGTGCTGTTTTCTAGTACTTTCTTGCATACTAAGGTTCCCATCCAATTACTCAGTAAGACACCCAGGCCCAGATGCTCACTGATTCAGCCAAGTACCCAATTTCAGGCAGTCATACACAGTCTTTGAGAAGACCTGTGTGCACTTCCCCCTCTAATCTACACCTTTCAGTTTTCATCTGCAAAGAGACACAAGCCACTGTCATGTGGTATTTGGCAAGTCATAATAAATGACAAGAAGTGCTAAGGCCATGTTTAGATTTTTTGGAAAATCCAGTGTGATTCCATGGAAGATATCCAAGGTGTACCCTTCTATCTCTGCCGCCGATCTTCACTTTGTATGTTGTGGACATTGCTGAACCCACTCCAGCTCCACAACGTCTTTCCTGTGCACTGGTGCCCAAAACTGTATATTCCATGTATGGTCTGATTAGGGATTTGTATAATGGGAGAACTATGTTCTCTTCATGTGCATCTATACTTCTTTTAACACACCCCATAACCATACTGACACTGGCAGCTACAGTTAAGTTTACTGTCTACTAGGAGTCCCAAGTCCTTTTCTCTCGTGGTTTTTACCCTGATTTGTTCTGTTTAACAAGTAGTCATGAAATGGATTTTCCATTCCCATGTACATACATTGCAATTATCTGTGTTAACCCTCTTCTATCCATGTTAAGCCACTTCTCTGCCCGGGCCTCCAACTTACCTAGATCCTTTTGTAATAGTATTTTGCCTCTATTGTGTTAATTACTTTACATAGTTTAGTATTATCTGCAAAGATTGATATTCTACTGTGTAAACCTTCTGTAAAGGTCATTAATAAATATATAAGAGAATAGGAAACCCATATGACCCTGTGGTACCCCACTAGTAACAGGGATCCAGTCGAGTATGTACCATTAAACACCACCCCTTTTTTTTCTTACTGAGCCAGTTTACTTACCCATTTGCAAACATTTTCCCCCAGTCCAAGCATTCTTATTTTACTTACCAACCTTTTATGTGGCACCGTATCAAATGCTTTCCAAAAATCCAGATATATAACATCCAATGCCTCACCCCGATCCAATCTAGAACTGACCTCCTCATAAAAGCAGATGAGATTAGTTGGACAGGACCGGTCATGCTGGAACAGAGTTATACATTTATTTTCAGTGAGATACTCCAGGATAGCATCTCTGAGAAAACCTTCAAACATTTTACCTACAACAGAGGTTAAACTTACCAGCCTATAGTTTCCAGGATCACTTTTTGACCCAGTTTTGAATATTGTCACCTCATTTGCTATGCGCCAATCCTTTGGGACATACCCCGTTATTATACAGTCAATAAATATTAAAAACATGGGTCTGTGTATCACATCACTTAACTCCCTTAGGACACGTGGGTGTATGTCATCAGGACCTGGTGATTTGTCTATTTTTATCTTCTTAAGGCGGAGCTGCACTTCTTCCTTGGTTAGACAAGAGACATTTAAGGTGGAGTTTACCTCATCTCTCTGCCCATCAACAGGAAGGTCATTTTCCTCTATATATCGGTAGAGAATTTTTTAATAGTTTTGCTTTCTCCTCATCACAATAGGTAAATAAAGACTATTACCAAATACATTGCTGTTCTGATTTTGCTTCCCCTCACAGCTAGTGGAGATCTTGTCACCTGTGACCACTGAGTGCAAGGGTGGAATAGGGATAGCCATCTTTTCAGGGCGGCACCCCCCACTGGACAGGTATGGTAATTAGTCTAGCGCTTATGCCTAGGGCCCCCTTCGGATGGAGACAGGGAGCAATTTGGAGTTATATATATCTTCAGAATTGATTACAAGAGAGAAAATAATTGTCTGAAAAGAGTGAATGGTATCGTGAGTAAATCCTCTTTTCTATACCTTATTATTGTGCTCTTGTCTAAAGCCCCTAATAAATGAATGTAACCCTTTGCCTCAGTTGTGCTTTACTCCTGCTATTTGCCATTTTGTATTATGAATATATTCTGTTCTATTGATGGGTTTGAAACTTAAAGGGGTTGTCTCACTAAAAGGATTGCTTTTTATGCTAAAGATCTTGCAAAAACAAATCACTTTGCAATATGTGTCCATTAACAGTATCCTACCTATTCTGAGATATCCCCTCTTGTATGGACTGCCTCAGCTCCTCAGGTTGCTATAGCTACAGAACTGTTTGATCTCTCATAATAGGCTGCCAGCACTGGTTGCTATAGCTACAGACCTGGCTTCTACTGCAGCCTAGTAGAAGCCAGTAAACACGCCCCTGAATTCAAAATGAAACCAAGAAAACAGGACTGAGGTAAGATGAATCAATGTAGTGAGACAACCCCTTTAATATACAGTATATGTTTTAAGTATAATGAATTAAAGGTTATATTTTAGCCCTTTTTGTTCAGTGGTAGAGCCTTTAATAGGAATTAAAAAGCATTTATGATTTTTTTTTAAGTGATATAACAAACTTTAATCATTTAGGACTCTGTAGCTTTCTGCCCTGCTGTTTAAACCCCTCCATCACCAATGCCCCCCTAGCAGAATCAGCTAGGAATAGCAGAGCTGATATGCCAATCACTGCTATAGAACTACCCACAGCCTGAACAGGAAGTGAGAGCTTGAAGATTTCTGGGTAGCTTTATGTGTAAAGTGCTTGGAGCTATTAGTGTAAAGCAGTGACCTAGTCCTTCGAGTTGTATAGTCAGAGGGAGGACACAATAGGGAGTACTGGAGTGTCTACCCGGTTATGATACACAATTGAGTCACATTATTATGACACAAAGCTAATCTCCAGAGTCACTGCGGTGTGCAGCATAGGCAGCAGCTAGACGGGCTGGGAGTGACTCAGTAAGATCCTGGTTAGTTGTCACGGGTATCTGGAGCCATGCTGACTGCATCCCACAATTGCTGGAGGACGTCTGGGGAGAATCCATAGAGCCAACATGACCATGGAGATGATTCCACACATGCTTAATTGGGTTCAAAGACATTCTCCAAAGCATAACTGTGCCACCACCCGTTTCTTTTCTTCCAGCAATAGTTGCAGAGAGTTTGTTCTCTAATGGTTCTCACCTGACACAACAATGTTTATCCATTCAAAGAAGCAGAAAACATGACTCATAGGAGAAGGCAACCTTTTGCCACTCAGGTTAGGTCCAATTCTTATACTGCTGTGAAAATGAAAGCCATTTCTGCTGATGCAACTTTGTTAGCAGAGGTGCGGTGACATCCATCTGCTTCGAGGCCCCACAAAATTTGCTGAACTGTTTTAGACACACATCTGGTCGCCTCCTGGTTTATTTTAGCAGTGAGCTGCTCCACTATAGCATGTTGGTCTGCACTCGTGCTCCTTCATAACGTTTACCTCTCACATGAATGACACATGGTGCTCTGCAGTTTCCATGTTGGTTATTTGCAAAAGAGCCATTTGTCCACTCATGATACGCTTTCACCACAGCAGCACATGAACAGTTCACAAAGTGTGCAATTTCACAAATACAGCCACTGTATGCGCGAAATTCAGTAATCATCCTTTTTTTGCAAATTTGAAAAATCACCCTTTTTACCTATGACAACAACAAGGGATATGTGTGCAGACAGCTTTTCACTAATGAAACCATAAATTTTTGCAGCGAAAGAGCGATGGGCCCGCCCCTAACAATTTGCATAGACAACACCCTATTTATATTGTTATACACCCCCTTCACAAAAGATCAGACCCACTCCACCCAACAACTGTGTAACGGCTCTGGAAGAAAGCTAATTGAGGGGTTTGGCGTCACCCAGCTTTCCTGGATGTTGGATAGCCTATTCATTATTCAGGAATGCTGGGAGATGCCGCCAAACTGTGTCTGAACCTAAACCATTACACTACCACCAATATATCCACCATACAGTGGCCATATAGTGGTAGATACCAGTTGTACACATGCTCTATATACTTTATATAATCATCTGGTGGTAATAAGAGCCTGTGTACAACTGGTATCTACCACTATATGGTCATTGTACCCTAACCCAACTAACCCCAACCCTACTAACCTCAACCATCCTAGCCCCAACCTTACTAACACCAACCCTAACAACAGCAGCACACTACAGGGAGAGACATTGCAGGCAGCAACACAATGGGGAGAGCAGGGCCGGACCGGCGATAAACACAACCGGGCGAATGCCTGGGGGGCCGCCCGGGTCCGGGCTGCTGAGCCGGCTCGGATCGCCCACCGGGAGGGCTATTGATTCTGCTTCTATATTGGATCAGTGCAGTATTCACAGTCATGTGATGCAACCTGAGCTGGTGGCTAACCACTATGTGGCCTCTATATGGCATCATTGTAGGCTATATCGGCTGCTGAGCCGGCTCGGATCGCCAACCGGGAAGGCTAGTGATTCCCCTTCCCGGTGGGCCCCGAGTTCCAGCGCCGAACTCTGGTGCAGCTACAGGCCCCCCTCCCCACCCAGCTGCGTTGCTGGGTCATCTACACCCAGCATTCGCAGCAGCCGTTGCCGCCGTAGCCGCTCAGCCCACTGAAGACGGCGTCACAAACGGCGCAATGTAATGATGTCATTGCGCTGCCTGCTCTGCGGCCTGTACTAGGCCATAAGCTTCTGAATAGGCTTATGGCCTAGTAGATGCTGAAAGTGGCATCCCAGAGCAGGCGGTGTGATGATGTCACACTGCCTGCTCCGAACTTAGAGAAAAAGTGAGTATTGTTTTTTTTTTTGGTTTAAATAGGGTTTGTTGACTTTGTATTTATCTCACCTCCTGGGGGGACCCTGGCTAACTATATGCATGTTCTGGGGGGGGGGGGCCTGGCTACCTATATACCTGCTCTGGCAGTCCCTGGCTATCTATATACCTGCTCTGGTGGGGCCCTGGCTACCTATATATGTTTCTGGGGGGGGGGGGGGCTGGCTACCTATATACATCTTCTGGGGGGGCCCTGGCTACCTATATACCTGTGCTGGGGGGCCCTGGCTACCTATATACCTGCTCTGGGGGGGGGGGGGCTGGCTACCTATATACATGTTCTGGGGGGGCCTGGCTACCTATATACATGTTCTGGTGGGGCCTGGCTACCTATATACATGTTCTGGGGGGGGCCCTGGCTACCTATATACATGTTATGGGGGCCCTGGCTACCTATATACCTACTCTGGGGGGTCTGACTACCTATATATCTACCTATATATCTGCTCTGGGGGCCCTGACTACCTATATATCTACTGGGCACCCTGACTATCTATATATCTGCTCTGGGGGCCCTGACTATATATCTACTGGAGGCGGCCCTGGCTAGCTATATATCTACTGGTGGAGACTCTGTCTACCTATATAACAACTTGGGGGATGCCTTATCCACCTACCTAATACCTGGAGGAGGCCCTGACTACATATCTAACTACTTGGGGGTTGCCTTATCTACCTATTTAACATGTGGAGGAGACCCTGTCTACCTATATAACTACTGGGGGAGGCTATCTAATGAGGGTCTACCTATTTACCTATCTGCCTTTTTCATCTCTAATATTTAGGGTCTAACATACCTAAAACAGGTGTTTACCTATCTGCCGGCCTAATTTGGGGGGGGCTGCCTACTATATGGGGTGTGTACCTACCTAGCGGTGGCACAACTGGGGGCTCTACAATCATCTGAAAGCACCTTAGCTGTGTGGGGCACCAAAGGGGGGCACTATTACTATTTGGGGCTCTATGGATGAGGAGTTTGTACTGAGGTGGGAATTGATAGAGAAGTGCTGGAAAAGAGAGAGACTAAGATGTGTGTATGTGATAAATTCTACAGGGATGATTAGTGGTGAGAAGAAGACGTCATTGCATTCTGTACCGGATGGAGAAAGAAAGGGAAGAGAACGACTCATCAGAGAAGACATCATGGAGGCTTGGGGCAGATGGAGAAGAAAAGGATGAGGCCAACTCCCATCAGAGATGACGTCTCCTGTGAGTCCATGAATGTCAGGGGTTATTCTGCTTCTATATTGGATCAGTGCTTTATTCACAGTCATGTGATGCAACCTGAGCTGGTGGCTAACCACTATGTGGCCTCTATATGGCATCATTGTAGGCTTTATCGGCGCTTGTGTAGTGGCAGCGTAGATGTGTCCCTGATTGTAAAGCGAGTGCACACCTGTCCCTGACCCTGTGATTAGGGTACCTCTTTTACTTTCTTGCTTATGTTAGAAGTGTTTATTTTACAAAGTGGTGAGGTCTGTGACAGGTAAATTTTGGAGGTAGATATTGTATGTGGGCTGGTGGGGGGTTTGTGCCAGGGCTGCTCTTTATTCCCAGTCCGGCCCTGGTGGAGAGACATTGTGGGCAGAAACACTAAAGGGAGAGACATTGCAGGCAGCAACGGGGAGAGACACTGTGGGCAGCAACTGGGAGAGACATTGCGGGCAGCAACAATATAGGGAGAGACATTGTGGGCAGCAACTGGGAGAGACATTGCGGGCAGCAACTGGGAGAGACATTGCGGGCAGCAACAGTATGGGGAGAGACACTGCGGGCAGCAACAATATAGGGAGAGACATTGCGGGCAGCAACAGGGAGAGACATTGCGGGCAGCAACAGTATGGGGAGAGACACTGCGGGCAGCAACAATATAGGGAGAGACAGTGTGGGCAGCGACAGTATGGGGAGAGACATTGCGGGCAGCTACAGTATGGGGAGAGACACTATGGGCAGCAACAGTATGGGGAGAGACATTGCGGGCGGCAACAGTATGGGGAGAGACACTATGGGCAGCAACAATATGGGGAGAGACATTGCGGGCAGCAACAGTATGGGGAGAGACATTGTGGGCAGCCACAGTATGGGGAGAGACATTGCGGGCAGCAACAGTATGGGGAGAGACATTGTGGGCAGCGACAGTATGGGGAGAGACATTGCGGGCAGCAATAGTATGGGGAGAGACATTGCGGGCAGCAATAGTATGGGGAGAGACATTGTGGGCAGCAACAGTATGGGGAGAGACACTGCGGGCAACAACAGTATGGGGAGAGACACTGCGGGCAGCAACAATATGGGGAGAGACATTACTGGATTAAACATCAAGGGAAGCAACACTATGGGATTTTCGGCATGGGGGAGGTTTTAGAAACTGAGGGGGGAAGTAGATAAGACCAGTGCAGTACTGTACTGTAAATGTAACGTTTCTCTGTGTCCACACTGAGCCGGAGCTGCCGGACCCTTCTGCTGTCTCTCATTGTGTGCGGGCTAATTGTAAATGGCCGAATGTTGTAACAATTAAACCGTGAGGCCGCGCCTTGTGAGAGGAAGGGTCCAGCGCTGTGACTTAGGCCATGTTCACACGGCTTAAAATGGGCCGTATTTCGGTCCGTAACTACACGCCGAAGTGCGCTAATTACGGGCTGAAAACGGCCCATTCATTACGGTAATCCACAGCTCTCATGGAGAACTATGGATTACGTCTCCTCTCCCCGCCCGGTGAATACGCCGGGCGGGGAGATAATTGACATGTCACTTTCTAGCGGCATATACGCGCCGTTATTAATGATTGTCTATGGGCCGGCGAAGTGCCGGCCCCCTGCTTACTCCCCCGCTCCCGCCCCGCCCACACGGCGTAACTGCGGGGTGTAATTACGCCCCGCAGTTAAGCCGTGTCAACATAGCCTTAGAAAAGCCGGACCCTTCCTCCCGCAATGAGCGTCCCGCTGGGACATGTCCAGGCAGCGTGACGCAGGCTGCTAGAGTGGGACTGACCCGCCAAAAGTTGGACATCTGGTCACCTTACTTATCACATACCATATATACCCAACAAGCCCGCTCCTGACGTGACTCCCTTCATGAACTACGTGCTGCTGATGTCGAAAGTAGGAAATGTTAATAATAATGTGAATCTACGGTGTCTATGCAGAACGTTTCTAAAATAGGTTGGGGGACGCTTTGTGTCCTCCTCCTACTTCTCTTCTGCCTGTAAATACAGTTGCCTCTGCATTTTTATCTAAAATTTGCTGTTTCTTCATTTTATTTGTCAAGAGCTATAGATAAGTATCAGTATGTTTCCACTCAGTACTTTCTTGGCTGACCTAATACTTCCTAGAGACAAAAAAGTCTGCTTCCTCCCTTACTTGCTGTGTAAGGCTATGTCTACACTTCATCAGAAAAGAAACGGCCCGAAAGCGGGCATTTTTTTCCAATGCAGGACCGTGGATTTTGTCACGCTTTGTACAAAAACCACGGTCGCTCCTCTTTTTTTGCTGTCACCTATACAATTGTATTGTATGGGAAGACACCAAGAAAACTAAAAGCGTCATGTTGTATAATACGACGGCGCCGAAAGATGATCGTAGAAAAGATGAGCTGTGGAGACTACAGCTTGTCTTTTCTATTGCCGCCTATGCACGAACGATCGTATACAATCGACATATCCTAAGGGTATGTTCACACGGCTTATTGCAGCGCGTATAGTATGCACCAAAATACGCAGTGTGTTTTGGAACCAGCGCATAATTCCAAAGCACGGGGGGAGGAGGGGCGGCAGCCGGCCAGCCCCACTGACATGCATTGACATGTCATTTCTCCCCCGCACGTACAATAGGATCGTATTGTACGCGCGGGGAGGTGATGCGTAATCCATAGCTCTCTATGAGAGCTATGAATTGCCGTAATTGCGGCACACATTTTGCCGCATATAAAGCGCAATACGTGGCGAGAAATGCGCGCCCAAATACGTGGCATTTTAAGCCATGTGAACATACCCTAAGGCTACAGTATGTCTACACAGCCTAAGAAAACAATCGTATTTCAGTGGTTTTAGGATTCTAAAAACGCTGAAAATCCGATTGTTTTCACTGTCCCTAGACTTTAATAAAAAAAACGACCTGTTGTCTACACAGGTTGTTTTTTTCAACTAGTTTTCTGGCGTCTTTAGTTTTTTCATCATTTTCCCATACAGTGAAATGTATGAGCCGACGGTTAAAAAACGAGAACTGACGGCGGTTTTTGTCCAACCCTTGGGTTAGATGATGTGGTGCACATGGATAGAATATCGTAAACCCAGCAGAACATATATAAGGCAATCCATAGCTCTTAGATTTCACATAAGGTGATTGGTAATGAGCAAAAAGGTTCATATACAACAATTTTTCATTTTTGCATTAAGTAGATGGCTATATTCAGTGTAGAGGAGATGGTAACACTGGGCGCAGCTTTTTAGTTATCAAGTAAAAAATATGGACGCTTCACCAATTTGCCAGTAAACCTTCGCGTGGGTCACACAAATTGGTGAAGCGCTCCATATTTTTTACTTGATAACCGAAATGCTGCGCACAGTGTTACCATCTCATCTACACTGAATATAGCCATCTATTTAATGCGTGTTCTGAGAAAAATTGTTTTATATGAACTTTTTTGCTCAATACAAATTACTTTTAGTGCTATGGATCTCTTAATATATGTATCTCTATGTAGGAGATTTTCAGTCTGTCACTTCTCTGTTTTACGCCTGCTAAGTAACCAAATGCATGTAGATCATTGCCCTGTTCCTGCTGTGCATTGTGTTTGGGTACACCCAGTTTGGCTATGGTTACTTACAGCCATCCCTTTTTGCACCATGTGGCTGGGCTTTCCCTGTGCTTAGTCACTGTATAACTCAGTCTCCACCCTGTAAATAAGTGAACTCCCTCGCCAGCCCTCCCTCTTAGTGAGAAACTGTACTATCTGCTGCTCTTCCAGGTCTGCGTACTGTACATGAATGCAGGCTATTGTATGAGACATCTCCTTTCCAGTAATTGTTCATGCACTTCCAAGGGTCATGTGCTTTCTGTGATCATGCAATACGCTTTACCACCAGCGGAGGTCTGTTCTTGTAGGAACAGTTTTGTACATATTAAACCAATTTCAGCTCTAGTAACCTTGTTCTTGAGAAATACTCTTCAGAAAATGCTGACTCTGGTGATTTAGTTTTTGGGAAATGTCCCCAAACCACTACAAGAATCAACTCCATCGGTGTGCCCCAAGAATCAACTTGATTGGTGGGCCCTAAGAATCAACTCCACTGGTGGCCCCAAGAATCAACTTGATTGGTGGGCCCTAAGAATCAACTCCACTGGTGGCCCCAAGAATCAACTTGATTGGTGGGCCCTAAGAATCAAGTCCACTGGTGGCCCCAAGAATCAACTCCACTGATGGGCCCTATGAATCCACATCATTGGTGGGCCGCAAGATTTAACTCCACCAATGGGCCCTAAGAATCAACTCCACTGGTGGCCAATCAAATATATTAGTGGGTTCCAGGCTGCCCAGTCCTACACTGCCTATATTTTGTCAGCTCAGCTAAGCTACTGAATGTGCCTAGTGACAAGCTTGTTGACTTCCAATGAAATCCTGAAGAATTATGAATTCATTTCTACACTATAATATAAGGTGGAATTTGGTTAAAGTGAACCTGTCACAGGTTATGCCCCCCTTGCAGTGTCAGACCTGCTGTTTCCAGCGCTGTGTCCCTTATTCTGTAAGATACAAGAGTTTCACAGCATTAAATGCTCAAATCTGGCAGTCTGCAGCCTGTTCAGCCAGAGATGTATCCAGCTTATTCATGAGCAGGTGCTAGCCCCGCCCACCTGCTGGTTATTCACAAGTTTCTACCTATTCAAGTAAGGGTGCTTTCACACAGTGCGGTTTTGGTGTGGTTTTAATGTGTTTTTTTTGGATGCGTTTTTTGTGCAGGAAGGCACAGCAATTAATGCTATACATTGTTGCACAAAAAACGCATCTAAAAAAACGCATCAAAACCGCACCGTGTGAAAGCACCCTAAGGCTATGTTCACACGGCTTAATTGCGGGACGTAATTTCGCCCCGCAATTACGCCGTGTGGACGGGGGCGGGGCGGGAGCGGGGGAGTAAGCAGGGGGCCGGCACTTCGCCGGCCCATTGACTATCACTGCTAGCGGCGCGTATACGCCGCTAGAAAGTGACAGGTGAATTATCTCCCCGCCCGGCGGATTCGCCGGGCGGGGAGAGGAGACGTAATCCATAGTTCTCTATGAGAACTGTGAATTACCGTAATGAATGGGCCGTTTTCGGCCCGTAATTGGCGCACTTCGGCGCGTAATTACGGACCGAAATACGGCCCATTTTAAGCCGTGTGAACATGGCCTAATAGTTTGAATTAGCAGTGAATGGGCGTGGCTAGTCACGGGTAGGCAGGACTAACACCTGCTCACATTGGCACATGCTATTCCATTGACATAATCGCTCAGAAAGTGAAAGGCACTGACAGATTGCAGCACCCACGCTCCATTTACAGCAACCGGATGTAAAAAAAAGTGGGGGACACCTATGATAGTGTAAGTGCTGAAACGAAGCCGAAAATGAACCCTTAATGCCGAGGCCTATTTTTTTCATGTTTGTTTTTTCCTCCTCACCTTCCAGCGCCATAATTTTTTTATTTTTCCACCTCCACAGACATATGAGGGCTTTAACTTTGTGGGACAAGATGTACTTTCTAATGGTGTCATTCATATTACCATAGAATATACTATGGTGTTGCTCAGAAGTTACAGGTCTTCATCAACCATTGTTTGCACTATATCCTACAGTACAAGACTAACCAATCGAGATTTGAATTTTAAAGGGAATCTGTCGCCAATTATTATTTTTTGCTTATTAAAACAAGACACTGATCCATATTCCTTTGTTTTTTATTTGTTTCTATTTTCTGATTGTAGATTTCTCAATTCTGTTGTCTGTATATGATTATGGGGGCAGCTAACTTGCCTGAGCTGCTTTTAACAGCATTTAAAGAGATGCTTTACAGCAGCTACATGGACATAGGAGCCTGTGGACTGGATCAGTCCTATTGTCATCTATAGGAGAGTTTTCTAGGCTCTGTGACCTGGGAAGAAGTCAGTGTGCACAGGGAGAGCTATGATCTCTCCGATTGTGACTGGTGGATCCTGTTTTATATATACACATTGAGGTCAAATGTCAGTGTAATCCTGCTTGTGCTGATAATGAGCAGACTACTGAAAATCCTTCTCTACAGAACAGGAAGTGTCAGACTATTATTAGGCCTAGTGCGCAACTAAAACCATTTTACTTGCACAAGAGCTTTGCCCACTGTCTTCTCCTATTCAAAGTTTGTTAGTTCACTTTATTTTCCCACAGTCTTCTACTAGACACTCATATACACTTTCTTATAGCTTCAAGTGATTTGACATCAGGAAAATACCCACTTGACATAAAATGTTTTAGTAATGATAAATGCCCTCTTGCTAGTAATGGAGAGGTGTCGGTCAGACATCTTCATTACTAACACAGAAATAAAATGGTAAAAAAACACAATGATACAACACAAAAACATTTTATTTAAATAAACACTCCCCAGCACCAGCCTTTGTTGACCATTTTATTAACAAAATAGATCCAATGTCGGTCCGACGTAGTCCAGTGAATCCAACATAGTCCAAAGGGGAAACCTAGATAAAAATAAAAACACCAGAAAAAAGATGACAGTAACAAACTACATTTACTAAACTCCATCAGCCTGCAGCTGATCTACTGGGAGTGCAAGGGACAGAGTTCAAGCAGCACAATATGATTCTGGCTGGGTACAGAGCACAGCTGCAGCACAATCTCCAGAGGGGGTGGTCCTCCGCCTCCCCCCGCAAAGAGCTTGTGCCTGTAAGCTGTGCTTTGTATTCCCATCTCCCACCCCTCCCACAGCATTGCGTTATGTGTCCTTGTGCCAACATAAAATACAACCCCCACCTATCACCCCATAAACTTCCCACCACCTATCACCCCATATCTCACTCGCCTACACCAATCACCCCTTGAAGTGTTTGTACAGAGTGGAGGTACAGGTAGGGAGGTGCTGGAAAAGTTAGAATTCCACAAGGACAAGTCGTGGCTGGGAGAAATCATCATGGAGGTCTGGACAGGACATAGGTGAAAAGGGAAAGAGACTCACTCTCATCTGAGAAGATGTCACCTGTAAGTCCCTGGATATAAATACACTGTAATCATTTATATTTCTGCAGAGCGCCTGTGTACAAGTGGTATCTACCACTACATGGTGACTGTAATATTGGTAGATTTATAATGGTTTAGGTTCAGGAACAGTTGGACTGCATCTGCCAGGTCTTCTGGATGCTGAATAAGCTATATAACAACCAGGAAAGCTGGGTGATGCCAAACCAGGTTTTCTTCCAGAGCAGTTACAAAGTTGTGTGTAGCAGGCATGGCCTTGTGATGGGGTATGGATTGTTTTCTGCAAATTCTGGGGGCTCTTAATCTCCCTGAAGGCCACTTTCCAAAGTTGGCAAGTATGCCTTCAAGTGATTTGATATCAGATGAATATCCACCTGACATAAAAGGTTTTAATGATATACTGTTAAATGTATGTGCTCGCACTGTTATAAGATGTCCAGTTGCCAGCACTGTTTTTGGGGAGACACACTGTGACACTACTAATAAGGGCATGCTGATGGCAGTATTACTGTAAGCCACTCAGCACTACAAAACCGGTCTACTATTAAAGAAAGAAGTGTAAAGAATGCTGTAGGCATGTATATGTCATACTTGTAGAATTTGTGGCCTCACTGGCCTAGTTTCTTGAAACTGGATTGTAGTACACCTACAGAATCTTCCATATTTTTTTAATAAATCCTCAGGTCTCCAAGGATGACTACAAGTAAGGACTTGTTTAGCCTGAAAGACATCACAGATGGGCAACACATAATTTCATTTTTATGGATTGGAAATGAAATTATAATTTTTAATAGATTCCTTTTTTCTGGTGCTGAATCACATTCTCCTTGCTTGAAGAGAACCTGTAAGAGCAGGATAAGATAGAGGTAGAGAAGCTGAGCTCTGTGATATATAGGGTTATATGATAGAGGTAGAGAAGCTGAACTCTGTGATATATAGGGTTATATGATAGAGGAGAGAAGCTGAGCTCTGTGATATGTAGGGTTATATGATAGAGGGAGAGAAGCTGAGCTTTGTGATATATAGGGTTATATGATAGAGGGAGACAAGCTGAGCTCTGTGATATATAGGGTTATATGATAGAGGTAGAGAAGCTGAGCTCTGTGATATATAGGGTTATATGAAGAGGTAGAGAAGCTGAGCTCTGTGATATATAGGGTTATTATGATAGAGGTAGAGAAGCTGAGCTCTGTGATATATAGGGTTTATGATGAGGAGAGAAGCTGAGCTCTGTGATATATAGGGTTATATGATAGAGGAAGAAGCTGAAGCTCAGTGATATAAGGGTTATATGATAGAGGGAGAGAAGCTGAGCTCTGTGATATATAGGGTTATATGATAGAGGGAGGAGAAGCTGAGCTTGTGATATATAGGGTATTGATAGGGGAGAAAAGCTGAGCTCTGTGATATATAGGGTTATATGATAGAGGGAGATAGCTGAGCTCTGTGATATATAGGGTTATATGATAGAGGAGAGGAGCTGAGCTCTGTGATATATAGGGTATAATATAGAGGAAGGTAGCTGAGCTCTGTGATATATAGGGTTATATGAGTAGAGGAGAGGACTGCGCTCTGTGATATATAGGGTTATATGATAGAGGAGAGGAGCTGAGCTCTGTGATATTAGGGTTATATGATAGATGGAAGAGGACTGAGCTCTGTGATATATAGGGTTATATGATAGAGGAGAGGAGCTGAGCTTTGGAATAAGGGTTATATGATAGAGGGAGAGAAGCTGAGCTCTGTGATATATAGGGTTATATGATATAGAAGCTGAGCTTTGTGATATATAGGGTTATATGATAGAGGAGATAAGCTGAGCTCTGTGATATATAGGGTTATATGATAGAGGAGAAGCTGAGCTCTGTGATATATAGCGTTATATGATAGAGGAGAGAGCTGAGCTCTGTGATATATAGGGTTATATGATAGAGGAGAGGAGCTGAGCTCTGTGATATATAGGGTTATATGATCGAGGGAGAGAAGCTGAGCTCGGTGATATATAGGGTTATAGGAAAGAGAAGCTGAGATTTGTGATATATAGTGTTATAGGATATAGGGAGATAAGCTGAGCTCTGTGATATATAGGGTTATATGATAGAGGGAGATAAGCTGAGCTCTGTGATATATTAGGGTTATATGATAGTAGGGATAAGCTGAGCTCTGTGATATATAGTGTTATATGATAGAGGAGAGGAGCTGAGCTCTGTGATATATAGGGTTATATGATAGAGGAGAGGAGCTGAGCTCTGTGATATATAGGGTTATATGATAGAGGAGAGGAGCTGAGCTCTGTGATTATATAGGGTTATATGATAGAGGAGAGGAGCTGGCTCTGTGATATATAGGGTTATATGATAGAGGAGAGAGCTGAGCTCTGTGATATATAGGGTTATATGATAGAGGAGAGGAGCTGAGCTCTGTGATATATAGGGTTATATGATAGAGGGAGGAGCTGAGCTCTGTGATATATAGGGTTATATGATAGAGGAGATGCGCTCTGTGATATAATGGGTTATATGATAGAGGAGAGGAGCTGAGCTCTGTGATATTATAGGGTTATGTGATAGAGGAGAGGAGCTGAGCTCTGTGATATATAGGTTTTAATGATAGAGGTTATGATGATAGAGGAGAGGAGCTGAGCTCTGTGATTATAGGGTTATATGATAGAGGAGAGGAAGCTGAGCTCTGTGATTTATAGGGTTATATGATAGAGGAGAGAGCTGAGCTCTGTGATATATAGGGTTATATGATAGAGGAGAGAGCTGAGCTCTGTGATATATAGGGTTATATGATAGAGAGAAGGAGAGCTGAGCTCTGTGATATAATAGGGTTATATGATAGAGGAGAGGAGCTGAGCTCTGGATATATAGGTTATATGAGAAGGAGAGGATGCGTCTGGATATATAGGGTATAAAAAAGAGAGCAGCTGAGCTCCTGTGATATACAGGTATATGATAAGAGAGAAGCTAGCTTGTATTATGGGTTATATGATAAGGAGAGCTCTGATATAAGGTTATATGATCAGAGGAAGGAGCTGAGCTCTGTGATGTATAGGGTTATATGAAGGGAGAGTCAGCTGAGCTCTGATATATAGGGTTATATTTAGAGGGATTTGAAGCTGTCTCTGTGATATATAGGATTATATTATAGAGGAGATAAGCTGAAGCCGTGTATATAGGGTTTAATAATAGTAGTAAGAGAAGCTGAGCTCTGCGATATAAGGGTTAATGATACGAGGGAAGAAGCTGGCTCTCGATTATAGATTATATGGAAAAATTGGTATCAGATTAAAGAGGACCTATCACCAGTGACAGAACCATTTTGAAAACAGCTGACGGGAGCGGCCATCTTGTGGATGGCAGTTAAACAGGCTGTCATAGGCCACGCCCCCTAATTCCAAGCCTGTATGCGCCAGGATTCCAGGCTTGTATGCACTGCAGTTAGTCTGCTTCTCAGCTCCCTGATGCAAAATCAAATCGGATTCTGGATCAAAGAAGCCACTTATTTTTTCCCACATTGAACATTTGAAATATTAGGAACAAATAAAGAGTTTTCTGTATAAATATCCAGCTACCTACATGTGTGTATGTTTATCAACTGTGTCTCTGGAGATGTGATAAGAGTATGCCGCAGATAAGTTAAAAATAAAATAAAGGCTATAACAGCATATTTTAATATAATATGCTAGGAGACATTAAAATGCCCATTGAAAAACCCTAAACCACATGGTATGTCTTATATGATTCTGGTGATACCAAATTAGTATAGGCTTTGTTATGTTTTTGTGAAAATTCAGTTTTTTACATTTTTTGTAGAAATGCCAGTAACATTTTTGTTCTACCACCTATGGACTTGAGTAATGGTGCATTTTTTGTATGCTGAGGAACACCTTTTATTGGAACCATTTTGGCATTTCAGGTGAATTTTTTTATTATTTTATATTCCTATTTCTTAGGGATATAAAAAGGCCAAAAAATCCACAATTTTGGATTTTTTTTCTTCTCCAGTGTTCGGCGTATGGGCTAAATGTTGTTATAATTTACAGACAGGACTCTTATGAGTAATTTTTTTCATTTTTTATTTGTAAATGGCAAAAAGGGGGTGATTTGAACTTTTAATATTTATTTTATTATATTTATTATATGGCAGTAGTATTCTAGTACCGTATATAGGCTTTTCAGTCAATATCTATTATACCCTGTCTATGACACCATAGGGTCTAAAGTGTGAACTGCTATTAGCGGTCGTTGCCTGCTGTAAGTAATATATATATATATATATATATATATATATATATATATATATATATATATATAATTGTTTAACCCCCTCACACATTTAGATGGCCCCGTACATCGAAATAGTGTGAAGGGTGTATGGGAAGCAGGGCAGAGCTGCTCATACGCGGGACGTCAGCTGTTAATTACAACCAGCAATGTATGTTTATGATATATATATATAACTATAAATATATATAATATATATTATTTATATTTACAAACATATTGGTTGTAGATATTTGAAAAAAATGACAGTAGTGTCCCTTTATTTATTTTTTTAGCCCACAGTAATTATAGTTACTAGTCTTGGGTCTTTTATGACCCGAGTAATAGCACCTCTACAGGAGCTTATATGACTGCTATAGGGGCTAATTATGACCCCATACAGAAGTCCTATCAGCCCCCATAGAGGTGATATTACTGGTGTAACTATAGAGGCTAAATCTACTAAGGCTAGTAATGATCTGTATGGACAGCACAGGCTAATATTCTGCCTATAACATCCATATAGACCATTGCTAGCCTTGGTGGATTTCAGCTCTTATAGTCAGGCCCGCAGTGCAGGGGTTAATGCACTCACCGAGGCAGTCGGCAGTCGGAGGGGAGGGGGCAGTGTGTGGGATCTTTCCTCTGCAGGAGACAGGACTGAGTCACTGCCAGATCCCAGAGGATGGGAGGCGAAGCTACTACATGGAGGCATAAGGCAGCCGAGCACAGGACCCTGTGTGTGATCCTGGTGCTGCTGCAGCCCAAGCCTCACTGTCACTACTTTGGCCGGACACATTCTAGCACAGGCAGCAGGGAGCACACACAGGGAGGCTACCCTCCCCTCATCGGGGGGCAGCATTTCGGAGCCGGCACTCCTTCCCCCAGGTTAAAGGGAAGCACTGAGCCCCCTTGTGTGTGTCACTGCGACGCTCATTAAAACGGGGCGGGGGCACGCTCGGCAACAGCGTTTCAGAAGCCCTTGGGGGGATGAGGCCCCCCCTGTGGGTCATAAGCCTGAAAAACTCCACCCCCTTCCCCTTTAGCAGCATTTTACCCTAGGCAACGCTTACTCGCTGTTTTCTACCCAAATCCCCCCAAATCCCCCCCCAGGGTTAATACTAATAAAAAAACGGGTCTCGATTGGATAATTTTGCCACAGCAGCCATTTTTAAAACATACAAATAAATAACAGATAAAATAACCAAAAACAACGTTAATGCAAATGACATCACATACCCTTTTTCCCCCCCCCCCCCCTAAAAACCGATCCCCCCAAAACCCTTTCCACAACCTCTTTAATCCCACCTTAAACCCCCAATTTGGGGGCGGGGCCCCTTGGGTTAAATCAAAAATCCAACCACCAGGGGACGGGAAATCCTCCTTCACATGCGTTTTGCCCCACCCCTCACCCCCGGCTTCGGGGGCACCAAAAAGCCACCTCAGGCGGCAAACCACTCCCGCAACCTGCTCCCAAGGCCTGCCCTGTGGAGCCCCAACTTTTGCCCCGCCCGGGTCCACCAAGAAACCTGGGGGCCAAACCCAAACCCACTCCCCCAATCCTTTTTAAACCCACTCCCAAGGGCCCCAAAACCGCCAAACTAGCGACCGAGACACCTCACGTCGCGACGCCCCCACAGCCCAAAGCCCTCTCTACCCTTCCGAATACAAGCAACCATAAAAACTAACCCGACTGCATTCAGATCACTCCGTCCTCCCCCAAAAATCCCCAAAACCCGGTTTCCAGCCCCATGCCTAACTACAAATCCCCATTTTTTGCCACAAATGAAGCCACAGCCTTATTCACCTTATTCTTGCCCTATTTTTAAAACCCACCACTGAAACGCATTCCTCCAAGCCAACTCGGACGATGTCGACCCCCAAACCGATAATGGACCGGCCAAGCAAGTCAAACGACATCCCCAAATTTGTTCCTTTCTTCGCCCCATGCCCAAATCGTTTCCTCCACATGAAAAACCACCACTCCCGGACGGGGGTCCCAGACACAAAACGATAAAACGGAAGAACCTGACTCCAATCATTTCCCCGCTTCCCCACAACCCAACACCGCCGTTTCTTCGGATTCCCAAAAGGCGGCCACTTTCCCGAAGGGCACTCGTTGTGCACCCCAATCACAAACGAGTGCCCAAAAATCCAAATCATTCTTGCCCTTGCAAAGAGGAGAAGAAAGACAACACCAAAACAGGCATAACAATAACACACCCATTCCTTCCTACCCCCCTTTTTCCTTATCACCCGCGTAATCAGATGCGTCGTATGTAAGCCGATAGCGGTCGGAATTCCCATCGCCCAATCCCTCCGCGCACCGAATCTGCATCCATCCCAATCCCGCTGCTTCGGCGCCGCCCCTATTCTAAACGAATGAGGCGCAACTGAACCGGTCCAGACCAAGTCCCGCAAACATCGCCGAAAAACGCGGTAAATTGAAACCGCGACAAAAAACACCATCGGCGTGAATGAGCAGGAGGGCCAGAAGCCTCCCGCGCCGCCCCCCATATCAAGGAAAGCTATCGAACCTGGTCACATTATAGTTTTTTCTCCTTCCACTGCTCCCAAGCGCACAGCATTACCCTACCCACCAGACCTGTCTTGGACCTTTAATAACACCGCTACGACTTCCCGCGTGCTCTGCACATCTCCCCCCCCACACTTAATCCCCCCTCCACAGTCCTGCTTGGACAAACAACTCCTCGAGATGCGAAAAAGCACGAAAACTGCAACGAAAAGGCCAACCGGAAAAGACCAAGCTCAAAACCTAGTTACAAATTTCAACCAACTTAGCTCCCAATCGCTCCAAAAAATTAAACATCACTGGGCTCCCCTATCCGCCCTCTTCTTGCCACGCCTCATCCCTTTCAAAGCCTGAACCACTTCAAAAGTACCCTTGGACACATCTACTAACCCCCCTCGCCTTAAATCCAAAGGCCAAAGCCACACAAACGGTGACACACTAGAAATAGACCATTCCTTCATCAGCTACATGGCCGAGTAAAACTAAACAACCCTGCTGTGCGCTCCCCATCTGAAGATACCGTCCTAAAAATTTTTTACCTTCCAACCCCTTTCCCAAAGGGCTCCAAGAAGTCGGTATGAGTCCCAAGTCCTGGCTCTAACGATAACCTGAACATCCGGTTTTGCGGAATCAAAACCCCATGTCCAGCAGTCTTCGGGTCACTCCGCTCCCACCGCCGCTGCCTCCTGGTGCCAGCCCCGAAAACGATCCAACAGAAAACGAGATAAAGAACATGCCTAGTCATTCTACACCCGAGGACGTGTGTCGCCGTACACCAACCGTCAATCCCAGACAAAGCAACACCAAGGCGGCGCAATTAAACAGAACCGTAGGAGACTAGGCCGTTAGGGAATTAAATCGCCTGGACTACTCCCATTATTGTCGCAGTTAAAGCGGACCTTCTTGTTCCTAAAACGCTCCACCCCATATTTCCAGCCGCTAGCCACAATGGTAAACAGTTCCAGCGAAGGCCAAATTCTTGACTACGACCAAGCCCTAAACCACTCCGCGGCCCAGCGCTCGCGCACCAGTCCCCTGGGCAATATGCCCCGACCCAACCACTTCCCGCCGCATCAGTAAACAATCGATATCCGCATTACTCACACTTGTCCAAAAATAATCGAAGCCCATTATATGTGCCAAAAAAGCACTTGCCATAGCCTTAAATCCTCCTTAACCCTCTATCATCTCACGAAATTGATGCGGTGTGGCCGCACCCCCCGCTGTTGCCCGTGCCTTGCCAACCGCCTCGAAAACACCCGTCCCCATCGGTATAATCCTGCAGGCCAAAGTTCAACTTGCCCAAAAGAGATTGTAACCTCTAAGCGTCACCTTCTTACAACCCAAAACTTTAGCTATCTCTTTCCTCATTCTACTGACTTCTCCTCTGGCAACCGCACCCCATCAGCATTGAATCAATGCGTATGCCCAATGAAATAAATTGACGTGGTAATGCCCCTCCGTCTTGTCTGGGCCAATGTGAACCCAAATGCGCCGCTGTCCATTGCATCGTTTGCCAACAGCGACCCCGCAAACCTCTGAGTCCGCTGTAGCCAATGCAAAGTAATCGTTCCAAATAATGAATAACAGAAGTTAAAACCCGACATCCCGCACCACCCACTCCAGAACGAACAGAATGCTTCAAAATAAAATCATGAAATAGAACATCCCATCGGCAAACATCGAATCTAATAAAAACACCTATATTAATAAATATTATTTAATTTTTATAATTCCCCAAAAACACCCCAACAGCGGGTACTAACCGATGCACCGGTAGTAACCGAAATGCCTGTCTTTGCCATCAAACGCCCCCCGACCATGAACCCAAACCCAGCGAAGCGCTGCGTCGGAAGGATGTAAATACCACCGAACTAATTCCGGGTCAATACCATCGTTGACCACGAACCCTTCGGAAGGACAAAGATGTAATCAACCGAAACTTATTTCCGGTTCCATCTTGTGGCACCACCCCCAACGAGACCACCGAAGTCAGGAACCACGCGAAGCAAAGGGCCCGCCATCCTGCCCAAAGCCACCTCCTTTGCCAGCTTTTCCGATAACCACCTCGGTTGCAACAACGCCGAACGAAATTTTTTTAAACCAAAAGGAACCTCATGTTCGGGGATGGGAAATACGAAAACCCTCCCGAAAACCCTCGCCTAGTAAACGCGCCGCCGAACGCTCCGGATACCTATTTAAGGTATTGCTCCATCGCGTAGAATCCTTCACCGGCGTCACTATCCATGCGAAGGACCAGCCCCTTTCCCTTACCTCTGCCATGCAGCGGGAAGCCTCCATGGGAGCCGCACTGCACACTGAACAAACGTGCCTAAAGCGGCAGGTTGTCCAAAACCGACATTGAGTGTCTTAAAATCTGCCCATCAGACCCCGGCCCTTGAAATCCCGCCTGGGACTCGCCCCAAAAGACCCGACACCTCCCACTGCTGATTGGAGCACCCGGGTCCATCCGTGAAAGGTCTGGCCGGAGCGTGTCGGGCCACACCCCAACCATTACCCGATGACCTTATGGTCCCACCGGATTGATAGCCTAACCCCTTACGTGACGAAACTGCTCGTCATACCGTAACCACGCCGGTGCCCCCCGTAAACCCGTTGCGCCTCCCCATATAGTCCATATAACAGAAATAAGGCCGAGCCATGCTCAGGGGACTTTTCCCCACCACGCACGCTAAAATAGCAAACGCCTGTAGCAAAGTTTTGAAAAGTTTGCGGTATCACCGCCACCTTACGCTCTCCACTTCCTCTTATTTGTCTCTCATCCCTCTTCCTCTTGCTAAGTTAACTTCTCTAGTGTAAGAAGAGAAAAAATTTCGACGAATTCGTCTTTCCAAATTTTTTCCCTTTACCCCTTCTTCAAGGACCCCAACGGGCCCTCAAATCATACGTACACCTCGCCTTCGCCTAACGTACGATGCGCACCCTACTACCGTGTCCTGCTCTGTTTGTGACCGACACCTGTTATCCCTGTCCCCTTGTTGCTAACCCACCTCCCTGCCGCCCAAACCCCCACCCCATCGGAGGAGGAATAGGCACCGCCGGTGACCCTACGCAGACCCCTAGGCCTAAAGGGGAGGACATCCGGCCCCCAGTTTGCACACGGGAATCGCGCAATAACTCCCGCAAAACAACCCGCTAGATCTTTGTAACACAGCCCCGCTCCCAACCCCCGAGCTAAACCGCTGCTAATCTAAGCGCCTCCTGCGACAAGACAAACATAGATGAGGACTCACAGCAGGCTGCACGGTAGCTGTGATCCCGCCAGCCGCGCTGCCCGATCCATCGAACGCTCGTCACCAGCGCTCTGGAACACCTCCGTGCATTCCCCGACTTCCCGACTCCGATCCTCGCTGACTCGGAACCGATGAACCTCAGAACGAACGCTTCTTCGACGTCCCTCGATGGGAGATCCCCAGTATGGAACCCCACGCCACAAGTCAGCAGCAGCCCGCTAGCACTGCCGTCCACCAACCGACACCGTCGCGCCCAGGACCGGTGGCTGCTCCTTGCTCTGAAATCCAGTTGATTCCCGCACTCCTCCGATCTCCCTGGCGGGCCCCCCGACCTTTCATCGCCAGGGGAACCCTGCCGCTGCTGCGGGTCCTCCGGATGCAGGAACCAGCAGCATCCGTCACCCACACGAGCTGGTTGACGCCTGCCCGCGATCCTGTCGGGCCCGCCCGCCTGTAGGATCCTCCCGACGAACTGCACACGACCGCCCAGAGGCCGCGCCGACCGCCCGGAGGGTCCCCAAGAGGGTCTCCTACGGCGAGGCAGGCCCTTGGTGTAATTTCGTGCTCAACCGTTCAGGGGGGCGAGTCCGACGCCGAATGAGGAGCAATTGCAAGTGCCCTCACTGTGGGAACAGAGGCCGCAGCCTGCAGGCCCCACCCCCCCAGTGCACCCCGCACCTGTTCCCAAGCCAGCCGAGTACCTCGTTTCACCCGCTGCCGACAAGCTGCTCAAAGCAGTACGCCCACCCCACCATATTACCATGCCCAAAGAAACCAACTGAAGAACCTCAAATCAGCCTGAAGGCAGGAACCTTCATTGTGGCGTGTGTCCACTTTACTCTATGCCGACACGTGTCTGCTCTGCACTGCGCGGGAACTCGGCTTATATACCGTTCCCGCCCCGTGCGACGTCGCGCCAACTCCACCCCCTAACCTCCCGCGGTCCCTGCGCATGTCGCGCTGTGCCGACGCGCGCCAACTATCACCCCCTGACCTCACGCGGCGCACTGCGCGTGTCGCGCGTGTGGCTACGCGCGACAACATCACCCCTGACCTCACGCGGCCACGGCACGCCGGTCATGAGGGCCTCTCACCCAAGGGGCTGCGCCCCCATGTCCGGCCCCGTACTGTCTCTTCTAGCAGCACTGAACTCCCATAAACTGCTCTTCCATGATTCGATGCATCATAGGAGAGTGACATAAGCACAGCAGTGCATGCTGGAGCTTATGTTGTGACTGCCCCATTCCGGACTTCGTTTCTCAAGTTGGCTTAGTAGCACTGGTCATGTGACCCAAACGGGGATTTTTTTTACATTTAGGTTGTGCATTTTTAATAGGTTATATTTTAAGAAGTGCTTATTTTTACATTTGCTTTTGAAAGCAAATGTGAACATTTTAGTGATAGGTACTCTTTAAACTATAAAATAAGTCAGACCTTTTGAATGAGTCTGTAAAAAGAGGAGACAGATGCAACGCGTTTCACCGATACACGTGCTCGGCTTCATCAGGCAGTATGTGCATACATGCCAACTCTCCCGTTTTTGGTGGGGGGGGTCCCGGGGGAGTTGGCATTCCTGCTGGCGGCGGGGGCTCTTTAAATGGCCACGGCGACAGAGTAGCGCTAGTGCGCTACTCTGGCGCCGCCGGGCCGCTCCTACAGGCGGGTGAAGCGGCCGCTGTGCCCGCTTCACCCGCCCGGAGTCTCACTGTGCAGGGAGGAGGCAGGAGGGATCGCTCCCTCCTCCCCCTATATGTCCGGCGCCGGTGTGTGCGCCGCACATACAGGTCAGCGGCGCAGGGGAAGTGACGCGCGGCTGCAGGGGAGTGACGCGCGGCTGCTCTCACTTCTCCCTGCGCCGCTGAGGAGATCGGCCGGGAGGTGTCCGGAGCTGCAGGAGCCTGGTGAGGTAAGTGGATTTTATTTATTTTATTTTTATTAGATATATGGGGGGCTCTGCCTGGCAACAGATGAGGGGCATCTACCTGGCAACAGGGGGGGGCACTACCTGGCAACAGAGGGGACATCTACCTGGCAACAGGCGGGGGCACTACCTGGCAACAGAGGGGACATCTACCTGGCAACAGAGGGGGCACTACCTGGCAACAGCGGGGGCACTACCTGGCAACAATGGGGCCATCTACCTGGCAACAGAGGGGACATCTACCTGGCAACAGAGGGGACATCTACCTGGCAACAATGGGGGCACTACCTGGCAACAATGGGGGACATCTACCTGGCAACAATGGGGGCACTACCTGGCAACAATGGGGGCACTACCTGGCAACAGAGGGGGCACTACCTGGCAACAGAGGGGGCATCTACCTGGCAACAGAGGGGGCACTACCTGGCAAACAATGGGGGCACCTACCTGGCAACAATGGGGGCACCTACCTGGCAACAATGGGGGGCACCTACCTGGCTAACAAAGGGGGGCACCTACCTGGCTACAGAGGGGGCATCTACTTGGCTACAAGGGGGCATCTAACTGCCTGTAAGGGGCACTACCTGCTTATGGGGGGTTACTACCTGGCTATAAGGGCATCTACCTGGCTTTCTTCCAAAGCCGTTATGCAGTTAGGTGAAGTGGGTGTGGCTTTTTTAAGAGGCGTGGCATACCGTCAAGATGGGCGTGTCCATGCAAATCTTCTGCTTTTTCATTTTCAAAAGTTGGCAACTATGAGTATGTGGCTGCTGCATGGAAGTCCATGCTTTATATAGCACGGAGTTAAATAAAGTTTGAACAAAAACAGGAAATTGTAAATAAAGTTTGAACAGAAACAGGAAGTTGCAAATAAAGTTTGAACAAAAGTTTGCAATTTTGTTAATTTTATTTGCAACTTCCTGTTTCTGTTCAAACTTTATTTACAATTTCCTGTTTTTGTTGAAACTTTATTAAACTCAGTGCTATATAAAGCATGGACTTCCATGCAGCAGCCACATACTGCCTGATGAAGCCGAGCACGTGTATCGGCGAAACGCGTTGCATCTGTCTCCTCTTTACAGACTTATTCAAAAGGTCTCACTTATTTTATAGTTTAATCAGTGGTTATACTTTATTAATTTAATAAAAAGATAAATTCTATTTGGGATTATATCCCTTATTCTATTCGGCACAGCCATTACTACTATTATTGAAAGTACTAGACCCTTGCTATCTCCTTAAATTTTCAAGTAAAATTGAATTGCATATAGGGTTATATGATAGAGGAGAGAAGCTGAGCTCTGTGATATATAGGGTTATATGATAGAGGAGAGAAGCTGAGCTCTGATATATAGGGATATATGATAGAGAAAAGCTGAGCTCTGTGATATATAGGGTTATATGATAGAGGAAAGGCGCTGAGCTCTGTGATATATAGGATTATATGATAGAGGAGAGAAGCGGAGCTCTGTGATATATAGGGTTATATGATAGAGGAAAGGCGCTGAGCTCTGTGATATATAGGGTTATATGATAGAGGAGAGAAGCGGAGCTCTGTGATATATAGGGTTATTTGACAAGGAAGAAAAGCAGAACTTTATGATGTACAGGTTTATACAATTTGGGGCAGGTTTTCTGAGTACAAAGCAAAGAAGACCCTGACCATACCTCATAAGAGACAGTGAGAGTCCGACTTCCATGCCCACATGCAGTGATTGACAGCTTTTCCTGTATCAGAGTATGTACAGAGCGAACTGTTAATCACTGTATGTGGGCGAGGAAGCACTAATTTCAGTTTCACTAATTTGTTTTTCTCTGCTTCCTTCTAAAAAATTAAATATCAAATCATATAACCCAACACAGTATCTCACAAAAGTATCTCACATTTTTGTAATATTGTATTATATCTTTTCATGGGACAACACTGAAGATCTGACACTTTATTACAATGTAAGGTAGTCAGTGTGCAGCTTGTATAAGACTATGTTCACACAGCAATAATTGCGGGACGTATGTCGCCCGCAATTACGCCATGTGCTCGAGAGCGGGGCTGGGGGGAGGGAGAAGGGGCGGCAGCCTGCCGGCCCCATAGACATTCATTATTCTCGGTGCGTATACGCTGTGAATAATTGACATGTCACTTCTCTTCCCGCTCGCTGTATTGTGCGAGCAGTGAGAGGAGATGTAATCCATAGTTCTCTATGAGAACTGTGGATTACCGTAATGACTGGGACATATTTCGTCCCGTATTTAGCGCAGTACGGCGCGAAATACGGGACGAAATATGTCCCACTTTAAGCCGTGTGAACAGAGCCTAACAGTGTAGATTTGGTGTGCCCTCAAATTAACTAAACACACAGCCATCAATGTCTAAACCGCTGGCAACAAAAGTGAGTGCACCCCTAATTGAAAATGGACAAATTGTGCCCAAACTGTCAATATTTTGTGTGGCCACAATTATTTCCCAGCACTGAGTTCTCGTGGGCATGGAGGTCACTAGAGCTGCACAGGTTGCAGCCACTGGAATCCTCTTCTACTCCTCCATGATGACAATATAGAGCTGGTGGATGTAAGAGACCTTGCACTCCTCCACCTTCCGTTTGAGGACGCCCCACAGATGCTCAATAGGGTTTAGGTCTGGAGATATGCTTTGCCAGTCCAGCACCTTTAAGCCATGTTCACAGCCTTAAGACATGTTACGCCCCGCAATTACGCCGTGTGGACGGGGGCGGGAGCGGGGGGCCGGCACCTCGCCGGCCCATAGACTATCATTACTAGCGACGCATATACGCCGCTAGTAATTGATATGTCACTTCTCTCCCCGCTCGGCGTATTCGCCGAGCAGGGAGAGGAGATGTAATCCATAGTTCTCTATGAGATCTGTGGATTACCCTAATGACTGGGCCGTTTTTAGCCGAATTCGCGCAGTCGGGGAAAATTAGGGGCTGAAATACGGCCCAAATAACCCGTGTGAACTACCTTACCCCATTTTTTTTCAAAGACAGTGTCGTCTGGAGGTTTTTGGGGTTAAATGTTGGTTTAAGGCCCTGCGACCCAAAGGGGGGGGAAAACTCGTTTCAGTATGTCACTACATTTTGGCATTCATGTTTCCCCTAAATGAAATGGTGGCCCCCCATATCTCAGCACTCATGCAGCCCCAACATAAAAATCCCAATACTGGGCTTGATTGTGGAAAAAAAACCACTTGTTTTGTACTCCTCATCGGGTTTCCCCCACACAGTTTGAACATCGAAATCAAAAAACTTTATTTTGGTCATCAACCACGGCATGATTCCGTCCCCCAAATTCCTTATTGCTTGTTTTTTGTAGCTTTTTGTGTTTTTCTTTAGAAAGGTTTCCTTCTGCCCAACCCTCGGGGGCAAGCGCACATTCTCAAAATTTTAGCTGAACACAAGCACTAACTTTTTTGGGTTTACCAGGGGAAACCCTTTTTAAATGGATTGATCTTTTCTTGTTAAACCCGCTCTTGGTCTTGGCAGTGCTGCAGCTAGTTTCGGGGTGTTGGAAATTTTTCTTATACTAGGCCATCTTTATTAAAACAACATTTTTTTTTCGGGTTCCTTAAGATTTTGTATGGGGTGCCATGTTTTAATTTCCCATGCCCCAGTATAATAGGATAACATAAATTTAACACACCTGCTCCCTATTCACACCTGAGACCTTGTAACACATGACGACACATGACACCCTGGAGGGAAAGTGGCAACTTGGGCACAAATTGTACTCACTTTTGTTGCCAGCAGTTTAAAAACATTTATGGGTGGGGTTTGAATTATATTTAGGGGACAAAAAAATTTTCACTGTTATCAAGCTGCACACGACTTTTTGAAATTTTATCAAAGTGTCTATCCTCATGTTGGGCCCCCAATAAAAGATATAATACAATATTTAAAAAAAAAAGTGAGGGGTGTACTCACTTTAGTGACAAACTGTATATCACAGAGCTCAGCTTCTCTCCTCTTTCATATAACCCTATATATCACAGAGCTCAGCTTCTCTCCTCTTTCATATAACCCTATATATCACAGAGCTCAGCTTCTCTCCTCTTTCATATAACCCTATATATCAAAGAGCTTAGCTTTTCTCCTTCTATCATATAACCCTATATATCATAGAGCTCCACTCTTCTCCCTCTGTCATATAAATCTATATATCACAGAGCTTAGCTTTTCTCCTCTATCATATAACCCTATATATCACAGAGCTCAGCTTCTCCCCCTCCATCATACCCTATATATCACAGAGCTCAGCTTCTCTCCTCTATCATATAACCCTATATATCACAGAGCTCAGCTTCTCTACCTCTATCATAAACCCTATATATAAAACAGAGCTCAGCTTCACTACTCTATCTATATAACCCTATATATAAACAGAGCTCAGCTTCTCTACTCTATCATATAACCCTATATATCACAGAGCTCAGCTTCTCTCCCTTTATCCCATTCTGCTCTCAGATTAATATGCTTATGATTTCTAAGTGGGTAAATCTTTTATTTCCCTACACCTACCCCTATGATCGAGAACTCCACTGTAAAGTCTTTGTGCATCAACTAACCTAAGATGCAAAGTATGCAACTAAAGCTAGGAGATAAAAGATTAAAAACTTGCATCAGTCATAGTAAGGTCCCATTCACCTCACATTTTTGGCTTCCGTTGATGATTCCATTGCGATATCTTGAAAAAGCTATACGGATGTATACCCTGTCGGCACCAAGGCATAGCTCTACAGGTCTATAGTGCAATCATGGGCCACGCTTTTGTGTCCTGGAACACACAGTGTATGTATAACAGAGCAAATGTAGTTCAAAAGTTTTCCCTATAGTTTCCTATGGCTCCCACAAGGTATAGTTCGGGATACCTTTTTCATGATATCTGGATGGATAACACAGACAGGGATCAAACACATGATGTGACTGGGGCCTAAAACTGAAAGATGTCTTCTCTAACAGGAAAAAATATTTTTCAACCTTGGACAGATCCAATACTGGTTCTTAATCTCTTATCTTTACAGAAATAGAATATCTCTTCCGTATAGATTAGCTGAATACTACATGCACATCAATCCTGGTGGTAAATGAGAGTAAAGGCGTTCTGCAGTCTATATGTACTTAATTTTGTGGGAATGGTATAAACTTTGAGGAGGAGCCTAAAATAAATGTGTGTAAAATAGAGAGGTAGTCACTGTATAGTACTTGGAACCTAAATAGAGAAAATAGCCAGCTCACCTAATCTGCATCAATGTAATGTCTTCCACTACCGTCCATGCACAGATCCACGTTCCAAGAAACAAGAATGGAGTCCAGAGAAATGTTGCAAAAAATTATCGTAACCGGTCTGGATATAAAATGGAAGAAATTTATTGGAACCATACAAACAATGCCAAAACAAAGCGTGCAAAAAGTTCAGAGGGGCATCAAAAAGCTGACGCATTTCAGGCAGAGTATTGCCCTTAACCTTAGCTGAAGTCAAGTGAGAAAGCCGACCTCTTATACAGTGACCATAAAAACAATTAAAGACCATAATAAAAATCAAATGGGAAACACCTGTATGTTTGTTTACCTGTGATTAAGGATGTACTTTGAACATCTTGTGACAACTTATGTATAAGTAGCTACATGTAAGGCTATGTTCACACGGTCAAATTTCGGCGCACATTTCGTGTCGTATTTGCGCTCTAATACGGGCGAGATGTGCACCGAAATTACGGTAATCCATAGTTCTCATAGAGAACTATTGATTACGCCTCCTCTCCCCGGGCGTACAATACAATCATATTGTACGCCCGGGGAGTAATGACAGTCTATGGGGCTGCCGGCCCCCCAACGTCGCGGGAGTACGCGGCGATCAGCGCGACTCCAAAACACCCGGCGTAATTGCGGGGCATACTGTACGCCCCGCAATTACAACATGTGAACATAGCCTAAGACATTGTAGAGCTTGAACAGGTACAAAGGCGGACAACAAGAATAATAAAAGGACTGGGTGGACTACAATACCCAGGAAGATTAGTAAGATTAGGGTTATTTAGTTCAAAGAAAAGACGGCTTCGGGGACATAATAAAATGTTTAAATATATTAAAGGACAATATAGAGATCTCTCCCAAAATCTATTTATACCCAGGACTGTATCCAGAACAAGTGGGCATCCTCTACGTCTTGAGGAACGAAAGTTTCTACATAAACATAGAATGGGATTCTTTACTGTAAGAGCAGTGAGACTGTGAAACTCTCTGTCAGAGGAACTTGTCATGGTGAATTCAATAACAGAGTTCAAAAAGGGTCTGGATGTATTTCTAGATGTAATAATATAACATTATAGTGACCAGGGTTCTGGGGAAGGGTCTGGATACATTCTAGGTGTAATAATATAACAATTTTTTAGTGACCAGGATTCTGGAGAAGGGTCCGGGTGCATTTCTAGAATGTAAAAAATTTTAACAAGTTATAGTGACCGGATTCTGGAGAAGGGTCCGGATACATTTCTAATGTAATAAATATAAAAGTTATAGTGACCAGGATTCTGGAGAAGGGTCGCTGATCCAGGGATTTATTCTAATTGCCGGATTGGAGTCAGGAAGGAATCTTTTCCCTAAAATGAGGACAATTGGCTTCTATCTCATGGGGGTTTTTGCCTTCCTCTGGATCAACACTTTAGCTAGGTAGGCTGAACTGGATGGACGTCTTGTCTTTTTTCGAACTATGAAACTATGTAAGGAAACGGTGGTCACTTACTCAGGAGGACAAGTGGTTGCTAGAGAACATGAATTCCCATAGGCTGCAAAATCCAAAAGGAGGGCTGCTGCAAATTGAGATCTAGACATAGATTTCGCATTTTCTGGCACCCAAACCCTTTTTGGTGTGATTACAGCTTTAAAAATATAGTACAACATTTTATGAGGAATGGCGGTAATACAAGAATTAATACAATTTTCTGTGGACATTACAGTTTTTTAGCATTAAAATCACGGGAATTTTTAAAACGCACACTCTCCCAAAACCCATGATCTAACTATGCCTTGAAGTAAGTGCTGATAGCGTTGGAGGGTGTGATGAATGGCGCCAGGGAGAAACCAACCACTGGTGTTAGGTCTTGACTTGGCCAAAAACATGAAGAACCACAAATATCCCACTAAATTGTGAAAAATATGCTGAATTCCGGCTAACAGCTTATAGTCGTAGACAACTATTGTAGATTTCTCCCTGTAAACATAACATGGATGTGTCACAGACTTTCAGCCATAATTAAATGCATATCATTTATTCGAGGGAAATCATCAGTGTGAAAAATAATATGATAAAGACACAAGTGAGACTGAATCTAATCCCTCATTTATCTTTGAGAAATAGCCAATTCCAGGTAAAAGTAAAAAAATATCAATTTGCTCATAACTTTATTTCATCCATAGTTAAAAGATTATATATGGCAACATTCTACGCAGTGAAAAGCACCAATGTGTTACAGGAGCATGTCCCTTAATCATTTATTGGATTGCGGTTATAATTGAAGTCTTTGCTTCAAGACCTCACCGTGCAGCCAACATGGATTCACACAAGAGGGGTGAGCTGAAACATTGCGGTTGAATCTGATTATGGAACTTGAGATACAGAGCTACTGATTAAAGGGAAAAATTGAAACTCATTTGTAGAGACTACCGCAAATGTCCATATCAAAAACTTGTTAGTATAGACTTTCCTTTACCCAGATTGTAGACCTCTTGTTGCCCTAGCCATGTATCTGAATACCTTGGCCAAGGCAGATCCAGACCCTACGTACATACTCAGAACGACAACATACACATCTTACAGTGCAAAAACCTTTAAAACTTCCTTAAAAAACTACTGGATACCACACAGAAACCACAAAAATTTAAATAGTAGTGAATTATAAAACTTTTTTGAAATACATGTCATTAGCAAATCAAATTTCCCGCATGTTACGGAAATAGTTTTACTTTCACTTTGTCAGGAAGAATCACAATCTGGTAAACCATTCCCCCTTTGTGGGAAAACCAATTTAAACCAGGGAGCTGAGGAAACGGCGGCTTGTACACGGTTAATCTGAGTCTCTCACCGTACATACACTACAGCAGGCTTCGCACACTGAGGACATATGTCTGACAATGGTTTACCTGTTGCATCCAACCCCCCTTCCCCAAGCACATAGCATCCATAGAACTGGCTGCTAGGTATAAACCCCCCCAGCACAAGGGTTCCCAGGGACAAATATCAAATTACGGCCCCACCTGCACAGTGGACCTTTTCCGCTCAGAAGCATGCAGTTTCAGAGAGCTATCAACATGGTGATCCATCATACTGTCAGGAGCCAACTGCAGTCTTGTCTTAAAGGGCTAGTGCTTTTTTTTTTTTTTTTATAAAAAACTGAATTACAGGTGAAATGCTTTAATTTCCCTAATTAAACATATTTGTGAAAATGTTTATATTTTAATCTTCTGTTACTTCTTAAGGTTACTTAAGGTTCTATGGAGGTGAAAGGTCCTCTTTAAAATGTTATTCCCATCTTGGGCATTTATGGCAAATGAACAGGGTATGCCAAAAATGTCTGATAGGTGCTGGTTCCTATATCTATTTTGTGAACAGGCCCCAAGTCTCTGTTCAGAACTAAGAGTAGGTCGCACTTGAGCATTACTCTCCATTCTGTTCTTTTGGAGTTCCAAGTACAGCCGAACACAACCTAATCTGCATTCTAAGGCTATGTTCCCACGGCTTATTTCAGAACGATTTTACACGGATTTCCGAGGTAAATACGTTCTGAAATCAGTTGAAAATCAGTTGCAAATAACTGTCCCTAGTGTAGCACGTATTTTAAATGTTTCCCGACGGATCACCACCCCCCATTCTTTTGGGTTTGGAAAACCCCTCCCAAAAAAAAAATTTACATGCACTTGTTTTTTCCGTCCATTGCCGTCGTCCCAATCCGTGCGGCAAACCGGCATGGAAATCGCTCGTGTAACGACGACCGTATTTTCTATTGAAACAATAGAAAAAACTGTTATTTATTTTTGACTGATTTGCCGACAATTTACGATCGTCAAAACCTCCAAATCCCAGCGAAATAACCGTGTGAACAAGCCTAAATGGGGAATTTTGGGGGGCCCTCCACCACAGCGCAAGTGCAATTTTGGGACCCCCGCACCCCCATTGGGCATTTATGGCAAGGCATCAAACCATATATTTCTAGATTGGAAAACCTCTTTAAGATCTTGGCTGAAGAAGTGAATTGCAACGGGGAAAGCAAATTATCTGTGGGAAACAAACTGCAGGGGGAACCCTTTTCTTGTAAAAGTAATCTAATAATAACTCTAGCCGATGTTACTACCACGTTGTGCAATTGTCATAAAATACCATTACATCGGGCCCCTTTATGGGTACGGCAGCTTTTCCCCTTATGGGACTTGGCCTCCCCAATGTGGGGAAAGGCTTCTGGGGCCTTTTTTAAACAACATTTTTGTACTCGCACCCTCTCCATTGCAATGACGCCCCCCGGGTTTCATGTCAATTATACAGTTTTTCCCCATTATATGAGCCTAATTCCATAAAAACGCCAGACACACAGGCAAACACGATGAACTTAAACAAACCCTTTATGAACACATAGAAACCACTTTCATACATTCATTATACACTGAAAAAGAAATGCGATAATTCATTTTGAAGCGTCTTCCTTAATTTTTATGGAGTTCCCTCTTTGGTACAAAGAATGTGTTATCTGTATTCTGTAAGTCAGTATGATTCCGGTTATACCAAATGAGTAGAAGTTTCATTATTGTTTGGTACTTTAAATAAAATAAACAACTTTTTCTATTTTTTAAATTTTCGCTGGAAAACAATTTTCTCTGACCAATAATTTTTTTTCAGTCTATGGTATGGACCTAAACAAGGGCCAATTTTTGGGAGTTTTCATTGGTACCATTTTGGGATACACGTGAATTTTTAATCACTTTCTATTCCAATAGAATCTTTGTATTCCAATAGAATCCTCTATTCTCCATACAGGATAAATTATATTAGATTTTAATAGGTCAGACTTTTACGAATGCGACGATATCAATTGGTGCAACTTTTTATTTTTTTTATTTGTATAATGGCAAAGGGGGGGTGATATGAGCTTTTATTATTTATTTTTTTCTTTAAACACTTTTTAATTTTACTTTAATGGTATGTTCACACGGCGTAATTGTGGTCCGTACTTCTGGACGTAATTGCTCTGCAAAATACACCTGAAGTATGGCCCGCAATTCTGGTAAAATCATAGCACTCATTGAGTGCTAAGATAAGAATAAGTTTTTCCCGGCGCACCGGGGAGAAAGAGGTGCCGTGTCAAAAAAAAGAAAGCTAAAGAACATGGGGCCCGGCTGGAGCTCTTTAGAAGTATGCGCGGGCCCAGGGGCCCACCGGGAGTTTGCCAGTCTTCCTGTGGGACAGTCCGAGCCTGGCTATAATTAACAGCTGACACCTGCTTAATATGGAGCAGGTTTTCTGCCTGAGTCCACTCCATACTCCCTACACCCTATTTGAACACACTGGTACATTCAAATGTGTAAAGGGGTTAAACGGAAGCCAGAAACATGGTGTGTACCAAGACTTAGCCAAAGGAAAAGGGTATAAATAATTGATAGGAACATATGTCTGTTTACGCAATATGGATTTGGAAGCCACGTCCATAAAAATACATGTTGTATTCCTATTGAAACAACAGGACATTGAAGTTGCCTTTTTCATTTATATTTTGGTAAAACATACGTTTTATGCACCAAAATGCCTGTGAATCTAGTGTATGCTAAAAGTGCAATTGCCACTATAATAATAAGGTTCCCGTTATTAAAACCAAACAGTGAAAGACCTAAAATAAAATAAAAAACAATAAATGAATTATGATTTTCCCTCCTGCCTAAGGCTATGTTCACACGATAGTAATTGCGGGGGGCGTATTTTCGGCCCGCAATTAGGGTTTTGGTTTCCGGGGCGGGAGGGGGCAGGGGGCCGCGCCCGCCAGCCCCATGGACATTATTATTCTCGGTGCGTATACGTATGTCACTTCTCTCCCTGCTCTACGTATTGTGCGAGCAGGGAGAGGAGACGCAATCCATAGTTCTCTATGAAAACTGTGAATTACCGTAATGACTGGGACGTGTCTCGCCCCGTATTTCGCGCAGTACGGCACGAAATACGGGGCGAGATACGTCCCATTTTAAGCCATGTGAACAAGGGTATGAGCATGCGGGTGATTTGGACGCTTATGTTTCAGCGTCCAAATTAGCTGCAAATACAAAGCTGAAAGCCATCTCATGAGCAGCAGTTTTCAGACGTAGGAAATAAAAAAGGAGAAGAGGAGATGCACACTCGTGAATTATGTTAAAACAATATAAAGGGTGGGAGTAGAAAATTCCCACCGAGTAGGGTTGTGCATATATTATAGAGGCACAATGCTCATAGGCACCTACAGGGCTTTTTTGCACCGTAGCCCTTTGACACGGCAGCCGCGGTTCCTTCAGTGGCGGAGTTCCTCTGAAACGGGTACAACTATAGAAAAAATGGTGGATCCCGGCGCACGTGGAATCAAGGACGCCAGAGGTTTTGGCGAAGGAAAACTGTTTATTGTCTAAAAAAGCAAAGGGTTTATCCTTCGCTTGATTAAAACAAACTTAAAAGCTAAACGCGTTTCGCACCTTCTTTCACAGGCGCTTCATCAGAGGCAGTATCAAGTTTTCAGACGAGTTTTTGATGAAAATTTGATGAGGTTTGTTCCACGTTGTTTTCAAAGTGGTTTTTCAACGTCATTTTCTTTCTGAAACACCCATACAAATTACTTGCCAGGGCAGTTTTTGGGCGGAGATGCACATCAAAAAGGCACCAAGCTTGTGGACAAAGTTTTGAAGATCTCCATTGATTGCTATGGGCATTTACTCATGGAAAACGGCTCAAGAATTGACATCACTTATTTTTCAGCGCTGGAAATAAAGTAAGTAAAATGCAAGTAAAAAACACGTATATGAACTTTGATGCAGTTTTACGTAGGAATTAATGTAAATGGAAGGGGTCATTTTTCACGCTCTTTTGGGGGCGGAATGTGTGCCAAAACAATGGCGAAAACATAGTCTAAATCAGCCGTGTGAACATACTTTTAAAAGTAAAATTAAATAATGCTTATGTCACCAAAGTGGTTCTATTACAAATATTTAATAATAATTGCAAAAGAAACAGGACCATATAAATCAATGGAAAAAAAAATAGAGTATACTTTTCTTTTTATAAAATAGAAGTGTCCATCATGTGACAGATTTGCCACAGTTTGAATCCCCTTTTTCTGCTCCTATAATGGAACACAGTTGGGAACTCAGCCTAATGGTAAGTTCACACGGCGTTTTTCAATCCGAAAAACGCATTGAAAGCGATGTGTAAAATGTATCCAAAGATTAACCCAAAATGCGCTGCGTGTTTGGATGCGTTTTTGCTGCACCAGAAACGCACCCTATAGTTTTAAATAGAGTGACTACTGCGTCAAACAGATCAAGAATTGACATAACAATTCTTTGAACGGATCCGAAATACTCATCAGAAAGACGCATATAAAACACGTATTGTCTGAACACCAATACGTGTTTTACATTGAAAGCAATGTAAATCACACTGGACATTGGTAGATGCGTGTTTAGGTCCGTTTTGGGTGTGAAACACAGATCTAAACACGCATCTAAGAAACGCTGTGTGAACATTACCCTAAAACTGCCACATGGTGGCCACAATAGATTAGTTTTAGTACAAAAAAAAAAATAAAATCCACATGGTAAAGGTTTTTTTCTGGAAGTAAAGTAAAATGCAAGTAGTTAGTGCTAAGCAAATAAATGGTAACACTGACACCCAGTGGCCATAAGATTTGTCTTGCTTTTTTATTGATTTGATTTATATAGCGCTGTACAGAAATCGTTATCAATCACATTGCTCCTCACAGGGACTCACTCTATTGGGGCTCACAGTCTAAGTGTATGTTCACGTGGCGTCTTTCAGGCCGTATTATTTGGCGTAACATAGATCTCATTCCTGGCTTCCAGAAATAATAGAAGTGAATGGGGCCGGCCCAAAGAGGTACACGCTGTCCAGCACGCACAGGTATGCACCGCATACCCTAAATTCTCAATTGACTTATCTATATGTGTCTTTAGAAGTAACCCAAATACAAATCATTGAGGGTGCCCTAGGGTAAGCAGGCTGGGATGTGTATGTTTCAGATTCTAAGGCTCTGTTCACACGGCTTAAAATGGGACGTATTTCAGTCCGTAATTACGCTCCGGAGTGCGCAAATTACGTCTGGAATACGTCCCAGTCATCACGGTAATCCACAGTTCTCATAGAGAACTATGGATTACGTCTCCTCTCCCCGCTGTACAATACGCCGCGGGGGGAGATAAGTGACATGTGAATTATTCACGGTGTATATGCGGCGAGAATAATGACTGTCTATGGGGTCGGCGGGCTGCCGGCCCCCCTCGCCCCACCCTGCACCGCTCCCGCCTCGCCCCCCCGTACACACGGCGTAATTGTGGGGCGATATACGTCCCGTAATTACTGCCGTGTGAACATAACCTTAGAGTAGGGCCACACGGCAAGTATAAAAAGCTAGCTGGACTCTCTTTAAGAATCCGCCCGGTATTTTATCATCTTTTCAATGGTTTTGGGGGACGGTTCTGTCCGCGGTTTGCAGATTTTTCCGTCCCACTTAACCATTGAATAGCGCACCTTCCGAGTTTTTCGGAATGACGATTTTCTATTAAAGTCTATGGGGATGGTTTCTAGAGGGTTTCCAAATCCACAAACCGCCTGAAAATCCGATCAATAGACCAAGCTTTATTTTGTCAATTGCACCGTGATTGTGGAGAGGTTTGCATCAAAATCCTGGTGTACACGCCTTACGTCATATTTATTATGTGTATTAGACAGTTTTTAGACATTTTTATGATGCACCTGGCAAAGTTGCTTGACTTTGTGCTAAGGGTCATGGCTTCAATGCAGTGGTTATGGCCTTATAAGGGGCATTGGGCCTCATTTATGAAAACTTTCTCACAGTAAGACTTTCTTTGTTGCCCATAGCAACCAACCAGAGCTCATAACAAGCTCATATACTGCTCTGGAAAAATGAAAGCAGAGCTCTGATTGGTTGCTATGGGCAACAAAGAAAGTTTTACTGTTAGGCCATGTTCACACAGCTTATTCCCGACGGATTTGTGAGCCGTATTGCGCTCACAAATCCGGCGTGAATAAGGGGCGGGATGGGGGCGGGGTCGGAGCGGGCGGGGGCGCCGCTCCCCGGCCTATAGACAATGCATTATCTACGGCGCGTACGCGCCGTAAATAATGTGCATGTCACTTTCTCCCCCCGCGGCGGATTCGCCGAGCGGGGAGGAGCGACGGAATCCACTGTTCTCTATGAGAGCAGTGGATTAGCGTAATTACTCCGACGGATTGGCGCCGTACTGCAGCGCAAATCCAGCGCGCAGTACGGTGCCAATCCGCGGCAAAATAAGCCGTGTGAATGAGGCCTTAGTTTTCATAAATGAGGCCCACTATGGGCTGTATTGATCTCTATTGTATCAGCGATATGAAGATCACTGATAGAAATCCCCTATTGGGAAAAGTGAAAAAAGTGTGAAAAAGTAAAAAAAAAAAAAAAGTGATACACAAACACGAAAAACAAAATAAAAACACGTACATCGCCCTTTTCCCCTTTACAAACGCCAATCACCTCAAAAAAGATAAAAAACAAATGAAGTGCACATATTTGGTATCACTGCGTGCACAACGACCTAGCCTATAAATTTGTCACATTAATTAACCCGTACGGTGAATGCCATAACGAAAAAAACAATCAAAGAATTGCGTCATATGACCCCCATGATGGCACTAATCAAAACGTCAACTCATCCAACAAAAAAACAAGCCCATAATCAGCTTCGTATACAAAAAAATAAAAAAAGTTATGGCTGTCAGAACAGGACAACATAAAAACGCAATTTTTTATAAACGCATTTCTGTTGTGTAAAAGTAATAAAACATAAAAAACAATATAAAATTTATATCATTGTAATTGTACCAACCGCATTATAAAAAAGATATCCTGTAATTTATTCTGTACAGTGAACGCTGTGAAAATTGAAACCCAAAAGCAATGGTGGGACTGCATTCCACCCCCTTTCATGGCCCAAATGCTAATAAAACTATGGAACACCTGTGCACCCGAAATGCACAGTACACCCCTAGATGAGATCCATGAGGGGTGTTGTATCCGAAACGGGACAACTTCTTGAAGGTTTCACCTGTTGTGGTACTTTAGGACTTTGCAAATGCGACATGGCCCCACCAAAATCTGCCTTCCAAAAGTCAAATACTGCTCCCTCGTACACCCTGCCATGTGCCCAAACAGCAGGTTACACCCACATATAGGGTATTTCTGAACTTGGAAGAAATTGCATAACAAAATTAGTTTTTTTCCAGGTTTCCTTGTAAAAATGTAACATTTTCAGATCAAATTGCAGATTGTTGGAAAAAAAAATGTAGTTTTTCATTTTCACAGCCTAACGCTTAAAAAATTTATGAAACACCAGTGGGGTCAATATACTCACTAAACCCCTGGATATTTTCCTTTAGGGGTGTAGTTCCCAATATGGAGTCTTTTAAGAGGTGTTTATTAAGTTTTATTAAAGGAGTTGTCTCGTTACAAAGAATAGCTTTCAAAATGTAGGGAACACTAAAAGAAGACATTTTCCAAATATATTGCTTTGTTCATCTTTTTTTGTTAAGGAGATACAAGTGATTTTATCACCTCCCTGCCTCTTTCTGTTCCCTCAGTTAGCGACCAGTTTACGCCCTCCCCCCTGCTGTTTGTTCTATGTGATAGCAGTGAGTGATGTCATCACACAGGTCTTGGCAGCTCTGTGCTGGCCTGCAGTAAAAAGCTTGTTTTTATCTGATTTTTCAGACAAAAGCTTGTAATTACAGCTGTTTACTTTAGATAAATCTCCTGCTAGCAGTTTCAGAGAAGCTTCTAAGCTAATTTAAACTAATTAGCAGACTGAAAACACAGAGTTGAATACACAGAGTGAATGCACTGAGCTCATATGCTAATTACAGACAGTCTGACCTGTAAGTGACAGTATGCATCTATGAAAATCTGAGGGGAGACAACCCCTTTAAGTTTTAGAACCATAGGGTGTCCGCAAACATGGAATGACACCTAAATAAAATTGATCAGCGAGTTCTTCTAAACACACAGCGTCTTAAATTTTATTTAGGTGTCATTCTAGGTTTGCGGACACATACCCATAAAGAATATTTATTATTTGTCCGGCTGTCCAGGCAGTGTTCACCTCATACATTCATATTTATTTAATTTATTTTTATGTCATTTTTATGCTCACTGTCACTGTTTGTCACTTGGATTTTGGGATGCAGTGCCCTTCTAGGACAATAGCAAGGTCTGGGGGGGATGTGTGTCCTTCAGGTGCCTTTCCCTCCTACAACCCTGGCTCTCTTGAGAGAGGCCAACTTTGTTTCTGAGCTGCTTGGTTGATGCTTGGCCTGGATACCCGAGCTGATGCCAGGAGCACTAGCTTTAAGAAAGGTGGACCACTTGTCCTGACACCTTGCAGGAGCCTTCTGGCCTGGTGGTTGACTGGAACAAGGTTTAAAGGGGGACATTCCCTTCTAAGACAGGGCTTGTGATAGACTGTATCTTTGTGCACTTTTTTATGCACTTGACTGAAGAGAGCAACTACTTGGGCTTTAAACAAAAAAAAAATTAAATAAAATAAAATCTGCTAGACAGAATTGTAAACTTGCACATGGGGGAGACTAGCTACACAATGGTACCCCTGGTTCTCTGGGCCTGGACAGTCAAAAGTTGGATGGCAGCCTGCCAGGGAGAACAGCCTTAGCAGGCAGGCTTGGCTGGCCTGGTGCAAGATGTTGAGCTGGGGCCGGTGGGTTCCAGCTTAGGGAGTGCGGTGTTATAATTGGCATCAGGCATCTCCTACTCTGTGTTTTTTACAATGTTTATGTGAATAAAGAGTAGCACAGGCCACTAAATTCTGCCAAGAAGTGGTCACATCATTTTGTTAGGATGATGGAGTCTTTAAGGAGTTAGCATGTGCACGCCTGAAACACACTAACAAATACACTCACCGGCCACTTTATTAGGTACACCTGTCCAACTGCTCGTTAACACTTAATTTCTAATCAGCCAATCACATGGCGGCAACTCAGTGCATTTAGGCATGTAGACATGTCAAGACATTCTCCTTCAGTTCTAACCGTGCATCAGTATGGGGAAGAAAGGTGATTTGAGTGCCTTTGAACGTGGCATAGTTGTTGGTGCCAGAAGGGCTGGTCTGAGTATTTCAGAAACTGCTGATCTCCTGGAATTTTCACGCACAACCATCTCTAGGGTTTACAGAGAATGGTCCGAAAAAAGAAAAAAACATCCAGTGAGCGGCAGTCCTGTGGGTGGAAATGCCTTGTTGATGCCAGAGGTCAAAGGAGAATGGGCAGACTGGTTCGAGCTGATAGAAAGGCAACAGTGACTCAAATAGCCACCCGTTACAACAAAGGTAGGCAGAAGAGCATCTCTGAACGCACAGTACGGCGAACTTTGAGGCAGATTGTCTACAGAAGCAGAAGACCACACCGGGTGCCACTCCTTTCAGCTAAGAACAGGAAACTGAGGCTCCAATTTGCCCAAGCTCATCGAAATTGGACAGTAGAAGATTGGAAAAACGTTGCCTGGCCTGAGGAGTCTCGATTTTTGCTGCGACATTCGGATGGTAGGGTCAGAATTTGGCGTCAACAACATGAAAGCATGGATTCATCCTGCCTTGTATCAACGGTTCAGGCTGGTGGTGGTGGTGTCCATGGTGTGGGGAACATTTTCTTGGCACTCTTTGGGCCTTGGTACCAATTGAGCATCGTTGCAACACCTTGTTGAATCTATGCCACGAAGAATTGAGGCAGTTCTGAAGGCAAAAGGGGGTCCAACCCGTTACTAGCATGGTGTACCTAATAAAGTGGCCGGTGAGTGTATGTTGAGAAAGAGTTTACAGTCTATGTGGAAATCAGAGTGAAACAAAAGGTAAGAAGTGCTTAATTTATACAATGGCCCAACCATCTTCTGTAAAAGTAGGGAAGAAAATATAGGAACATAGTAGATAACATTGAAAAAAGATATAGGTCCATCAAATCCAACCTATAATACTACAGTGTTGACCTAATGCAAAAACCCCTATGAGGCAGATGCCAATTGTTCCATACAAGAGGAAAAACTCCTTCCTGACTCCAACTATGGGAACCTGAAAAATCTGTGGATCAACGTCCTATATCCAGAATCTAGCCCCGATAACCTGTCATATTATATTTTTCAAAAAAAGGTATCTAAGCCCTTGGTCAATGAATTCACTATCACAACCTCTTGTGGTAATGAGATACATAGTCTCAACGCTCTTACAGTAAATAATCCTTGTCTTTGATGATGGTGAAACCTTTTTCCTCTAGATATAGAAGATGCCCCCTTGTTGCTGTTACAAGCCTAGTCGTAAAAAGATCATGCAAGGGATCTCTTTACTATCCTTTCACATATTTGTACATGTAATTAAATCGCCCCTTAACCGAGTTTTTATCAAGCTACATAACCCCCAGTTTAATAACCTGTGTTGGTACTGCAATCCAGTTATTCCCTTATCTAACAGGAAATAAGACAGTCACCCAGACAGTATCTATATATACAGATGTAAGGAACACCCTAATCTGTCCCCGGCTTGCCCTCCTTAGGCAAAGCACCCGCCCCCAGAAGGGTGACCCTGACCCCAAACATTTCCTGAAATATACCCTAGTAAATGGGTGACAGACAGAAGACAAATGGGGAACAGACGAAAACAGACAACAAATACAGAATAGTCAGAAGTGCCGGGGTCAAACCAGGAGTGTGCGCAGTACTGGGGGACAAGACGAGAGAGTAACCAGGAAGACAAGGCAAAATCTAGAGAACCAGTGAAACAAAACAGCAGAGCAAAAAACCCACAGCTAGGACACAAGAAGCAATCACCAGCAGGGCCAGCTGACAGGAAGAGGTATAAATACCCCACCACAGCCATAGAGTAGCTCAAGTGCTTAACCCATCAGGCACCAAGCCACACCTTTGCTAAGGCTGTAACAAAATCCTTAAAGGGCCAGTAGTGCAGTCCTGACAACAGATAGGTGCATGTAGAGACGGGGTTGTAAGAGGAAGGAGACTGATTGAGGATGGTGGTAGGCCTGAGTAAGAAGATGTATTTTAGGGCACACTTAAAACTATGAATGTTGGAAATTAAAGGTGTACTGTTAATTGTTTTTATTTATTATGTATGTTCTAGAAAATAAAACAATTTTCTAATATACATCTATTAAAAATTCTGCTCTTATTCTGTTTTTTATACCTCTATACAGCCCAAATTCTGGACACAACAGTCATGTGACCCCTGGTATCCAAGTAACAATAGTGTATTAGGGAGCAGAACTTCTCCAGTATTATTACCTCGAGTAAAGTAGGGAGAGGGATGGGCATACATTCTTATCTTAAAAAAGTTGTGTGCCACTTGTGGGATAAAGGTGTTACCCAGCTTTCCTAGGCACAGGAAAGTCTATCCAAGATCCAGAAAACCTGGGTGAAGCCCATCCCCCAAAGGTGACATACAGCTTTTCTATAAAATAACTGGGTGTAATTTGTGGAGGATTTAGCGTCAACCAACTTTTTTGGATGTTGAAAAGGCTATCCAGACTATGTATGTCTGTAATGCTTATTTACAGGTTTCCTTTTTGAACTATTATGGATTCGGTGGGCTATGTCGTATCAGCCTTGGATCTATTTTAGTGTGATGGTCCGCCTCTGCCGTCAGCCATTCACTCCAGCCATGGTGAGTCACCTACTGCAATCTTATCTCTATTAATGGACTTTGAAAGCCTCTCATTTAGCTAAGTAAACACCTTTTAGAGCCCTGGAACCTAAGTACTGCACTTTATAAATCTGTTCAGACCCGCCCAAAGCCTGAACAGCATGTGTGATTCTAAAGTTGTCTGTGACTGAAACTGCATGGTGAGAAAACCCCTTTAAAAATAAAAAAACAAAGTTTTTAAAATACAAAACAGATATTTAAAATAAAAAAAAACAATTCTGCAATTTAATTTTTTTCTTTGTTCCACCCCACCAATACATTTTTTAATCATTTTCCAATACATTACTTAGTACGTGAAATAAAATCAATAAAACCTACATCTTGTCTTAAAAAACAAGTCGTCATTACAGCTATGTTGAAGGAAAAATGGGGAAAAAAAAGTTATCGCTTTTGGAGGACAAGATATAAAAAAAGGCCTTGGCCAAAGACTGTTGTATTTGGAACGAGTTAAAACTGTTGGGAGACTCCATATCCATAAGGTCTTCAGAACTGGAGGGTTCATACACCTTTGTCCAAATGTGTATACCAGCTTAAAGGGAACCTGTCACATAGATTATGCCCCCCTTGCTGAGGACCGCACAAGCTAGTGTCAGACCAGCTGTTCCGAGCGCTGTCCCCCTTATTCTGTATGATGCGGGTGTTTTAGAGCATTTACCCCGCAAATCTTATTCATGAGCAGGCGTTAGCCCCTCCCACAAAAGGCTAGCCCTGCCCACCTGGCAGTTATTCACATGGTTCTACCTATTCAAAGTAATAGGTTTATCGGTTGGGGTGGGCGGGGCTAGGCTCAGGTGGGCGGGGCATGAAAAAAACGGACTCTTTTCATGACTTCTGGCTGAAAACTGCAGATTGAGCATTAAATACTCGAAAACTCCAGCATCTTACAGAATAAGGGACACAGCGCTGGAAACAGCAGGTCTGTCAGTACCTTGTTCTGTCCTCAGCAAGGGGGGCATAACCTATGTGACAGGTTCTCTTTAAGAGTGTGTATTGTATGACTATAACAACAGTGATAGGGCCAAAATAATAAAACATATATTATTAAATTCAGCATCATATCAGTTTCTCCAAAGTTCTAAATTTTCCCCTTAGTATCTATTGATTGTAACCAGCTCGATGTGGTCCCTCTTAATTCCAGTGGAAACACTGATTTTATTCTCACTCGGTCTTACCAGCTTTGTTCAACATAAGCAACTTATACTACCAGTGAAATTCATCTTCACATCCAAACCCACACATTCAGTTCCCCTACACTCTCCTCCCATCAAAATGTTCCACAATGCATTTACATAAATTTTTGCTTTGTAGACAAATACATATTTTCTTGGCCCAGCTCCATCCCCAACCTCTACCCCACAAACCTCTGCATGGGATTAATGGATTCCTTTGGTGGAAGAAGAGGGAATGACTTCACAGCAAGATCATTTGTCCAATCTTTGTTATATGATCAGCCGCTTAACTCCTCCAAGGCAGGAAGTTCTCCGATGTTAGCTGCAAAACTTCAAACGGATCGACCAAACTTATAGAAATACAGAGGTATTCACAATGACTATAATGTACATCAATCTTCAACTGGGATGAAGCGGTTACATTAACACTCACTGAGGCTGAACAGTAGGTTTTCTATGGTGACATTACATACAGGTCTACCATGATAAAGAAATAAAACTATAACAAGTTTCTATTTCATGTTAAAGGGCTTCACCACTTTGTACAATCCCTACTTGTTAGGCTATGTTCACACGGCTTATTTCAGAACGTATTTATGTTGGATTGCCGATCGTAAATACGTTCCGAAATCAGGTGCAAATCAGTTTCAAATAAGTGTCACTAAGTGTGGCACGTATTTGGAACTTATTTTCCCGACGGATTCACCATCTCCAATCATTATAATGGTGAATCCATCCGGAAATAATTGACATGCACATTGTTTTTGCGGCCGGATTGCTGCTGTAATCCGCGGCGGCAATCCGGAACGGAAATAAGTGTCGTCTGAACGATGACACGTATTTCCCATTAAAATCAATGTAAAACGGCCAGTTACTTGTTTGTAACTGATTTCGCAACGGATTTGCGGCCATAAATACGGCTGCAAATCCGTTGCGAAATAAGCCGTGTGAACGAGGCCTTAGAAGGACACCTTGAAAATATGCCGGTAACAAAGCACCTTCTTGCTGGGACCCCTGGCGATCAGCTGGAAACTGGCATTAACTCTACGGTTTCCATGCAACGCCATCACAGGGTAAATAATGGGGTCCTCCAGGTGGTTTTTCATTACAAATTTCATCTGCTGCTGCACTAATCATACTGAAAAAAAAAACATACCCCGCCAATCATTGCCGGTCCAGTGCTGACAATGCCAGTGGTCTCCCATGTTCTTCTGTTTGTTTCCGGCTTTTACATTGGCTTGTTACCACTGCAGCCAATCACGTGTCTTTGCCCTTAAAGTCACCGCTCAGGAATGGACGACTCTCTTGAGCCATGATGCCAATACAATGACACTTCACTACTGCAGCCATTCACCATTGCTTCTTATTAAGGTTTCTGGGAGGCAGGATAAACAAAATACAGCAATCCTAGAAGTATTTTATATTTTATTTTTTACACCGGTCACTGTGAGGTAGAAATGATATCCTCAGCAGGTCAATATGATTTCAGTGATATCCAATTTGTATTTTTTTATGTTTTACTGCTATTACACTTTTTTCTGTGTACTGAGCGGTGTATGGGCTTGTTTTTGCATTTTTATTGGTATCATTTTTTTGGGCTTTTTGATCGCTCTTAAATATGTTTTTTTTGGAAGGCAGGGTGAAGAAAATACTGCAATCCTAGTAGTTTTTTTATTATCAACAGTGCTCGCCGTGCAGTGTACGTGACAAGTCAGTTTTACTTTATGCGTCGTAATCGATACTTGGATATCGTCGGTGCTTTAAAAAAATAATTTGACTTTTTTTTTGCGCTGTTCATCGTAAGAGTTAAATAATGTGACCGATTTACATGGTAGATTGTTACACATATGTCAATACCAAATATACGTAATTTAGCTATTTTTTAAATCTTTTTGGGACAATTGGCTTTGTCCAAAGGGGAAAAGGAGCGGTGTACATGTTTTTATTTTCTTTTTTTTCCCTTTTTTTGTCCTTTTTCACTTTTTTTTTTTTACTTACCCCCATAGGGGACTTGTATCAGTGATTTTTACTGTTACATTGGATACCAGTACATAGCAGTACTGGTATCCATAGTAACTATCAATCACTACGCCCGCTCCTTTGTTAGGCTTCTGGGCTGCTAAGGAAGCCATGGGCAGCTGCGATTCCGATAGAGGCAGAGGGAGCTCCCTCCCTTTGTCTTTTCCTTAGCTGCTGTGATTGATCGTGGCAGCAAAGGGGTCAATAGCCCGCTGTTCCTCTCTCCTACCAGAGAATAAGACTATAAAGTCAACTGTACCCAGCCCAACTGGCATTTGTGCCACCTTATCACTATAAGTGAGAATTTTGTTAAATGGGGAATGCTTGAATTCTAGTTATGCCCCAAAGACGGTGCCATATTGGTCAGAACAATAATGAGTCTGGTCACGGTTTTGTTGTTATGATAGATAGAATAGCACTGATGAATGCTGCCCTATACTTGCTGTCAAATTTGCCAAAATAACCAGAGGTTCATATATAAACCAATCCTTACTATGAACACCGCTAGTTTCTTGTTTGTCCATATTGTGTCTCCTTAGTGCAAAAACATATAAACATTTTAAAGTATTTAGACTTAAGTGGAGGAGACATAACACCACTAAATCCCAATTTATTCCTAAAATAGCCATTATTTATTTGGAAACACATTCATCTTGTATTTGTACTGGGATCTTGATCATGGTTTAACGTCAAGTTTGGAGAAGTAAGTATACAGAGCTCATGTGCTGTCCTCAAACATATCACAAGCAAATATTTTCCTATTTTAGGGAATTTAGCAACTTTATTTCTATTAATTCCCTGTAACATTTTCTTTTCCTCCGGTCTGGCGCAGCATGCAGCATGGACACAACGTGTCACTTCAAAGATACTGGTAGACTGTGGAATCTCCTGCTCAGTGCAGCTGTTTGTCCAGTAGGAGGTAACATTCCCCTGGATCATGAGAGAAAATATTTCTCCTCTGCTCTGCTAAATAGGCAAAATAAATGCATTCTGTTATAATATGGGAATATCATACAGCCACTTCTCATTTCACTTAGACATAGACAGTATTTATTTCATTTATAGTCGCAGCTCCCAACAAGTGAGTGTGGACAGAACGGGCGGAATGGAAATTCTAATTTTTGCAAATAAAATATTTGCAACTGATGAGCCGACAGAAAAGGAGCATGAAAATAGGCTCAACCTGAAGAAACTGCATCATGAAAGAGTAGAAGTTTATGGGAGGCTGTATTCTGGCAATGGTTATATAGACACCAACTGCCGTACTATAGCTGCAGGTACGCAGCAAGGACTTCTTTATCTCACCAGTTGTCCTGCTCTGCATCCCAAAAAGACTGTAAATGATTGTTTTGAGGACGACCATTGTATGTTGAGACCATAAGTCTATGGAATACTAGTAATTGGTTCTGAGGCTCCAAAATGTCACCAACATAATGAAAAATAAAGCTTAAGCTTAATAAAACCCGCACCTACTACACCCAATTGTGTAATGGCTCTGGAAGAAAGCTAATTGAGGGGTTTGGCATCACCCGGCTTTCTTGGACACTGTGGGCGACATGTCCGAAAAGTGGCATATCCATGCCAGTTTTAGGCGCATTAAATCAGTGTAACGTGTGCCTGAAAGGCCGATACTTTCTAAAAACTGGCATCAGGTATACCTTGCATAGAAAACTTAATGCGCCTAAAAAGGCGCATTGTGGCGAAAAAGGCGCATTGCGCAACTTGCGGCGCATAGCATATCATTGGTAGTATATGTGATGCACCTATCGAGGCACATTGCCCGACGGAGGCGTATAACATATGTAATGCGCCTCAAGAGGCGCATTGCGCAATGGGGGCGCACAATGCACCATATTTAGGTGCATTACAAAGTGTTGTACCCGGCGTATAGTGCTCCTAGTTTTGGTGTACGACAGTTCATTTACAAGAATATGGCATCAAAAGTAGTTTTGGCGCAAAATAGACCAAAAAACTGGCGTCGGCGTGTTGGGACGTCGCCCTGTATAGCCTATTCGACATCCAGGAATGCTGGGAAATGCTGCCAAACTGTGCCTGAACTTAAACCATTACACTTCTACCAATATTACCACCATATAGTGACCATACAGTTGTAGATACTAGTATACACAGGCTCTGCAGACTGTATATTACCACCATACAGTGACCATACAGTAATAGATACCAATATACACAGGCTCTGCAGACTGTATATTACCCTCATACAGTGACCAAAGAGTGGTAGGTACCAGTGTACACATGCTCTGCAGACTGTATGTTACTTCCATACATTGACCATATAGCAGTGGATACCAATGTACAGAGGCTCTGCAAACTATATATTACCGCCATACAATGACCATATAGTGGTAGACACCAGTGTATAGAGGCTCTGCAAACTGTATACTACCTCCATGCATTGACCATTGTCACGATCCGCCGGCAACAACGTACGCTGAGGCACCGATCGCTGGTATCCAGGTGTGGATCCACTCTGATCACCGCAATCAAGATGGTATATGGATATCCACGCCAGGGAGTGGAGTTTAAGGGGCCCCCGGTCTTCACAAGAGCCCGTCGCAAAGCAGGACGGACTTTGCTGCGGGGGACCCCCAGGTCGCTACCCCTGACGTGGCTACCTGCGGTGACAGCCGAGGTGCAGGACAGGAATACAGGCACAGAAGCGGTGGAACCTCTCAGCATGAGACACAACACAAACTGCAATGGACTGACGCAGAGCACAGACAGGAACTTCCTCTTATAGCCAGGGGTCACGGGTCAAGAGTAAGGTGAACAGGATAGGGAACATATAAAGGACAGGAAGCTGCCGTGCACACGCCCTAGGAGGTGCAGTGCACGTACAGGACCCCAGGAAGCAGGAGCAACAGGGAGCACCAGCAGAGACATGGCAGGCATGGACACGCTGACGGTCCAAGGTAGGGACCGCGACGTGAACCATGACAACCATATAGTGGTAGATACTAGTGTACACCGCCTCTGAAGACTGTAAATTACCACCATACAGTGAAGATATAGTGGTAGATACCAGTGTACACAGGCTCTGCAGACCATATGTTACCTCCATGCAGTTTCCATATAGAGGTAGATACTAGTATACACAGGTTCTGTAGACTGTATATTACCACCATACAGTGACCATATAGTGGTAGATACCAGTATACAAAGGATCTGCAGATACAATTACAGTGCAGTTACATCTAGGCACTCACAGGTGACATCTTCTGACTGGAATTGTTCCCTTTAAATTCTGCATCCTGTCCAAAACTCCTTGATGATTTTTTCCCAGGAACAACTAATACCTGCAGAATTTACCACACAGACATCTTAGAATTAAAATTTTTCCAGCACTTCCCTACCTGTGCTCACCTCTGTACAAACTCCATATGGAGTGATAGGTGGAGGTGAGGAGGTTATGAGGTGATAGGTGGAAGTAAGGAAGTTGTGGAGTGATAGTTGGAGGTGGTAAGGCGTGATAGGTGGAGATGGTGGTGGGGTGATACGGGGTAATAGGTGGTGGTTGTATTTTGTGTTGGCACTAGGATGTATGACACAGTGGTGGAGGAAAGGTGGGAGATTAGGGTTCAGATCATAACTTACAGGCACAGTGGAGCAGAGGACCATACCCCTGGAGATTGTGCTGAGAATTTGGTTGGTAATCCCCAGAATCACGTTGTGCAGGTTACACTCCGTACCCAGCAACCCCAGGAGATTAGCTGCAGGCATGATCTTCAGGGGGTGCAGGAGATGAAGTCTAGTACTGTCATTTTTTTGTACTGTTTTTATTTTTACACAGGTTTTCCCTTTGGACAATGTCGGACCAGCGTTGGATCCATTTCGTTAATAAAATGGTCAACAAAGGCTGATGTCGGGGAGTGTTTAGTTAAATAAAAGTTTTTTGTGGATTTTGTGTCTGTTTTTTTTAATTTAATTTTCTATAACCAGCCAAGGTAAAACCGACAGCTGCAGCCAGATATCAGAATGGGAAGGTCCATGAATACTGGGCTCTTACCACCCAAAAAATACCAAGCTGCAGCCGCCCAGAAGCGAACCATCATTAGAGGGTCCTCTTTTGGTGGTAACCCAGCTCTTTCCGATACCCCTGGTGTATTGGGTACTGGGGTAATAGTGACATGAGGTAAGTGTCAGCCTTCGGGTGACAAAAACCACCGCTGGCTGACACCAAGCAAAAGCAATAGTAATGAAGAGCCATCTGTCCGAAGTTTCAATTATTAACACTGGAAATCAAAACAACAGCAACAATAAAAAACAGCAACAATAAAAATGTTGGACATCAGCCCTCATTAATCCTTTTATTTGAAAAAAAAAATCCAAGGCAGATCCGCCATAGTCTACCAAATTCGAAGTAGTCAAAAAGGGAAACCTTACACAGTTACATAGGCCATATAGCCCATTCAGTGTCCAGGAAAGCTGAGTGACACCCATTGCCCACATGAAACACCCAGCTTTCCATGATAGGCAAACTGGGTGCCATAATAACGTAGGTGGCATTAGTTTCAGAGAAACCCTCAAAGATTCAGAAATGAACCTCAAACTTTTGTCCTCCATGACTTCCAGTCTGGCATTCTTGATCCTTATTTGCTTTGTTGAGGCAGCTGTATGAAGCTGTGATTTATGTGGAATAGTTTGTAGTTTCTATTCTACAAAATTTATTTTATTGATATTTTATGTGAAATAGCAACACAAAGTATAAGTGAACTGTAAAGAAATGATACATACTTTTCTAAATTTTTTCACATTAAAAAGCTGAGTGGTGTGGCGTGCATATGTCTTCGGACCCCCCATCTTAGCTGCAATGATAGCTGCAGTCTGTTTAGGGATGTCTATACCAGCTCTAGAGACTGGAATTTTTGTCCTTTCTTTTTTGAAAAATAGCTCTAGCTCAGTCAGATTGGTTGGTGAACATTTGTGAACAGCAAGTCCTGCCACAAATTCTCAATGGGATTTAGGTCTGGATGGTGTAAATCTTGAAGGAAATGATGTCGCACACCAAAGGGTTGATTACAAGGTGCTTGTGGAGGGGGTATCCGGCCCCATAGACCAGTAAATCAAAATAAATCCACAGCACTCTTGATTCTTGCAGTGAATAATCAAATAGTGATTTATTATAAATGTATAATATGACAGATCTCCAGAGTATTCACAGTAGGAAAATAGGCAAAATTGTGATTCAGACGTAGTTAATTGAACGTTTTCGGCCAACTAGGCCTTCCTCAGATTTGTCTGAAGCAGAACAGGGAAACTGGGCGTCACTGGAGCTGTCTGACAAACCTATCCCTGCAATACACTTTGCCACAACTTTACCTGTCTGGTAAGTCCCTTGGTTTCCATGATGCTGTTTATTCACTTATGTTCACTGACAAACTTCCAGCCCCGTCACAAACAGCTGCAGTTATACTGAAAATAAATGACATACAAATGTATTCTTCTTACTAATTAGATGACTTCTAATGGCAAATGGTCACACTGGATTTTATTTAGACTAAAAGGGAACAGGGGGATGAATACAGATGCACAACACACTTTTCAGTTTTTTTATTTGCAAAAATTTGGAAAAGCACACATCATTCTCTTTATATTTCACAAATACTAGCTCTATCACATAAAATATAAATAAAATGCATTTAGATTGGTGGCTGTAACATTTAAAAATGAGGAAAAGTTCAAGGGAGATGAATACTTTTGCAACCCACTGTATGTGTTAAGTGTTTGTTTAGTATAAAAATATTTTAGGAGAGATTCAAATAGCATTTTTGGATGCATACTGTATTTTGATGCATAAATGTAAATAATTTTACATGCATTTTTACACACCTAAAATGTCCCATTGTTTTTTTTATGTAAAAATGAACCAGTAGACACATAGGAGCAAATTAATTACTACTGTCTAATACATAAAAAGTGTAAACTTAGAGTAGAGTCTTAGGCGATGTTCACACGGCTTATTTCAGAATGTATTTACGTCGGATTGCCGGTCGTAAATACGTTCCGAAATCAGGTGCAAATCAGTTGCAAATAAGTGTCACTAATGGACTATTTGTTCTATTCCGACGGATTAATTCCTCGGGACGTGAATCCTCCGATAATTACGCACATTGTTTTGCGGCAGGCAGATGGGGGAGTCAGCGGGGGCCGGCACTTGCCGGCCCATTGACTTGATATTGCCAGCGCGCGTATACGCCGCTAGTAATTCACATGTCAATTATCTCCCCGCCCGCGTGGATTCGCCGGGCGGGGAGAGGAGACGTAATCCATAGTTCTCTATGAGAACTGTGAATTACCGTAATGAATGGGCCGTTTTCGGCCCGTAATTGGCGCACTTCGGCGCGTAATTACGGACCGAAATACGCGCCATTTTAAGCCGTGTGAACATGGCCTAAGTGTGGCACGTATTTGGAACTGATTTCCCGACTGATTCACCATCTCCAATCATTATAGTTGGTGAACCCGTCCGGAAATAATTGACATGCACATTGTTTTTGCGGCCGGATTGCGGGCGCAATCCGACGGTGTGTCAGTCTGAACGACGACACGTATTTCCCATTAAAATCAATGTAAAACGGCCAGTTACATGTTTGTAACTGATTCCGCAACGGATTTGCGGCCGTAAACACGGCTGCAAATCCGTTGCGAAATAAGCCGTGTGAACGAGGCCTTAGGGTATGGCCACACAACGAGTAAAAAATTTTCTGCTGTTGAAAACCGCATGAGACGAGTATTTAGCTAGTATTTTACGTTTATTGTATGTGGATTTAGGGTCATTTTCTTACTTATGGTTTACAGTCTGAAACGCGTCCCATTCATTTCTGTGTGGTTTTGGACGCATATCCATGTCCAGAACAACATACAGACGTTTTTTGATGCATTTTACACAAGGTTTTTAGCTGTTCTCATTGACATCAATAATACATTTCCTTGTGTTTTCTGTGTGGAATCCAAACAAAGAATGAACATGTGCGAAGTTTGTTTTACTGACGGCTAAAAAAAAAATATATATTTTGAGGTCAATAGGAATGCTTTACTTTCTGCTTTATAATCTGTGTGGATTATCAGAGCTATGGATTACCGTAATTATGGGGCACATTTCCCCGCTTATTAAGCACAGTACGCCGCAAAATACGTGGCGAAATGCGCCCCAAAATAAGCCGTGTGAACTTACCCTATGGCAGTATTTTGGTGAACATTGTGCCAGAATTCTTATATAATTGCCATAATAAACGTGCCCCATAGTGTACATTTTTAAATGGTGTTTTAGGCAATAGGTGGCGCGTTAAAAAACCAAAGTTCATACAGTAAATACACTTTTTTTGTAAAACAAAGTGCGTAAAAAACACATGTAAATTACCTAGAAATATTTTCTTTATTTTTTTAGTATCGTTTTTATGCTGTGTAAATCTAGCCTAATTGTATGTAACTTACATTAAATCAAGAAATCTTACACATATTAGGTTTCCTCACAAAAAACCTGGAGAATTAATTTCCCAGGTTATTTAGTATGAAATAGTGTAAGGGTTAGTTCACACAGGGTGGATTTGCTGCACGGATATGTTCATGGATTTAATACAGATTTTACTACATTGTTTTCAGTGGGAGAAGAGGTATTTGCAGGAGTGGTTTATCGGCAGATTTTAGTGCAGATTTTGCCTTCTCTTCTACTGAAGTCAACGTCGAAAAATCTGCAGGAAATGCATCTTGTGTGAATTTAGGATGAGCATATCCTAAATAATAAACAAAAAAGACTGCTTTTTCTATCCCTGACATACAAAATGTCTATAAATAACACAATAGTTTATATGTATCCTTAAACTTCATTGAAAAAAAAGTGTTGGCAAGCAAAACAAGTCCACATACAGCCATATCACTAAGGGGTTAGATATATTGTCCAGTCTTCTGTAAATAAGGCTTAAAGGGATTTTCTCCGCACAATGATTGCCTTTTAACATGTGGGGAAAGGTAAAGGAAGACTATTACCAAATACATTGCTATGTTGATTTTGCTTTGGTCAGGAGACGAAGAAGATTTTATCTCCTCTTAGAGTACACAAGTTTCAATGGTTACCAACCACCTCTCCCCATCTCTCCTCTGTTTCATATCTGACTGATGACTGATCCAAGCTGCAGTCAGTCAGTTCCACCATGGTGAGTCTCATCTCTACAGTGCTTGGGTGCGGTTTTTTTTTTTTTTTTTTTTGCAGAAATGATTAATTGTTGTTGATTTGTGCAAAAAAACGGACCAAAATCAAACCAAAAAATGCAGTGTGTTTAAGCACCCTTTTGTTTACCTAACTAAGGGCCACATGTATGAAAACTGTCTAGGTCTAAAATTCACTTTGTTTCCCATAGCAACCAATCAGAGCGCCCCTTTCATTTCATATAGTGCTCTGGAAAAATGAGAGGGGAGCTCTGATTGGTTGCTATGAGCTCTGATTGGTTGCTATGGGCTCTGATTGGTTGCTATGGGAAACAAAGTGAATTTTAGACCTAGAGAGTTTTCATACATATGGCCCTAAATGTCAAGCTTTCATCTTTTTGAGCTCTGTAGCATTGCGTACCACAATTTATAAATCTCCAGCAGTTATTTCACTGTAACAAGCTGCGAACAGCAGAGCTGACATGTCAATCACTGCTATAAACTCACCCACAGCCTGACCAGGTAGTGTGAGTCTAAAGCTGGCTGTGGTTCTGTGGAACTGATTGGTGATAAAACTCCTTTAACGACCACCTGCCAACTTTTGGCATCAGGGGTGCAGGTCGTTTGTCTGCATCAACGTTTTTTTTTATGTCACTGCAGACATCGGGGTTTGCGGCTCACGGCGGCATAGTAGCGCTGTACTTCACAGCCCTTTTCCCAGCACAGCCTCTGCAAGTGCCGGGGAGCAGACGAAACCTCCGCTCCCGGCGCTTAACCCTTTGATTGCTGCAGTCAGTTACTGCAGCATAATCAAAGGGCTTTCACCATAATCAGAGTCCGAGGTACATCTCCAGCCCTAGGAACCTAGAGTGGCCCCAGGACTATCTGTGTAAGAAGCCGGCAATCAGGGCAGACCGTGTGCTGCCCTGATCGCTGCCTGTGTCTAACTGACACAGATTATAATGTATTGGCATATATGAATACGCTAATTGTGTAAAAAAAAAGAAAAAAAAAACAGTTATCCCTTCATGGGATTTTTTAAAAAAGTTAAAAAATAAAAAAGTGTAGCAAAAAATAAATAATAAAATAAAAATAAATATTTAATAAAAAATTATTGTACATACAAGATACACAAAAAAAAACTACACATCAGGTATCCACACGACCTTAATAACCTGCAGAATTACTCTAACAAGTTATTAAGTGTGAAATATGAATGGTGTAAAAAAAAAAAAAAAAAAAAAAATCAGAAAAAAAATTCTGCAATAATTTAGTGAATTTAAACTATTTCCCCAAAAAGGACAACTGCTCTAGCATAAAACGAGGCCTCATACAACTGCGTCATTGAAAAAATAAAAAAGTTAAGACTGTTGAAACGCAAGGAGGCAAAAACGAAAAAAAACGACAGACCTGGCTGCTAGTTTTATGTTCTTTAGGCTATGTTCACACGGGTTAATTGAGGGACGTATTTCGCCCCGCAATTTACGCCGCGTGTATGGGGACGGGGGCGGGAGCGGGGGGGCTGGCAGCCTGCCGGCCCCATAGACATTCACTATCCACGGCGCGTATATGCCCTGAATCATTGACATGTCACTTCTCTCCCCGCTCGCCGTATTGTGCGAGCAGGGAGAGGAGACGTAATCCATAGTTCTCTATGAGAACTGTGGATTACCGTAATGACTGGGACATATTCCAGCCCATAATTCGCACAGTACGGCGCGTAATTACGGACTGAAATACGTCCCAGAATAAGCCGTGTGAACATTGCCTTAAGCGCAGTACACCGCGAAACACGCGTCGAAATGCGCCCCAAAATAAGCCATGTGAACATACACTTAAGCCATGTTCACCAGCTTATTTTCGCCGTAATTGCGGGACGGATTTCGCCTGCAATTACGGCATGTGTACGGGGGCGGGGGGTGGGGGATAGCTGCTCGCCGGCCCCATAGACTTTCATTATCAACGGCGCGTATGCCGCTGGGATAATGTGCATGTCACTTTCTCCCCGCTTGCCGTATTTCGTGAGCGTGGAGAGGAGACGGATTCCATAGTTCTCTATGAGAACTGTAGATTACCGTAATGACAGGGACGGATTTGGTCCCGTACTTTGCGCAGTACGGCGCGGAATCCGGGACCAAATCTGTCCCAAAATAAGCCGTGTGAACATAGCCTTAGGGTGCTTTCACACGGTGCGTTTTTGCTGCGTTTTTTGGATGCGTTCTTTGTGCAACAATGTATAGCATTAATTGCTGTGCCTTCCTGCACAAATAACGCATCAAAAATGCACCAAAAACGCACCGTGTGAGAGCACCCTTAGGCTATGTTCACACGGCTTAAAATGGGACATATTTCAGTCCGTAATTACACGCCGGAGTGCGCAAATTACGGCTGGAATCCGTCCCAGTCATTACGGTAATCCACAGTTCTCATAGCAAACTAAGGATTACTCTCTCCCCTGCTCGGCGAACGCCGGCGGGGAATAATTGACATGTGAATTACTAGCGGCATATACGCGCCGCTGGTAATGAAAGTCTATGGGCCGGCACCTCGCGAAAGGCACCTGTTTTATATTGTTACTGTTTTAAAATATTGCTCAAGGAAGCGTTTCATTTCTCTCTTTTATTTTTTGTCGCACCAATACTTTGGCATATGCCTAGCTCTGTCCCTGGATGGGATACGACCACACCTTTGTTCCCGCAGAGAACATCTTTCTTTCCAGGCTACTTCCTTGGTGACATCTCAGCTGGGAGACATTTGCAAGATAAGGATTAGCAGATTTTGCTCTATAGTACCCTACACTGATCTTCTTACACAATCTTGTTGAGCAGGTCCCTGCTGGTCTTCCGAGTTGGCTCCTGCCCTGCAGCAGGGTAATAGCTTCTGCTATTCTCTATGGGTTGTAAGATTAGGCTGTTGTCCAGGGTACAATGAAAGACATGCAATGATCCACCAAATCCGACCAAGCCGCAGAACAGGCCGGACAGGTAGAAGAATCGTCATTGGTCTGGAATTTATGCTGGCCCTGACTAATGTCCTTTCCTCCTAATTAGTCTGTGTAAATGATGATTCTGTCCTTAGATTCCACAGTAGGTTTTCAAACCCTATTCTAAGGGCATGTTCACATGGCGTGTTGAGTCCATGTGAACATAAGTTTTTAGATGTTTGGATTCGTCTGGACCCAAACACGTATCTAACAATGAGCAGTGTGATTTAGATTGCTTTTACTGTGAAACATGTTCACATGTCAATTCTTGGTCTGAAAGACGCAGCAGGAGCCCTATAATTAACTATAGGGTGCGATCCTGCTGCATCTAACACGCAGCCAAACACGAGCTGCGTGTTGGATCCATGTAGGACCCAATCGCCGCTGCGTTTTTGGATGAGATTTTCGGATCCAAAATGGATCCAAAAACGCTGTGTGAACAAGCCCTAAGGGTATGTTCACACAGCGTAATTGCAGCGCGTACAATATGTGCTGCAATAAGCCGGGTGATTTGGGAGTCGCACTAATCAGCGTGTACTCCAGAAGCACTGGGGAAGCCGGCAGCCCGCCGGCCCTATAGACATGCATTACTCGCGGAGCGTAATCACCGCGAATAAATGACTTGTCACTTATCTCCCCACGCGTACAATACGATCGTATTGTACACGCGGTAGGACGAGGTGTAATCCATAGTTCTCTATGAGAACTGTGGAGAACTGTGGATTACCGGAATTGCGGCGTATTAAGCGCAATACGCACCAAAATGCCCGGCAAAATGCGCGCACAAATAAGCCGTGTGAACATACCGTAAGAGAATCATTGCTTATTGCTTGAACATTTTAGTAGAACTACAGAAGTGCTGAGACACAAGTGAGACAGTAGAAGTGGTCAGGTTAGGCTCGGTACACACCACATTTGACCAAACTGTAAAACGTTTAAGCTATAATGAATATGCTTAGCATATCCCAAATGTCCACTGTTTTGATCAGATGTTTGACATCCATTTTTGCTTTATGTTTTCTTTTTTTTTTTTATGAACTAGCTTCTCTATTGGCTGTCATACATTTTCCCCTGCAATTTGATTGGATAGGTTTGTTTTATCACGGATACAGACATGTATGATCGGGTTTTTCACCCTTTCCTGGCGTAAAATTCGCCAAAGTGAGCGGCTACAATGTCTAATGTGTTAGGCGCATTGTTCATAAGACTCAACACTTTTTAATGCGCCTAACATGAGGGGTGTTCTGGGGGCGTCACACCACACTCATGATATTAGATACATATATGAACACAGGGCGGCAAAACTAGGCGCATTACTGCTCGGACAGGCAGACTAATCTTAATGTGCTCTGCCTGAGCCTGAGGAGTTGAGGTGGAGCTAGATTTGCTGTTAGGGAAAAAAATGTCCATTATTTCTCAACTTCCACCAGTACAATAATAAAAAGTAATTTATGATTATTATCAAACTATATAAAATTATATTAAATTTAATAAAAAATGTTATCATATAAAATTATTATATAAATATATTATATCCCAACAATATAAAAATATATAATTTCCCAAAAATATAAAAATATCTCCTATAAAATGCATTTAAAATTAATAGAATCTAAATCTAATTTCACATTAAATAATCCACTGATGTTGATTTTTAAATATTTCATTTTTACTACATTAAATTTGAAACGTGTTTTTGCTGCTCTCACCCTTTATTCTACATACAGCAAGAGCCAGCACAGTACAGGTCTTGCTGGGACCTGTGGTCCATCAACAAGATCAGTCCCATAGTTTCTATTCACTGACATGCTATTCTAATGACTTTTCTTTTATTTTCAGTCTATCTATAGCCCTTATACATGTTTGGTGCATTAATTATGAACCTAAGTTTATAATGCACCAAACACACAGGCGAGGCGCGTAGAACTTTAGACACTATTTATGAGCGCACAGAAACCACTTTCATACATTCAGGCGCATTATACACTGAAAAATAGATGAGAAAATGCACTTTGATGCCCCTAGTTCCATACACGTCTCCCTATATGATTACAAATGTGGGCACATACACTAGAATACAATTTCTTTTGGCATGCAAAAAAAAATATACTTAAAATGTTCAGCACTCTCAAAAAAAGATACTCAATGTAAGGTCATGAAATGGGTACTAAAGACCTATATTGTGTCAATACGCCCAGCCATAGAAGTCAATGAATACATTAAAACACTCGAGCCCAGCCCCCATTCATCCTCCCTTTTGCCCGGAAAGAAGTGACATGTTACGTCTTTCTCCGGGGCGTACAGTACATGCCAGAGAATATGCTGAAAAATCATAGCACTCAATGATTGCTATGATTTTACTGTATTTGCAGGCTTGTACTTCGGGCGCATTGCAGCACAAGTACGCCCTGCAAATACACCGTGTGAACACCCCCTAACATGTATCGCTGGGAAAGCTCTCGACGTATAAGCTAAATATATTCATATATTCATAGGGTAAAATGGCCAAACAGAGGCCAAAAGTGTTTATTTTGGGCCTCTGTCTATACGTAGCAAAAAAATAAAAAATAAATAATGATGGAACACTCAGAAAAAAATCATATAAACACCTATATATATATATTTTTAACAGTGGGACCCTACGGGGATGGATGCCACTTCTGGACATCCATCAAAGGCACCTGTTTAATGTACAAGGTCTGTTGTGGAAGTCAGAAACATGTTGTGTACTGAGCCTCAGATGAGCATTACCAAAGCTAATTTAGGTGGAACTGGCCAACCGTCTAAGGCTAGGTTCATATCAGGTTTGACCATCCAGCAAAACATGTACATTATAGTGTATATGCTAAATGTATGCCAGGCGTGCACTGTGTTGAGCAGATGTTTGACATCTGTTTTTTGTTTTTTTTTCCAACTACAGCAGCTTTTCTTTTGGCTGCCCCCCCGATATTTTCCTGCAACTTGAATGGGTAGGTTTGTTTATATTTTTATGACGGATACAGATGTATACATTTACAAATGTGGAGACATACACTAGAATACGTTTTCCATTGACATACACTTTAAAAAACCATATATAGTAATGTATACATTTTTGTTCAAATTGAAAAAACACAACGCCCTGCGTCCTCAATCTGTCGAAAAAAAGGATACATGATGTAAGCTCATGAAACGGATACTGAAGACATATACTGTGTTGATACGTCCAGCCCGAGAAGTCAAAGTACACAATAAGGCACATGTTTAGGTACACATTTTTATGTTAAAAAACTACACGTCAGACTAGTGGATTAAGGTGATGGGAATCTAGTCTAAGGGTACTTTCACACGGAGCATTATTTGGTGTGTTTTTTGTGGAGAAATGTACAGCAAAAACGCTCCATGTGAAAGCACCCTAAGGGTATGTTCACACGATATACTGCAGCGCGTACATCGTGTGTTTCGGTAGCTCACGCTAATACGTGCGTACTCCCGAGGCGCGAGAGGGGGGGGGGGGGCGGCAGCCCGCTGGCCCCATAGACATTCATTACTCACAGTGCGTATTCTCTGCAAGTAATTGACATGTCATTTATCTCCCCCCGCGTACAAGACGATCGTATTGTACAAGCGGGGAGAGGAGGCGTAATCCATAGTTCTCTATGAGAACTATGGATTACCGTAATTTCGACATCCCGTCCGTATTAGAGCGCAAATACGTGGCGAAGTGTGCACCAAAATTACCCCGTGTGAGCATACCCTAAGGCTATGTTCACACGGCGTAATTGCGGGGCGTAATTACGCCCTGCAAATACACCGTGTGACCGGGGGCGGGGCGGGAGCGGAGGACTGAGCAGGGGGCCGGCACTTCGCCGGCCCATAGACTTGAATTGCTAGCGGCGCGTATTAGCGGATAGGGGAGAGGAGACGTAATCCATAGTTCTCTATGAGAACTGTGAATTACCGTAATGAATGGGCCGTTTTTGGCCCGTAATTGGCGCACTTCGGCGCGTAATTACGGACCAAAATACGGCCCATTTTAAGCCGTGTGAACATACCCTAAGGCCGTGTTCACACGGTTTATTCCCGACGGATTTGTGAGCGCAATCCGGCTCACAAATCCGCCGTGACTAAGGGGTGGGACAGGGGCGCGGCCGGAGCGCGGCGGGGGCGCCGCTCCCCGGCCCCATAGACTTGCATTATCCACGGTGCGTATTGCGCCTGGATAATGTGCATGTCACTTTCTCCCCACACGGCGGATTCGCCGAGCGGGGAGGTGCGAAGGATTCCACTGTTCTATATGAGAGCAGTGTATTACCGTAATGACAGGGACGGATTGGCGCCGTACTGAAGCGCAAATCCGGCGCGCAGTACGGCGCCAATCCGCGGCAAAATAAGCCGTGTGAACGAGGCCTAGGGATGCTTTCACACAGTGCGGTTCATCTCAATTTCCTGAATTGTTTGGCAAGGTGTTGCAGGTAGTCAATCATTATGGTGCTTAGGCTCTTGGGGTGCTTTCACACGGTGCGTTTTTTTTTGTGTGTTTTTTTTTTGTGCAAAAAATGCAGAGCACTTAATGCTGTGCATTTATGCAAAAAATGCATCAAAATCACTGTGTGAAAGCACCCTTAGGGGCCGTTTACACGGCATTTTTGGATCCGATTTTAGACCCATTTTGGATCTGAAAATCACATCCAAAAACGCAGTAGCGATCGGATCCTAAACATATCCAACATGTATCCAACATGCAGCTGTGTGTTTGGATGTGTGTTGGATGCAGCAGGATCGCACCCTATACTTTATTACAGGGCTCCTGCTGCGTCTTTTGGACCAAAAATTGACATGACAATTCTTGGAACGGATCCGAAAGACGAATCCGAAAGACGCAGTGAGACAGTGAGAGCAGTGTTTCATATTAAAAGCAATATAAATCACACTGCTATTTATTAGATGCGTGTTTGGGTCCGTTTAGGGTACGACAGACGGATCCAAACACGTATCTAAAAATGTATTTTCAAACGGACTCAAAAATCTTTTAGTTTTTGCCTCCTTGCATTTAAACTGTTGTAACTTTTTTTTTTTTTCAGTGACAGTTGTACAAGTACTTGTTTTATGTGGCAGAAGTTGTATTTTTTGGGGGTATAGTTAGAGTTTACATATAAATTAGAATTTTTCTTACTTTTTTGTTTTTTTTTACATTTCACCTGAAATAACCTGTTAGATTACTTCTACAGGTTATTACAGTTCTGTGGATACCTAATATGTGTATTTTTTATGTGTAATGTAGACACAATAACTATTTATCAAATATTTATTTTTATTTTATTATTTCTACTATTTATTTTTTTCCACACTTATTATGCTTTTACTTTTTTTTAATCCCATTAAGGGATAACTACGGTACAGGTTTTTTTTAACACTTGGTAATGTATTAGCATACATGAATATGCTAGTATATTACAATCTGTGTCAGTTTGATACAGGCAGCGGTCAGGGCAGCACACAGTGTGCCCTGACTGCAGGCTTGTTATACAGACAGACTCTAGGTCTCCAGGACTGACTGTACAGACATTCCACGTGCTCCTTAGGGGCTAGTTCACACGGCTTATTGCCGACGTAATTGCGTGGACGGATTTCTCCCCGCAATTACGCCGGCTGCCGTGCAGAGGGGGCGGGGCGGGGGGTCGGCAGCTCGCCGGCCCCATAGACATTCATTATTCACGACACGTACACGCCGTAAATAATTGACAGGAGACGGAATCCATAGTTCTCTATGAGAACTGTGGATTACCGTAATGACAGGGACAGATTTCAGCCGTACCACAGCGCAAATACGGCGCACAGTACGGCTGAAATCAGTGCCCAATTCAGCCGTGTGAACGGCCCCAGGTCAACGGGAGTTCCGAACACCTGATGGAGCCAGGGAATGCCCTTTGATTAATCAAATCAAAGGGTTAAGCGCCGGGGATCGGAGGTTTCCTCCATTTCCTGGCACTTACAGAGACTGCCACCTACAAAATATGGTGGCTGGTTGACACCATATTTTGTAGGTATGTGGTATATGTAATGTCTACGCTGATAAATTTCTAATGGGTTACCTATACACTATGCCTTATTTTAGCCACAAGGCTTTAATTTATTATTAATATTATTTATTTATTAATTTATTTACGTCTCTATGTACTGACTGTGTTTTCTTTGGTACAACACAATATCAGCAGCACTCTACAAACACTAAAAAACAGTCAAAGCGGACAATTTCCAAATTTTTGGGAAAAGCATTTCTGCTACTTTAGAATATATGAAACTTTTGAGGTTCTTAGTGTACATTTATGATCAAAACTTTAAAATCCCATCTACCAACGGCAAGGTGATGTCAATCCAGATGGGAACCTTTCTTGGTGTCTGTTTAGACCTCCACGCTTCAGGGAGAGAAGATTCCAGCTATAACCTGATCTGATTAAAAAACCTGCAGATGGGTGGAGTGCAAAAACCAAGATGGGGGCCAGCCACTTCCCCAGACACACAGTCTAAAAGCAAAATATGGTCAGCACATCCATTTTGAAAAATGAGTATATAGGTGCACGTTGGTTAGGCTATGTCTACACTGCAGTGGACAAAAAACGACCTGAAAACGAATTACTAAAAACATTCATGAAACTGAGTTTTCTGTCCATGCCGTCAAAAGCACTGAAAAAACTTCCGTTTTTTGGTGCGTTTTTTTTTGGAGCGTTTTTTGAACGTTTTTTGGAGCGTCTTTGCTCTGCTTTTAATGTATGCACAAATTAAGCCATTGGATATAAACTACACCCAAGCGGAGTTAACATTTTAAGTAGTCACTTCCTTTAGATCACTGGAGCCATTGTGAGCACATTGTCCTTTGTGTGCTACTGCTTTAAATTAAATTTTGCACCAGATTCTTGCACCAAAATCCCCCAAAAAACCCACATTATCTTTCCATACAGCAAGATAACTGTATTAGCATCAAACTCTGTAAAGAAAAGGATTTTAGCGCCAAATTCCCAAAAAACTTATTATTGCGCCAAATTCCGTAAAAAAAATATTTTAGTGCAGAAGCGTATCATTTTTATTAGTGCCAAAGTTTTTAAAGAATTGAACTAACCCCCCAATCCGTCAAAAAAGGGATTCTGGCGCCGAAATCCGTAAAAAATTTATTTATTTGCGTCAAAAGCTAGATCACCCTTTTTTAGCGCCAAAATCTGTAAAGATACGGATTTTTGCCCCAAAAGCCATAAAAAATGGATCCTTGCGGCAAAATCCGTAAAAAACTTATTTTGACCCTCAGAAGCGAGATAACGTTGTTAGCGCCAAAATCAGTAAAAAAAATTATTTTAGTGTCAAAAAACATAAACAAACGTATTTTTGGCGTCAGAAGCGAGATAAGGTTATTTGCGTCAAAATCAATAAAAAAAATTATTTTAGAGTCAAAAATCGTAAAAAAACTTATTTTTGCGCCAAAATCCGTAAAAAATGTATTTTTGCCGTCAGAACGAGATAACGTTATTGGGTAAAATCTGTAAAAAAATTATTTTATTGCCAAAAACGTAAAAAAAACGGATTCTTGCGCCAAAATCCATAAAAAACGTATTTTTGGCGTCAGAAGCGAGATAACGTTATTAACGCCAAAATCAGTAAAAAAAAATATTTTAGTGTCAAAAACATGAAAAAAAGGATTTTTGCACCAAAATCCGTAAAAAAACGTATTTTTGGCGTCAAGGCGAGATAACTTTATTGGGGCGAAAAAACTGTAAAAAAATTATTTTAGTGCCAAAAACTAAAAAAAACGGATTTGCGGCCAAAATCCGTAAAAAAACGTATTTTTGGCGTCAAAAGGGGAGATAACATTATTAGTGCCAAAATCTGTAAAAACAATTATTTTAGTGCCAAAAAATGTAAAACAACTTATTTTTGCGCCAAAATCCGTAAAAAAAACGTATTTTTGGAGTCAGAAAAACGAGATAACGTTATTGCCTAAATTCTGTAAAAAAAATTATTTTAGTGCCAAAGAAAGTAAAAAAACGGATTCTTGCGCCAAAATCCGTAAAAAAACGTATTTTTGTTGTCAGAAGCGAGATATCGTTATTAGCGTCAAAAATATTAAAAAAAATTATTTTTGTGTCAAAAAACGTAAAAAAACGGATTTTTGCGCCAAAATCCGTAAAAAAACTGATTTTTGGCGTCAGAGGCGAGAAAACGGTATTAGCGCCAAAATCTGTAAAAAAATGTGTTTTAGTGCCCAAAAATGTAAAAAAACGTATTTTTGCGCCAAAATCCGTAAAAAAACGGATTTTTGGCGTCAGAGGCGAGATAACATTATTAGCGCCAAAATCTGTAAAAAAAAATTATTTTTAGTGCCAAAAAACGTAAAAAAAAGGATTCTTGCGCCAAAAATCCGTAAAAAAAAAAAGAATTTTTGGCGTCAGAATCGAGATAACGTTATTAGCGCCAAAATCTGTAAAAAAAATTATTGTAGTGCCAAAAAACGTAAAAAACGTATTCTGGCGCCAAAATCCGTAAAAAAATGTATTCTGGGGCCAAAATCCGTAAAAAACGTATTTTTCAGCATCAGTAGCAAGATAACTTTGTTAGCGCCAAAATATGTTTAGAAAAGGATTTTAGTATCAAAATCTGTAAAAAAAAAAAAAAAAGGATTCTGACGCCAAAAATCTGTAAAAAACTTATTTTTAGCGAAAAAAATATGAATTGCGCAAAAAAAACGTTAGCGACAAAGCATGATCATTTTATTACAAAAGGTACAAAAAAGGTCCATCAGACATTAGTATGCAGATTTGATAAGATATAACCTTTGTTACACCCACTATAGGTGGGACACTTGGTCTCTGGGAGGGTTTTTCATTGAAAAAATCGCGGCAAAAAACGCCGCGAAAACGCGCCAAAAAACGCCCAAAAGACGTTTCCGGCCGCTTTCCATAGACTCCTGTAGTACATTTTCTGCCCCGGGTCTGGCGTTTTTTTAGAGCATGTTGCAAAATACGACCAGTAAAAAAAACAGCAGAAAAAAGCAGCTCAGTGTAAACAGCGGAGGTTTACAATAGAGTCTATGGGGGATGATTACAGTCATTTTTCCAGCGTTTTTAGAAAACGAAAAACAATGAAAAAACGGACATTTTTCTGTGCAGTGTAGACATGGCCTTAGTTTGCAAAATGGATGTGCTGACCATATTTTACTTTTAGACTGTGTTTTTTATTTGGTGTTATATCCATCGGTTCTTAGACTTTCTCATGTACCCCCTTCTGTATGGTGTTTTGTGATTTTAAATAAAAAAAATTGATTTTTTTTAGGTATATACCCCCCTTTCTTTGTATATTAATGTTATTATAGAGTTATCCTTTTGATACTCAAGGGTTTTTTAAAACTTTTTTCAAACCCAGCCTCTGTGATTTTTCCTGAATTTTTTATTTTTTTATTTTTAAGCAATTTTTAAAAAAGGGGCTTCACAGCATGCAGTACTGCAACAAAAAAACCCCACCCAAAAACCCAAAAAACTGCACTGTGGAAAGCACCCAAGGCTATTTTTTCTTATGTTTATTCCTTAAGGGACCTCAGTTGGGGGTATTTTTCACACACCGTTTTGACCAAAATCACAAAAAAAAAAAACGTAGCATCGATGGGATCCAAAATGCATCCAACACACACTATGTTTGGATGCGTTTTTGGCTGCACGGGAACGAAACCCTATAGTTTTTATACCCTCTCCCTTTTTGGGAATTTGACTACAATTTTTTTTGAACGGATCCAAAAGACGAAATTTTAAACACGCACGGAATCATCGTCTGAAGCCGTGCGTTTTAAGGCATTTCCAGGGTTTTAAAATGGGCCGTTTTTTCGGTCCGTTTTTTTACCGCCGAAGTGCGCCAATTACGGGCCAAAACGCCAAAACTTTACAAATTCACATTTCCATAAGAACTATGGTTACTCTCCTCTCCCCGCCCGGCAAAGCCGCCGGCGGGGAGAAATTGACTTTCATTTTTCTACGGTAACGCCCCTAAGGATGCTAGGCCGCGAAGTGCCGGCCCCCCGCTTTTCCCCCCCCTCCCCCCCCCCCCCCCCCCCCGCCCCCCCCCACAACGGCGAATTGCGGGCGAAAAATTTCGTCCCCAAATTTAAACCGGGAACAAGCCTTACATTGCAAGCATGTAAAAACACACGCAAATTTTTTTTGATGCGTTTTGGGTCTGTTTAGGTCTTTCACACGGTGCGGTTTTGGGGGCGTTTTTTTGGGTGCGTTTTTTGGCAACAATTTAAATCATTAATTGCTGTACGTTCCTGCACAAAAAACACTCCAAAAAACGCACCAAAAACCCCACCGGGTGAAAGCACCCTAAGGGAGGGACCACGGGTTAACTGCAGGGGGTAATTCCGCCCCGCAATTTCGCCTGGGGCCGGGGCAGGGGCGGGGGAGGGGGCGGGGGCCGCACTTCGCCGCCCATAAACAGTCTTGCTAGCGGCGCGTAAGCTGAAAAAAGTGACCCGTCCCAATTTTCTCCCCCTCGGGGTATTTTCCCCAGGGGAGAGGAGACTAATGCATAGTTCTCTATGAACTGGGATACCGTAGTTTCGGGACGGATTCAGCCCAAATTGGGGCCTCCGGGGCGTAATTTCGGACTGAATTACGTCCCCCCGATGGCCGTGTGAACTGGCCAAGGTGTAATATACCTTTAAGGTTTTTTAGGCAAGTTTACCGTGTAAATTTTTAGGGCGTAATTACGCCCCCAATTTTCGCCGTGGGACGGGGGTGGGGCGGGAGCGGGGGGGGTAAGCGGGGGGGCCCGGGACTTTCCCGGCCAAAACAAACCTTCCTGCTAAGCCCACGTAACGCCGCTAGAAAGTGACAGGTGAAATTTTCTCCCCCCCCCGGCTTCGCCGGGCGGGGGGAGGAGACAATCCATTTTCTGAAACTGGAAAATTTCCCCTAATGAATGGCCCTTTTCGGCCCGTAATTGCGCACTTCGCCTAATTACGGACCGAAAAAAGGCCCATTTTTTAACCGTTTTAAAATGCCCTTTTAAACTGAACACCTGAAAAAATATCCCCAACTAAAAGAACATTGGGCACAGTCTAAAGTGACTAAGTTTGATCTGTTTCCCAAAGTATGCACTTTCAATGCTGAAAAAAATACACATTTTTCTTTCCAGCACATAAAACAGGTAAGTTTTGCAAATACCGCAATCATTATCCAAAAGTGACTATGTTTGCCCTGTTGTTCCTTTATGCGGGTTATTTGTCAGGATATCCAAAAAAATGGGGCTTTTTGTGGGGGTGAACCCCAGGCTAATGGTATTTTTCGCAACAGTTTACATATGTGTTCTTAGCTCAATTTTTTTCAGATAATTTTCAAAGCTGAAGAGTGTGGGGAGATTTTTCTGTAACTTCCAGCATGCACTTGGGTTTTACTTTTATTTTTTTTTTTTTTTTTTTTAAGGGGAGCGTGCTCAGGAAAACTTTTTCTCTAAAAACTTTGATGATTTTGCAAAAAGTCTTTAAAAAGCTAAAAAATATATAAAAATACATAATTTTTGTAACTTGCTGCAAACTGATGTAAAAATATGTCACAATTATGGGGTCAACCTTTCCCCTCGGGGAGAATTGGGGAACTGTGAGCCTAGTCATGTATGCAGTGTCGACGGGGTCTGGGGGCCCCCAGGGGGGAAATTTATCTTGGGGGCCCACCCTACTGTACATAAAAAATTACCGCCCTCTCGGACAAAACCGCCCATTTTTAAAAACAAATACAGTTGGGGAAAAGAACTATATTGTTATACAAAAAGCAAGAGAGTCACACAATTGTACTCTAACATATCATAGACCAAAGGGGTAAGCACTTCCATCCTATCCCCCCCACCCAATAAAATTATCCCCCCCCACCCACAACAAACCCCTCCACCCCCAAAAAACTATCCCCCCCACCCACAACACTATCCCCCCCACCCACATACAATTTCCTCCTCCACCCACATCAAATCCCCTCCACCCCCTACAATACCCCCTGCACCCACATACAAATCCCCCTCACCCACATACAAAATCCCCCTCCCCCCACATAAATTCCCCCCCCCACCCCCATACAATACCCCCTCCACCCGCATACAATATCCCCCTCCCCCCACATACAATAACCCCCTCCACCCACAGACAATATCCCCCCCACCCACATACAATATCCCCCTCCACGTTTTCCCTTTTCACGCACCCCACCCCTTCTAAAAAACACCAGCAAGAAAGAAAAAAATGTAACTCCTATCACAGGGTCAACAGGACCATGAAAACGGCTTAAAACCGTGCCGATAAACCCACAACACCGCCCCTATAGAGACCACAGAGAGGTCAGACACCACCTCAGGGCACATCAAAATTACAGTCACTACAGCACTGATCCCCTAAAGAGTTACATAACCCCGAAATCATACTCACCGGGGAAATCCTATCTGAGGAGTCTTCTCTTCTCTTATGAAATCATTCTTATTCCCCTTTTTCCTCTGCTCCGTTCCACACCCCCATGAGACTTGTCCCGGCCCCCAACTCATCCCTGCAAAAATTTCACACAAATATCTTTTGAACCTCAATTTTTTTCCCGCATCTCATCTCTTTAACCTATTTCCCCCCCCTCTGTACAAACTTCCCG
>JAODAL010002387.1:0-197618 GCA_025379985.1 Phyllomedusa bahiana | reverse complement strand
CCCCCTACGTGATTGTTGCGGGGGGGCGAGGTGCAGGGGTACAGAGTCGTGCCGAGAAAGTGTCGGGCAGGCAGAATGTGGGGGCGGCGGGCAATGGTTCGTGGTCGAGAACAGGCAGGAAGGTAGGGCAGGCGGCAGAGGTTCGGATCAGGAAACGAAAAGAAAAAGGGTCTGGAAAATAGGGGGGACAATAGATTCGGGAAACGTTTTCCTTGGCTCGGGGCAACATAGCCAGGAGGAATGATGCGAGCGGGGCCCTTTAAATAGGGGAGGCTCGGCAGAAAACCCAATTATTGGGAACTGCCCTTTAAATTTCGAGAACGGGGGCCCCCGGCGCGCGCTAGGGAACGGGGCACCCGCAGCCTGGCCCGGAAGGAGCCCGGGGGGCGGGACGGAAACCCGCGGCCCGGGAAAGTTCCAGCAGCGGCAGCCCCCCTCGTCCGGGGAGCGGCGCACCCGACCCCGGCAGGCGCCCGGGAGGGGACAGGGTCCCCCGCGGCCCCCGGGGGCGAAAGGGGGGGGGTCGCCGCTACAGAAAGCGGTACCGGGCCGCAGCTCAGTAGGATTGAAGATCCCAGTGCTTGCATTTCTTCCTACTGGCGGGGCCCCGTGTCCCTGCTTTAAATAACCCGCCGGTCCTACTTTTGTACACAAAAAGAGCGACACATCTGTGAAGGTCTAAATGGCCCGAAAACGTTTTGTCTAAATTGGTCCCCGTGAATAAATTTATACTTTTGTTTAGCATTGGATTATGATTTTTTTTTTGCGGGTGCTACGAATAGGGATTTTGCTACTTATGTTATCCCACATTTGTAAAAATTAAAACAAAAGGGTGCCAAGCCTGTTTTTTATTTACAATACCTAGGGTCTTTTTCTGTAAAAAAATTTTTTTTGACTATAAGACTGAAAATATATATTTACTACCGGCTAAATACTTTGGTTCACATATGCTTTATACTGTATATGATATGAATTAATTTGATCTTGGCCAGGTCACAGTAGTGCAATTACTTGTTGGCACCTTACAAAAGATTAGTTTGCTGTTGATCACAAGCATATTGTTTAACGACATAAATTTAAAAAAAACAGTGTTTAGGGCATAAGCCTGGAACACAATCTTGTACTTTAAAGACAATAAAAGCTATTGATTGTGATTTTACTAATAATGTCTACACAAAATAAAGGCTCCTGAACAGGATTGGCTTAAAGGGGTTGTCCACTTTGGAACAGCCAGCTACTGGGGCTACATTAAATAAAAAAAAGAAAAATCTATTTTTCCCTTCTACCAGTCAGTGGTTCCAGTGCTTCATCTCCGAGTCTTCTTTTTTTTTTAAATTGTAAATTTTTTATTAAGTTTTTACAAACACAAAGCCGCGCAGGGCTACAAAAAGTAAGAAACAAGGTGCATTAGCAACACAACAACAATAGCAGTGTGGAATACAACACCTATAGATACAAGTACTATGCAAGAAAGAAGTTACTAAACAAGAGCACCGAGCCAATAGGCTCATGCGGTAGCAGTGGCAAACGGCGAATGAAACAAAGAAATCAAATAATCAAAAAGATACACTTACAAGACGGAGGGTAGACAATAAACACGAGACATTAGGATATAATGATTCCCGACATTAGGTTTGCAATCCAGCTACATCTAAAGGAGATTCTACAAATCTTGAAGAGTGCAATAAACATCCCATGGATTCCAAATATGGTCAAAGGGGACCAATTGGCTATGAGACAAGGAAGTGAGGTATTCCATACGCCTAACTTCTCGTAAGCGAAGACAGACATCATGCTTAGTGGGAATAGAGGTTTGCCTCCAAAATTTTGCAATCAGACACTTGGTGGCTGTTATTACATATAGAAAAAGTCTACCCATCTGCCGTCCTAGCGGGCCGTAGGGAACATTAAGAAGGAAAGTGTGCGGTGTGAGGGGGACCCTAACCTGCGTGATATCCACCACCAAAGACTGGACCTGTCTCCAAAGTGGTCTTATCATCTCCGAGTCTTCTGTTTTTCATTCTTCTATTTCCAAATGGGGCAGCCACCGATTGGATGCAATGATCACCTGTCACTCATTTACACCACTGTTTGGAAGTGAACAGCTCCGATTGGTGGTGTTAATGACTAGCACGTGAGCGTTGCAGCCATTCAATGTGTCTGTTCAGAAATAGACAAATTAAATCAGAATACTGGAGGGATGCAGTGCTTGAAGCAGGGACTGGAAGAACATGAGTTTTTTTCATATTTTTAATGCGGCCCCAGGAGCTGACTGTTATTATACTATGAAGTGAACTACCCCTTTAACAATAAGGTAATTTGATCTATAGCTAAAGAGGAGATCCAGTGATCTCCTCTTAACATGCACCAATACATGAAACCTACAACAAGAGAAAAAGGAGTGTCAGGGGTAAATGTACTTAAAGAATAAATATGGACAAAAAATAATATTCAAATTTTAGTATAACAAAAATATTAAATACAATTTAAATAAACACAGACAAATGTCATCAGACGGGACAGAGTTAAAAAGGGGAAAATCAATAAAAAAACATGTAGCACAAACATAAAGAACAAAGACTGGTGGGTGTACGGTACCAGTAGGTAGAAATTACAAACAAGAAATAGTAACACATATAAAGGTTTAAGTATAGAGTTGTTCAGCTGCTGTGCTCACAGTAGTAGTAGGATGCCACAAATAGTATATATTAGGAATAGTATTGATAAATAAAGTATAGTGAGAAGGAGAGCACACAGCGGAGCAACAAAACACTGCAAAAGTATAGAATTAACGATATACATACTAAGTACACCCACCAACTAAAGACCAGCTACATGCATAAAAGGAAAAAAGAATTTACAGAATTTTGTAATGTAATATTGCAGAGCTAAAATTATTGTTAGGGTTCGGTGGATTCGCTGGACCACCGCAAGCGATGATAGTTAAGCCACGCTAGGGAGCGGAGTCTAAGTAGCCCCCGGTATTCACCAGAGCCCGCCGCAAAGCGGGATGGACTTGCTGCGGCGTGAGACTACCAGGTCGCTAGCCCTGACGTGACTTGCTTGCGATGGCGGCCGGGCTACTGCGTGGTACAGAATCGTAATCCAGAAGCGTAGTCGGGACAGGCAGGAGGTCAGGACAGGCGGCAAAGGTTCGTGGTCAGAGACAGGCAGAAGGCTAGGGCAGGTGGCAAACAGGCAAGGTCAGGAAACGTAGCAGAGTGGACTGGTACACGGGTAATCAGACAGGGCATCCAACACTCTGGACTCACTAAACGCACACCAACAAACTGGCAAAGAGTGCTGGGGGCGTATTCCTTAAATAGGACCAGCGGCCGTCAATAACCAATTAATGGTGCGCTGGCCCTTTAAATCCAGCCCGGCCATCGTGCGAGCGCCCTAAGCAGCGGGTACGCACGCGGCAACCGGGACAGGCAGGAGCAGCGTTCACAGGAGCGTGGACGGGTAAGAGAACTGGCGCCAGGGACTAGGCAGCGGGGGCATGGACGCGGGGAGCCGCGGCACCCGCGCCAGCCCCCATGACAATTATGTCATGAAAGGGGCTTGGATCACATGAAGCTGGATTGAAAACCTACCATACTTGGAAATAGGATTCTATAACTAATTTTAAACATACGCAAAAACACAAATCTTGATATCCAAACCAGTTGTTCTGTAAGTATTGTATTTCTATGTGAAGATTACAAGAGGGTAGTTATGAAATAACACAAAGATCGACACAAAATGTTATAACATTCAGTTTTTACTATAGAGACATTACATGTAGTGAGATATGTCTTGGTCAACACTTTACTTGACCTGCATTTTATAAAACGTTATCCATGTAAGGTCTTTCAACCCACACTATGGTTTAACAAATGCTCATATATATAAAATCGTGTATGTTGTTTAGTAATATTTCCTGATTAATAGGTCCCTAGTGAACATAATATGATAATTTTAGAGTCTGCATAAAATACCAACTTCCCTTATAATCATACTTGCCAACTTCTTCACTGCAAAAGGGGTGTGGGATATACAAATCCCACCGCCAAATGGGCATTCCTAAATTAATTGGAGTCTGGTCCTAAAATCTACCGAAGTAAGAGATAAAAGGTTGGCAAGTATGCCTATAATCTTCATTCAATGATAGTTGATTTTGACTAACCTCTAGGGCGATATGTATGTACAGGGCTGCACCTAGATTCTGCTGTCCATTCAGCCCAAAAACTGGTGCAGCCCTGTTCTCTCCATGTATGAGCAGGCGCACTCCAAAATGAGGTGCATTATGCGGCGCCCGCGGCACTTTGTAATGCGCCTGAGATTGGAGGGCGTTCTGGGGGTGTCGCACCACAAGTTTACGATTCTACACATTTATGACTGTAGGATGGCAAAACTGGGCGTATTATTGCTGAAACAGCCAGAGTAAGTTAAAAGTGCTTTACCTGAGCCTGAGTTGATGTTTTGGAGCTAGAAAGCGCCTGATCTATGACCCACAGTAGAACAGGTTCATAAATTCGGGCGCATTCTACACTACTAATTCGCGCAATAAAATTGACGTCTGGGCGACAACATTCATACATGTCGCCCTATATGCTTTCATTTTTTTTTTTTACTTTTTAAATAAACTTAACTAAATTCATTGAATCAGCCATATGTACTAAGGTTTGTGTTAATATTTTTTTTTTCTCCCATGTAGGGTGTTGTGGGCAACATTAAAAGTGGTAAATCTGCCCTTGTTCATCGATTTGTTACAGGATCCTATCTGGCGATAGAAGCACCAGAAAGTAAGTTGTATTTACTTGATATACCTTTAGTATTGCTGCTGTCTATGTACCTTTAGGATAGTTACTGAATCTGACTAACCTTTTCTGTATCGCCCTACTTTTTTGGCCAATACAGTATAGATCCATGGAACTTAGTTGTTTGTATTATATGGTTAGTCAATTACATAAACAGTATCGTGTACATTAAACGTGTCAGATACAGAAGCTGGAAATGTAGTCACTTGAAAGTTAAGATGGGAGTGATATAAATAGGGAAGGATCCTTTTTTATGTGTATATACTTCTTTATTCTGTGTTTGTACTATTTAAGAGCTCATACATACAGGTGTATTAGATACAAAGCTGCAATATGAACCACATTGTGGTCTGTAGATCTATACTGTGCCTTTGCCTACGATTCTATATGGTGGAGTACAGAGGTTCCTCTCTGTTGAATTCCATATGATACAGTATATGCCATCAAATTCCATATATCAAAGCTACTCTACCTTACAGGAAATGCTTCTAGAGGAGAATATCTTTGCAATATAGTACAGGTGGTAACTGCTCTATAGTACAGCACTTTACACATTTGCACATGACTCTTTTGTATGTCTAATACAATGTGTTATAATGAAAACAATTACGTACATCAGCTATCTTTATACTATTTGGGCTTGTTCACACGGCATTTTTGGATCCTTTTTACGGATCCATTTTCGGCACTTGAAAAGCGCATCCGAAAGCGGATCCGCAAAACGCAGCAGTTGTTACTTTATTTGGATCGTTTTTAATGCTTTTTCACCTGCGTTTTACACATCCGCTTTCCGGATGCGTTTTCAGAAAGAGATCTTCTCTCGCTCTCTCTCTCTCTCCCGCCGCGCGCTCACCTGCGCTCCCGCCGCCGCCGCTCACCTGCACTGCCGACGCACACCTCTTCAGCGATCCCCATCCAGTCTCCCACTGCGCTTTTCGCATCCGCTTTCAGGATGCAAAGCGCAGCTGATACGTACCCGGAGTGTGGAGCGCTTTTGGACAAGTGCCAAAAGCGCACTCCATTATATCCTATTGGCTTTCACTTGCATAAAACGCAATAAGAATTGACATGTCAATTATTAAAGAGGATACGAAAAGTGCAGGAGAGCCCTCAAAAGTGCATCGCCGATCTCCCGCAAGAACAGCGATGCGCTTTTGCCATTCAACTCAATGTTAATCACACTGACAATTGTTAGATCCGTTTTGCGGATCCGTTTTGCGGATCCGTAAAACGGATCACAAAAACGCCGTGTAAACAAGCCCTTTCTGTTGGTTTTTATTTCCTAGGAAGGTCTAAACAAGTCAAGTACCCCTACTGAAACAAATGACATCAGAGTACCCCCAAAGCTATGATCATACAGATGTAACTAAGCTAAATTTGACAGATAACACACCATGTTACTACTGCAAAGAATGTTATCTCAACTTTGTCAATTATTTTCAATGGCTTTTGTTGTGATCCTAGGGTATGTTCACACTGGCAAATTTCAGCACGCATTTCGCGTCGTATTTGCACTCTAATACGAGCGAGATGCGCATTGAAATTACGGTAATCCACAGTTCTCATAGAGAACTATGGATCACGCCTCCTCTCTCTGCTCGTAAAATACGATCGTATTGTACGTGTGGGGAGATAAGTGACATGTCAATTACTTGCAGCCAATACGTGCCGCGAGTAACGCATGTCAATGGGCTACGCCCACCCCCCCCCCCGCGCCGTCACACTGATCAGCGTGACTCCTAAATCACCCGGCGTAATTGCAGCCGTACTGTATGCGCCACAATTGCGCCATGTGAACATAGCCTAAGAACTAATAACACAAAAAGCCATGATGTCAAAGTCATGTTAACTTCTGCTACATCCGTAAAATGTGCTGCCTTTGAAAAGCACTGTATAAGCACAGGGATGTGGCATGTACCACTTAGGGTATGTTCACACGGCATTTTTGGATACGATTTTGGGTCCGTGTTGGATCCGAAAATCGCATACAAAACTGTAGAGTCTATTGAATCCAACACGCAGCTCCGTGTTTGGATCTGTGTTGGATGCAGCAGGATGGCACCCTATACTGTATTATAGGGCTCCTGCTGCGTCTTTCGGACCAAGAATTGACATGGCGATTCTTGGACCGGATCCAAAAGACACAATGTAAACATACCTCGGCGATCACCCATGTGAACGCCGATTTGTGTTTTATATTGCGAGCAGTGTGAAATCACACTGCTCATTGTTAGATACATATTTGGGTCCATCTAGACGGACCCAAACATGCATCCAAAAGCATATGTTCACACGGACCCAAAACACCGTGTTAACATACCCTTAGGGTGCGCGTAAGTTTGAAAGCTTAGGTTATACAAGGACCTGGTATGAGGGTCTTAATATGAAAAAATATGCCATAAATTCAGACCTAAGCTGGAGAAGACAGAATTTTCGATGAGCATAAACCTGTGCTATCTAGCTCAATAATTTTCCAGTTTCTATATAAGCCACCCACTCACATACTCTGCTGGGTTCTTTGTGTGCTGTTGCTTAAAGTAGCAAAAAGCATTGTGTTTTGTCAGCATGAAAAAAAATTGCTTTTGCAAAGCCATAAAAGAACATCTCTTACTCAGAACATTAGAAACTAAAGAATTCAAAAAAGTCAATTAATTACATCTGCGTAGGCTCCCAGCAAGAGAAAATCTATACTTTGCTGAGGAATACATAGGAGCTTTACATGTTTATTGCATTCTATTTGCTCCTCATTAAGCGTAAATGTGAAATGCCTCTGCACAACCAATTACATATTAGCGTTCATTATCTGGAGTATGTTTGAAAAATATCATATATCATGTCTCATTGCTGTTCTGCTAATTTTGTATTAAAGTAAAATTGTCCACATAACTGCCAATATCAAGTTATAAAGCAAGAATCCCTTCTACGGGGGCACAATCCCAATAGAAGTGGTAATTTACAGCTCATAAACCTCACTATGTTCTATAAAAATAGTGCTGAATGTTATAAAGTGTGATTCACTGAAAGAGGCCCAGAATATTCTATTGTAACTCCCGCTAGCAGAGTCGGACTGGGGAGCTTAGGGCCCTCCAGTAGAATTGATTATGTGGCCCACCAGTGGAGCTGATTCTGGGGGAATACCTTACGGCTACTGTACATGCCTCTTACACCCTCCTCTTTCTTTTTGCCTCTTTCTCTCTGGCTTTCTGCCTCTCCCAATGATGTATGTGCAGTTTACAAGAAATTCCAGGTGTGCCATGCTCAGGCCCCACTGGGGATTTCCTCTGTTCCAATGTGGGCCAGTTTGAGTCTGACCTTTAGGATGAAGCAATCTGAACCTGAAAAATATGCTTAATATGTGTAATCAATTGCATTACATGTGAGGATGAAAGTGATCTCTGTTTTATCAGGGAAAGTGCTGCAATTTCAAGTGAAATATTTTCCTTCAAATCTTCCACAGTCTTGTTCCTTTCAGCATTTCCCAAATGAAGTCTGGTGGTGTCAATTGTAGCTACTGTGGTGGCCAAACCCTTTGAAGTTACCATGTAGCCGAAAAAAGGCTCAATTTCTGCCCTGCTTCCTGCTGATGTGCGACACGTTGCTCCATCTTGCTGGAAATAACCTTCTGTTAAGTTATGATCATCTAGTTGGTTAACGAATAGAAAATCTGAGCTGTTCAGATTTTCTGAGGTCAGATTTCAAATTTGAAATCCGTTTAAAAACTTAGAGCCTGTTCTATAATCCGGCATATTTCACTTGAAAACAGCGGATTATAGAATAGTTCAATGTTAATGGGCCGGCTGATAACCGACCGCAAAATCCATGAAAAAAATGCGGTAAAAACGAAAACCAATTGTAAAATATTGGTCTGATGGTATGTTACAATAGTCCACATAGCCTTACAGTACATGGTTAAGTCAGTAAGTATGAGTACATTGTCTAACTTATAATGTGGAGAAGAATATTGGCGTGTATTAAAAGAGGCATGGACTCGCGGGACAAGGATGTAATTCTATCGCTGTATAAAGCATTGGTGCGACCTCACTTAGAATATGCTGTTCAGTTCTGGGCTTCAGTATATAGAAGAGATGTAATGGAGCTAGAGAGAGTGCAAAGACGAGCAACCAAACTTATAAGGGGAATGAAGCATCTTAGTTATGAGGAGAAGTTAGTAGAATTGAACTTATTTAGTCTTGAGAAAAAACGGATTCGGGGGTGACCTGATTAATTTACATAAATATATAAATGGTTCATACAAAAAGTATGGGGAAAAATTATTTCAAGTAAAGCCCCCTCAAAAGATAAGGGGACATTTCCTTCGGCTAGAGAAAAAAGGATTCAATTTCCAGAGGAGAAAAGTGTTCTTCACTGTGAGAACTGTAAATATGTGGAATAGCCGCCTGAGGAGCTGGTCACAGCAGGAACTAATGGGAGTTTCAAGAAAGGCTTAGATAAGTACCTGAAACTGAAGAATATTAATACATACATAACCATGTAATATTCTGGATCCTGGCTGGTGGCGGCTCTGGAGTCAGAGATGGGGTCTTCCCTGGAGCAGATTAGTTCTTGCCTTGTGGGTTTCAGGGAATTTACCAGTGATGAGATTGTGCTTAAAATCCTTGTCTCCCTCCCTTCGCCCACTTTTTCCCCAGCCTTGGTTGAACTTGATGGACACGTGTCTTTTTTCAACCATACTAACTATGTAATAAAAGAAAGAAATTCATCCCCATCGCTAAGTTTTATATGCAGCTAATTTAGGAGTGATTATCATCTAGGTGCAGACATTTTTATTGACAGCACAAAAAGAAATATGTGCAGGGTACTGTACAAGAGACAACATTGGTTGTCTTATGAATGTCTTTTTCCCTAAGAATCTCCCGTCAGTGCTTAATATGATAATTTCACACACAGTGTATTACAGGTGCATGTGCATTCAGAGGGTATAGTCATGGCAGTATACAGATAAAATATATACTAAATATATATACTATAAAATGTATACTAAAAACTGGGATATAATGGTAATAGCCTATTCGATCACTTTTGCAAGTGATTAATGTACAAAAACAGGCAGTAAATACATTTATTGTGTCTTCTCTGTGTAACATCTAGTCCCTTTCATCATAGTGAAACCACCTTCATTCATCATCAATAACATATAGCTCTTTCTAGCAATTGCCCAAATAAAGAAGTCATCACTACGCTTTGAAACACAGGGCACACTATGAGTGCAGTGTTCAGTGATGAACTGGGTTTTCTTGGGAATACAGCTTTTAAGGGAATGTGTCATCAAAAAATGACTTATTGTTTAACTCACATTTTAATGTTAAACATATTTTTTAAGAATTTTTTTTTTTTTTTAAATTTTCCATATCACTTTCAGTATTTTTTTTAATAATTCTTTAAGTCCTGTAGTTTTCACTTTGGGCACTAGGCCTAATAATCGTCTGATATTTCCTGTTCTGTTTAGAGAGCTTTTCAGCACTGTGCTCATTATCAGTAAAAGCAGGGTCAAGCTGAAAGGAGACACCATTGTGTACAGATAACACAGAATTCCACCAGTCACAAGAGGAGATGTCACAGCTCCCCCTCTCCCCTCCCTTCACAGTGAAAACTCTCCTATACAAGTCTATGGGACAGAATCTGTCTTGAGAATCTTATGTGCATGAATCTGCTGTAAAGTATCTCTCTGACTGCTGTTAAAGCAGTGCAAGCAAGAATGGCTTCCCCACAATCATATATAGACGGCCGAATAGAGAAATCTACAATCAGGAAATAAAAACAACTGAGAGGAAAAGAATATGGATCAGGGGCTTGATTTAATAAGTAAAAAAAAAAAATTGGCGACATATTCCATTTAAGTTGCACATAAAATGATTGTTGCCACATTGTACATATAAATACATATAAATAATGGTGCAGTCATATATTGTACAAACAAATTGGTGAATAGAAGAAGATAGCAAAATGTGTGGACAGGATAGAGCAGCTGGAGGAGGCACAAATGACTGGAGGGAGCAGGTAGAGGGGAATCAGGGCATAGGAGAAGGCGACAAAGTGTGGACAGGTGAGAGTAGCTAGCGGGTGGGATGGAGGAGTACAGGAGAGAGGAGGTAGAGGGAGCACAGAGGACTAGAGTGAGATGGTAAAGGGGACAACGAGGACTAGAGAGACCATATATAGGGGATACAGAGGACTGGAGAGAGAGCAGGTAGAGGAGGTACAGAGAACTGGGGAGAACAGGTAGAGGGGGCACAGAGGACTAGAGAGAACAGGTAGAGAGGGCACAGAAGACTGGAAAGAGCAGATAGAGGGGACATAGAGGATTGGAGAAAGTAACAAAGTGTGGACAGGAGAGAACAGCTAGAATGTGGGGGCAGAGAACAGGAGAGAAGAGGTAGAGGGAGCACAGAGGGGAGTAGAAAACATCTAGAGGGTGGAAAGCAGAGGGCAGTAGAGATCAGCTAAAGGGTGGGGGGAGATGAAAAGAGAACAGGAAAAAGCAGCAGACAGGAAAAAGCAACTTAAAGGCGTTTTCTCACTAAGCTGTTTCACTGAGGCACAGGCAGTTTAACACTCACTCAGACTGTGGGTGGTTCTATAGCAGTGATTAGCATATCTAGCGTCTCTGTAAATAGCTGAGTCGTTACACTGACATGTGCATGAGATGTTACCTCTTCAGTAAACACAAGGTACATGTGCTATGAGGACTGAAAACAATGGTTTATCTGTAATCTTGTTAGAGGTAATCTTGTTAGAGATAATTAGTTTGCTCTGAACTGAACTACTTTAATCAGATGACAGATTATGGTCAGGGAACCAGGTAATCATAGAAACCTGTGTATACTCAGAGCACATAAAATGTCTCTTATCTCATGACTAAAGTAAAATCTATTGACAAATGCATTTAGAAAAAAGTTTTTGTTTAACTGTCCCTCAATGTTAAAAGCTAATCTTTGTAGTGAGAAAACGGGACTGAGCAATAAACTGAGCTGATGTTACATTGCAGGAGAGGTAGGGGGAGACAAGATCTATGTCAGTCACTTAAATGGAAAAGGAGACATATGATAGCGCCATGTCTACTTTTAAAAGTAAAAGTCGAAAAATCCACAGCACTCCAACCAGATTTTGATATCAAGGAGATGGATGAATAAATCACAAGTTTTTCATTAAAATCTGGATGGAGAGCTGTGGATTTTTCAACTTTTTTTGTCCTGGTCATGGTTGTGACTGATTCTTTAGCACCTGCTTGCTAAACTTTTTGGATTGAGTGCTGCATTTCAATTTTCTATTTCTGTTTAAAAGTAGCCATCTAGCTCTAGAGAAAATCCAGGCTGGTGGCTGGGGCTTCTGTTATTGCAGTAAGTCCAGGGCTCTAAGCAGCTGGGCCCCTCACCCATTACCAGCTCCTAGCTTGCATCATATCAGTGGGCTCATGACAGAAGTACAGCCAATACTGCCCTGATGGCAGCCCTGGTCATGACACTTAGCATGTAAATTAATGAGCTAATAGCAACCCGACCAAAGAATTACCCACAAGGGGTGAGCAGCAAAGGATTACACTTTTGCAAAGTTTTAGGAATTCCTAGCATGTATTACCCATACAAAGCACGCTCAGGAGCAAAGAGAAAGAAATATATAAATAAACCAAAAAATAACAGACATAAAATTGTTAGGTATTACTTTATTGTAGAGAATTGTGTAAGGGAAGAAATCCAGCTGATGAAGTTGAAATCAAGAGAAAATTAATATTTACCTAATTTTGCTACTTTGTAATTATGAAAACATTTCTAAAATTATACAAAATGAAAACAATTATGTGTTTGCAGTAATTGGAAGGGATAGAGGAAAAGGAGAGGTGAAAGAACTGTTGTATCCTTTATATGTCTTATATGTGTAAAGCTTCATGCTCATGACTGTATGAAAAACAAGGTACCATATGGGATGGATGCACAAACTGCACAATCTGTTAACTTACTGACATATATTGGAAATGAAAAATGGCAGCTTTACATTATGTGTATGAAGGTTTCTCACAGATTCCTTTTCAAGGATTCAGATGTTCAGTCTCTTGACTTCTAGGTCGGAAAATGTGTGACCATATGAAATGGATTATGTCACCATTTGTTTCATATGGCAAACCTCACACAATGTGCAAAATATAAAATTACATAGAGGTACAGAAATGTCCATTGGGCAACATTATCACTGTTTTATGAGTCTATGCAGTCACTAGAGTTAGATTTTTTTTTTTTTTTTTTTACTGAATAAACCAGGTACACATATATTATCCTATTGTATTTTGTTTTTTAATTGTAGTTTTTTTGATTCTATGTTCTATACATGCTTATAGAATGATCAATCTTGTCTAAGTTGCTACTTAGCCCTGTTAACAACATTCAGAGATTTGCAGAGATCTCCATTGATTTGCAGAGATCTTCAGTGTCTGAAGCCAATTGATTGGCTATTAATTGACAGTGTTCTAAGCAGGACAGCAGCTGTCTCCATCACTTATGGTGGAGCCTGTGTTATACACCTCCAACTTTGTAATGCAAGTGGTAGCTATCATGCCAAAAGTAGCATCAGTACCAGCCAGACCACGTTAAAAGGGGTCTGACTGAGGCCAAAGTTGTTGTAGACGAGCATATTTGCCATTAGGGCAAAAAGAAGAAATTATTTATACCATTAAAATAATACAAATTAATTTATTCTAACTATCAAACTATATAAAATTAAATAATTTAAAATTAATATTAAATTATATAATATCCAACAAATATAAAATTATCTCCTATCAAATTTATATAAAATTCTATCATCTAAATTTCATAATATAAATTAATTAAACCAATACATCATCTACCATAAATCCCATTCTCAATCAGCTATTTTCACATCACAGCAGGTTAAAAATAAAAGAAAAACTGTTAGAATAGCATGTCAGTGAATAAAAACTATGGTAGTGATCACCACAAGTCTCAGCGAAACCTGTCGTGTGCCGACTATTACCTATATAGAATAAAGGCTGACCCACTGACCTACATTTTTAAGAACGAAAATTAACGTACAATATAAAAGTATAAAAATAAGTATTTTTTTAAGATTTTATTTATAAATAATGAAAAATATAAAAATAAGAACACAATTTTATTATTCACATGATACATTTTACATAAGAAAAGCAACTCAATGAACTGCTTTAAATTCTATAGAGAAGCTCAGAAGCTCCTAAATGTCAATCATACTGTTAAAAGTTTCTCTTTCTACTATGTCAAAATGCTCTCCCTGTGTCAATCTCAATGTGTGGTTAGAATGCTGCAAGAGATAAGTAGCTATTACTGTCAATCATACTTAACATTTGTATTCTGTTACTTGTCTTCTATGTCGAGTCTAGTGCAATTCATTGAGTTGATTTTCTAATGAAAAAATTATGTTAATAATACATTTTTGTTCTGATTTTTATATTTTTGGTTTTTTATAATTAAATCTTATGAAATACTTTAGTTTAGACTGTTATATTGTAAGTTAATTTTCGTTTATCAGTTGTAGGTCACTGGGTCAATTGATTAGGATTTTGCATTCTCTATAGACTTATTAAGAACATTTTACATACAATTTCTTTTATTTTTGGATTTTACTAAATTAAATGAAACAAATTTTAATAAGATGGTGATCAGTGTTGAAATTAAATTTTGCTGCTCTTAGCCTTCATTATACATATGGCAATAGCCAGCAAAGGTATTGCTGGGACCTGTGGTGCACCAAGCAAGATCACTAACATAGTTTCTATTCACTGACATGATATTTCTTTTACTTCTAGCCTGCTGTGATGTGTTTGTAATCGCTGATGATGCTAAAATAACGGGATTTATGGTAGATGCTGTATTGGTTTTCTATTTTTTAATATTTAAATTATTATTAATTATATAATATAAAATTTTATATTTATTTTAAATTCTTTCATTTAAAAAAAAATTAGATTATATAATTTTATATTAATTGTATCTTATTGTTAAATTATTTAATTGTATATAGTTTGATAATTAACATTAGTTAGCATAGGTCAGGAATTCTGTACAGTCTTTTCTAGCGCACCTACCATTGCGTTTACAATGCAACATATTAAAGGGGTTTTGCCACGATGTAATGTTGACGTGGGATCCTCCAAAATGGGTTTTTAATCACTTTTCTAAATATATGTGATTACAAAAAGTGCAGCCTGAGAGAGCTACAGCCTTCCTTACATGCCCTTGGTTACTTCAAAGCGTCTATTAGATACGACCTGACAAGAGCTGCTGGCCGGCTTGGGCAGAGAAAGCTTCTTATCTGATGAGACTGAGTTGCAGAAGTTTTCAAGGCACCGGGTAGAAATATGTTGTCTTTTGTATACAGAATAAACTAGTTGTAGTATGATTATCTGAGTAGATACCTGCTTTATCTGATGACAGAGAACATGAAGAAGCTGCTGTGGAGAAAGCTGTTTTCTTTTGTATACAGAATCCAAAAGTTGTAGTTTGATTATTTCAGTGAACATTTCACATGATCCCTCATGCAGCTCTGTGCTCTGGCTGTGTGCGTCTCTCTCTCTCTATCAGCTCCATGGCTTGTTTACATTAGCTTCTTAGCAGATTAGGCACGTCCTGGCAAAACCCCTAAAGGTTTCACGCCAACAATACCCTGCGATCCACCTACAATGTGCAAAATGTATGAATCCGGGTTCATACATACTGGCGCATTCTACACTGCTCAAAAGCAATTTAGAACTGGCGTGTCGGTGCCAAGGTCATACATGTCGCCCCATGTTTCAATATACATGATAACATAGATGTTTAGAAAACCACTTGCTTATTTTCCTGTGCCTAAGAAGGTGTTGTTATGGATGGACTTTAGTTTCAGAATGTTTGTAGAAAGTATTATTTTGTAGAAAAAAGTTGCTTCTAGACACCATTAGCAGATAGTAAATAAAAAAAGCTACAGGTGCAACAGATTTAACAGATGTTGGATGCCACAAAAATAAATTGATCCAAAATGTATACATGGGGGGCAGAGTGTATCCCTGGATAGAAAGCAAAGTTGATTGTATGGAGAGTTGTTTTGTTCTAATGTATACAAGGTTTGACAATCAAGGTCCCTAACTCATCATGGTAAAATTGCTACATAACTCACTGCTGAATTTCACTGTGGTTTCCTTCAAAAGTAGTCCCCCTAGCAAGCTATGCACTGGTGTCATCACTTTGTTCACTTTTGGAACTGTTTTTTGCACCGCTGTTCAATTACCTTTGATGTCATTAATGCCTTCCTTTCACTATTTTCTTTATCTTTGAGAACAGGGGAAAAAAAGTAATTTAGGGCTAGATCCAGTGAACAGGGAGAGTGTTCCTACACATTTGTTTACTAGCTAAAAACTCCCTCACTGACATGTGTGCAGGTTCATTGCCATGGTGCAACAAAAATGGTGTTTCTGCTAACATTTTACACAATCTTTTCAGAATTTCCAGCTACTACACTGGGTTCACCATTTGTCCAGTAAATAGAAATTCATAGTGAAGTATTCCTCTAATATCATTTTCAGGGGGAATCGGCTTTCATTGTGCACTTATCCGCTTAAATTCTGGGTCATATTAGTAGAGCAATGTTTCTTTGGCAGGGCCCAACACATCATATTGTCTCCTCAAAAAGTCTTAGTAAATTTCAACTCTCCTTTGCTTTTATTCACTGGTGAGCATCTAGAGGACCATTTTTTTTTTAACACAGCTTTCTTATGCCAAAACTTTCAGCTTCGATTTTCCCTTTTATCTGTTGATGTTCATTTGCTCTGCTATGTTCCTGACAGTCAACCAACAAATTTCACACACCATTTGACTAACTTTCACAATGTTGCTTGTTGTTGATCTCTCTTAGTCAGTTACAGTTTATCTTCCCTTAGAAAAATGTTTATTGCACTTGTAAACCGCTGTTTTCTTCAAAGCATTATCTGCATAAGCTTGCAATAATAGCTCGCTGCTTCTTGTGATGGGAAACACAAATACACACAGACAGTAATAGTTGCCAAACATAAAGAGAATGTTGTAGGGCTACAGAAACATAGCTGTAGATCGCTGATATGATAAGGTTATGAAACTTTACTTTCTGTGTAGTGCTGCCATAAGCTTGTGATGGTGAGTTCACAACCATAATTGGCAGACTCCATATTGAGCCTTTATTTGCATACAGGATTTATGCAGTTATGGGGTTCTTCACTATCATTGAATCTAAATAAGCAGTTAAGACACAATCTATTTGTTGCAAACTAGAATAGGTGAGTAGCGATTGTGTGATTTTAATATATTATCCCTATTTTTAAACCTATACACGCCTACCTATCATGTGGGGCAGGGGCGTAACTAGAGAAGCCAGGGCCCCAAAGCAAACTTCTGGATGGGGCCCCCTACCACCCCCCCCCCCCACCTCCCTGACCACAACCATGTACCAGGACATGTTGTTAGGTAATGTAGATAATACAAGGGGCAAATACCTCACCCTACATCTCACTATTATATTGCTACCAAACAAATCCACTATACCAAAACCAATAAAACCATAACCCTATACAATTTTGGGCTTGACTATACCACCAGACATGACCAAAAATTTTACCACCACATAGTGACTGAATAATAACCCTACACAATTACTGATCATAACAAAGACCAATAGTTCCGCCATATAGTGACCATATAGTGGTATATACTTGTGTACACAGGCTCTGCAGACTGTATATAACCACCATACAGTGACCATATAGTGTAGACGCCAGTGTACACAGACTCTACAGACTGTATATTACTTCCATACAGTGACTATATAGTGGTAGACACCAGTATACACAGCCTCTGCAGACATAAGTGATTACAGTGCAGTTACATCTTGTGACTCACAGGTGACGTTTCTCTGACTAGTCATTGACTTTCCCCTTTGTTCTGCATTCGGTCCAGTCCGCCATGATGACGTCCCCCGACCACTTGTTCCTGGAGATTTAGAACAATATCTTAGAATCCTGACTTTTTTCCCGCACCTCCCTCCCTGCCCCCCCGGCTCGTTGGGGTCCATTTAGGCAGGCAGGGTTTAGGTAGCTATAGGGAGCCCTACAGGTAGACAGGGGTTAGGTGGGCTATAGGGGCCAAATAGATAGGGTTTAGGTAGCTAAAGGGCCTCATATAAGTAGACAGGGAGTCTTTGGGGCTATCTAGGTAGGCCCAAACTTTAGAGGGGAAAAGGGCTATATAGGCAGACAGGCTTCACGGTAGCTATAGGGCTATTCAGGCAGCAAGCTGGGGGGGTCTAAAGGCAAGCTGGGGGGGTCTACAGGCAAGCTGGGGGGTCTCAGGAAAGCTGGGGGGGTTTTACAGGCAGGCTTAGGGGCTGTATAGGCAGGGTTAGGGGGCGTATAGGGAGGCTTAGGGGGGGTATAGGCAGGCTTAGGGGCGTAAAACAGAGGCTTTCCCTTTTGGGGCAACTTTTTGGCTGGTTTAGGGGCATTTGGCACGGGGGCAAAATAAGCAGGGGGTTTTGGGGGCCTTGGGGGGTTTGGAGTGGGGTTTTTTTGCAGCTGGGGACTATTTGGCCAAACTTTTTTTTACCTTTGGGGGGCCCTTGGATTTGGGGCGGGACAAGGGGGTTTTTAAAGGAACTTTTGGATTTTTCAGGAAAGGGGGGTTAAAGGGACTTGGGGGTTATAGGACTTAAATGGAAAGGGGGGGGTTCGGTTTTTCTATCCATTGGGGGTTTTAAAGGCAGGCTTAGGGGGCCATAGGCAGGTTTTGGGGGGGTTTATGGCGGGTTTGGGGGCTATGGGCAGGCGGGGGGTTTGGGCAGGCTTGGGGGGTTATGGGCAGGCTGGGGGCGTATAGGGGCATTTACACTTTTTTTTAAAAAAAACATTTTTTCTATACCACTTTTTTTTTTAAAACGGGGGCAAAGGGCAGGCTGGGGGGTAAGGAGGCTTAGGGGGTCATAGGAGGCTTGGGGTCTATAGGAGCGGGGGGGTTTTTGGAGGTTGGGGGGTATAGGAGCTTAGGGGGGTATAGGCAGGCTGGGGGATAGGCGGGGTTAAAGGGGGCTATGGAGTTTAGGGGCGATAGGCGGTTTGGGGGCGTTTAGGCGGGTTTGGGGGGCTTATGGCGGGCTTGGGGGCTATAGCGGCTTAGGGGCTATAGGAGGTTAGGGGGGCTTTAAAATTCATTTTAGGGGGGGTTGGGCAGGGGGGGGGTATAGGCAAAGCTGGGGGGTATAGGCAGGTGGGGGGCTTTATAGGAGGCTTATGGGGTTATAGGCAGGTTAGGGGGCTATAGGCGGGCGGGGGGGCTAAGGCAGGTTAGGGGGTCATAGGCAGCGGGGGGGTAAGGGGTAGGCTTAGGGGTCTATAGGCGGCTTGGGGGGTTATAGGAGGCATGGGGGGTCATGGCAGGGGGGGGGTGGTATGGGTGGGGCTTAGGGGGTTATGGGCGGGAAAGGGGGGTTTATAGGCAGGCTTAGGGGGCCAAAGGCAGGCTTAGGGCTATGGCGGGCATGGGGGGTCTAAGGCGGGCTTAGGGGCTATAGGCAGGTTGGGGGTTATAGGTAGGCAAGGGGGGGTTTTTGGGCAGGCTTAGGGGGCCTAGGGGCGGCTTAGGGGGTTATAGGTGGGATAGGGGGTCTCTAGGCGGCTTAGGGGTTCTATAGGTAGGCATAGGGGGTCTATAGGCAGGCTTAGGGGTATATAGGCAGGCAAAATAATAAACAGTTTACTTACCTCGGTCCACGCTCCCCCGATGCGCCGCTCGCTCCGCTCTGCTGCTCCCTGCAGCCTCTGCGCTCAGCGCGGACAGCGCGGTGATGTGACGTCACCGCGCGCGCCCACGTGACCACAGAGCGCTGGCAGGAGAAGTAGCAGAGCGGAGTGATCGGCGCTCCGTTCTGCTACCTCCGGGTATCGCTGCCTCTGAACTGTTAAGTTCACTGCCGGCAGGCCCAGGAGCGGCATTACCGGGGTAGCGGATGCGGTAGCAGCTGCCCCGGGGCCCCCCTAAGCGCAGGGGCCCTGTAGCAACTGCTACCCCTGCTACCCCGGTAGTTACGCCCCTGATGTGGGATAATTGCCCGGAAAAGGGCATCCCCACTCCTGTCAAGTAACAAAACAGATAAAATAAAGTCAAATGTTGCACAAATAGATCATAAAATAAACATCATTATAATGGATGTCTGGCATCTGTTGAAGGATCATCTCTATCCTTTCTTTGGACTACTACAGTGAAATTTTAACCTGATAGAGATACATGGGGAAATGCGTCGGGTGTGGGTATGGTGTACACAGAGAAAGAGGTTTGGTGTTCACTGAGGATTTTTTTTTGTTTATTTTACGTGCTCACTCCGACCTTTATATCATCTCTGCTATCCATAACTGGGCCGGTTTGAGGGAAATTCGTAATGGATGGGTTTAAATAGCAGGTAACAAGTCTATGGAGCTCTAAGGCTAGGTTCACACGGCTTATTGCCGGCGTAATTGCGGGGACGGATTTCGCCCCACAATTACGCCGGCAGCCTTGCAGCGGGGCGGGGTGGGACGGGCAGGGGGCCCGCAGCTTGCCGGCCCCATAGACTGTCATTATCTACGGTGCGTACGTGCTATAAATAATGTGGATGTCACAGTTCTCTGTGAGAACTGTGGATTACCGTAATGACTGAGACGGATTGGAGCCGTACTGCAGCACAAATACGGCGCGCAGTACAGCTCCAATCCGCGCCCAAATAAGCCGTGTGAACGAGGCCTAAGGGCCCGTTTACATGGCAATGGACAAATACCAGTAGGTTTATCCGACCGCCATTTGTCCGGTTTGTGTGCCGTCCCCACAGCCACTGGGGGGGACGGTTTTCTCCGCTATGAGCGGTGAAAAGCCCTCCCCCTTCACATTGACATGCACATATTTTGTCCGGAAACCGGACGGAAGAATGTGCAAGCACAATGTTTTTCGGGCGGCTGCACGGGTTTTCCATAGAAGCAGTTGTGCTCGTTTGCGGACGGTTTTTCAGACGGTCTGCAAAATCGCAAACCGTCTGAAAAACCGGCCACAATCCCATTCCATGGGGACATGCCCTAAAGGTCTAATGCTCCTGTATTGTCTACCATCAAAACCCCAGCAACACGATCACAGAATGCCAATGGGTGTCATGGCAGCTGGAGGCCATATAACGGCCTCCAGGTCTGCTCTGTACAGAATCCTCATGTAATGAAAGATCCACAGTACACACCAGCTTTGTGTTTCAAGTAAATTATATTTTACAGTGTGTACAAATATACAGTCCATACAATTTAAGTATTGGTTATTGTTAGTAATGGATCCCGGAAGGTCTGGCGATCATGAATTGATGTTTTGCTCTCTTGATGACCTTAATCATACACATATCACATTCAGGGATCAGAGATAAGAATAGAATTTTAGTGAGCACACTGTAGGAAAAGTGATGTGGTGGGAGCAGAGTATGACTATAGTGGCAGTAGAGGATAAAGCCGGTGGCACTCAGAGGCTTAAAGGGGTTTTGCCACCATGTAATGTTGACGTGGGAACCTCTAAAATGGGTATTTAATCACTTTTCTAAATATATGTGATTAAAAAAGTGAAAACTCTGAGAGCTACAGCATTTCTCAATCCCCCTTAGTTACCTCAAAGCTTCCCCTAGACACGACCCAGGAGCTGACAGGCCGCGCTTGCGTGAAACACTTTTTATCTGATGACAGGCAAAATGAATGAGCTTTTAAGGCACCGGGTAGAGAGTGCAGTCTGAGGCTGTCTTGCTGTATTGAGAATCCACTCTTGTACTGTTTATTATTTCACTTAAGTTTTGAGACGCTCCCTTGGATTCCTCACTCCTCACTCCCCCCTCCCTCTCTCCCCTGCAGCTTCATGACTCAGCATGATTTGTATATATCCTGCTCCCATGCTGACAGGAGGTAGGTAACTGCCGTCTTGGCAAATCCCCTTTAAGCAGCACAAGGTATACCTACAGAGAGATATTTGCAGAGAGGCAGAAGCAAGCTATGCGCTGACCAACCTACTTTATGATGTCATGCTATACACTGACCAATGCTACACTGTAATTGCATTATAGTATACATTGACCTTGGATTGCTTAGTATACGATGCTGAAAGTCTTATACACATTGACTTATACACATTTGTTTATGTTTCTCCTTTTTCCCTTTTTTTGGGTTTGTGGTAATTTATTTGGCATTGATAGAAAAATGTTTTGGTGTTTTCAAGCAATTCTCTTCTTGACTGTCGTGGATTTACTATTATATGTACAGCAGAGGTGTAACATGAAGCTTGTGGGCCCTAGTGCAAATAGTGAAACGAGGCCCCTCAGTTACCATGTGCCATTGACAATGCTGTGGCAGAAGGGCTTTTGGGGCCCCCTCACACTGCAGGGCCTGATAGCAACTGCTAACTCGGCACCCCCTATAGCTATGCCCCTGATGTACAGCCTAAGCTCTGCCTGGAGCCAGTCTAACAGGCTGCCTGTCACAGGCATAGTATAAAGCAATACAGTGTGTGCTCCAGTTTTTGCTGTGTGTACTGCACATGTCTGACATGTGTGCTAAGCTTATCTGATATGTGTGTTCAGTGTATTTGCTATGCTTGTCTGATGTGTGTGTTGCAAATGTTTGATGCACAATATGTCATTTCAGGAATGAAGTCTATATATAAGTTTTGCACAGGAGCCCTGTGCTCTCAATGACCATCACTGAGCCTACTAATGTGAGCACTGGAGCCATCACTGTCCATGCAATGTTTTCCATTTATGTGACAATTTTAGCATGACTTCAGAAATATCAGTTATGATTTTACACAAAAGGATGCTTGCTGAAATAACTTCTCATATTCCATGCGGTTTTTTTAATACATTTTATTGTGAATTATATCTAGATTCAATAAGTGATCTAACATTTATTCTCATGACATAGTTTATTGTTGGTGAATCTTCTGCTATAATATAAGCCACACAATTTTTTGTCCTTGAAAGTAAATCTGATAGAAGTTTGAAATGTTCATCCTTTGGGTAAAAAAAAAAAAAAAGATTACTGATAATTAAAATTAAAATTGTACTTGATGAGCTGCCTGCTAGTCCATAGTGGTGAGACACCATCTTAGTCCTTGACTATTAAGTTGTCAGCTCTGTCATTCCATTGTCACAATGTCTTCACACTGTAGTCTAATTAAGGGCTAATTATGACAAGAAGCTACTTGACAGCATTAATTGTATATCCCTGCCTTGCTCTTTTAGAGATGGTGTCTCTTCAGTATACTATATGACTCATTTAGGATCTCAAAAGATAGTTCTGAACAAAGATGCCAATATAAGAAAAGTGAATCTTCCAGGAGCTGGCTAAATCATTTCCAATTAAAAAGATAATGCAAAAAGGAATTTGTCATATATATTGTACTGAGTGATTTAGTTAACAGTTGCCTCTGATCAGAGATAGCAGCAATTATATTCAATGATACACTAGGTTAACATACACCATAAAGTTCTGGTAGAAAAGTGTTTGAATAGAGTCAAAATAGTCTAGCCATGAGTATCCTAGTTTCTGGATCCATGAGACCAGTCTAGTCCACATAACTCACTAGTCTTTGCATCCAGTTGACCTGATTCAAATCTGTGTCAGGTTTCCTTCACAATCTCCATCACAAATTCTGTGAAAAATAACAGAAAAAATAGTGTAGCATACTGCGCTCTTTTCTCTGTTTAAATAACAGACGCCATGATGGAGACCCAACAGACAGGTTTGTTGGTATATGTCATGTAGTGGTAAAAACACCCCTGCTGTTTTCAGCTTTCTGCTTCTATTGCTGAAAAGGTAACCAGAAATTATAACACAGGTGTGGATCTAGCCTAAGCAATGTGCCTTAACCATATCACATTTAGCTCAGGATGAATAAAAAACATTCTTAAGGCAATGTTCACACGGCTTATTGCCAACGTAATTGTGGGGACGGATTTCGCCCTGCAATTACGCCGCCTGCCGTGCAGGGGGACGGGGCAAGGGGCAGGCAGCTCACCGGCCCCATAGACACTCATTATTCACAGTGCGTACATGGCGTAAATAATGTGCAGGTCACTTTCTCCCCCCGCGGCGGATACGCCGAGCGGGGAGAAGAGACGGAATCCACAGTTCTCTATGAGAACTGTGGATTACCGTAAGGACTGGGACGGATTCCAGCCATACTGCAGCGCAAATACGGAGCGCAGTACGGCTGGAATCAGTCACAGAATAAGCCGTGTGAACGAGGCCTAAGTCTGACCAGGGCTGTAGGGTCCACCTTGAGCAAAACTGATGCCACAAGCCCTACTGCTTTTTTCTGGTCTTTCCCATTCTTAAAGTCAATGCCATGCTTGAAATCACCCTAAAAAGAATATATGAGTTTTTCAAGTTGACCAAGTTGCCTGACAATAGACTGGATGTACTAACCGTGGTGAAAGCCTAGAGTACACCTTTGTATTAAACATGACGACCCTGCTCTGAATGAACATTAGGGCACGTTTTCTATGGTAGAATTTTGGTGTCATTTGCAACAAAATACTGGTGACGATCCCTTAAAACACCTTTATCATATAATAATACGTTTTAAACAGTTTTTAGACACTTTTGTGGCACAACCAAAAAAGGGTGTGGTGTTGTGAATGGGTGTGGCTTCATGAAAAGGGCGTGGCTTTACGTGAGACATTGTGCACCAAACAAAGCCAACTAATAGGTGGCATGAAAATTGTCTGATCATACACTAGATTTCACTCAAGCCACTAGCTCAACCCACTGTGATAAATCTGGCTCATTTTTAGACTGTCTAGACTAGAAATATTAGACAATATTAGTAAATGTGCCCTTTTTTGCTGTAATGAGTTCTCTTGAATAGAAAAAAGAATAAAGAACAAAGTAGAACTCATATACATAACATAGTAAACCATTTTTGCATAGGTGTTCAACAAGTCCATAAATCCCTATAGACTCAACAGACGCTAGAAGAGTGTCCCATTGGCATTCACCAGGCAGGTATATATCAGCATTAATTTTTATTTAATGTATTGGAAAAGCTCATCTGCTTGTGCATTCTGTAACAGTTGGCCAGTATATGTACTGACCAGGACTGGGACTAGGTATTCTGGTGCCCTGGGCAAATAAGGCCCATAGCTCACTCCATGCCTCCTTGCGCCCCTTTCCAGCCTGGGATGAAGTGGTGCCCTAGGTGGTCACCTACCTTCGCCTACCTGTCGTCTTAGTACTGGTACTGACTAACTGATATATTTATTTACTGCACTAATTTTCAACATAAATCTTTTAAGTGAGGTGAATTGACCCACGTCTGCATATCACCCCACATTTGTTCTCAGACCACATTACTGCTATATGATTTTACTATTATCTTTATTATCATCTATAGCTCTAAAACAGGCTAAAAAAATATTCACACTCTTTTGGTATCTGTTGGGTGTACAGGAATTTATCGACCTGTTAAACACTTGTGCCAAAACTGTTTACTATGTGATATAGGTTCTTTGTTCTCTTTTACTGGCGGTGGACCTCAAGCAAATCAAAGCTGAGCTTCACACATTTTCCTCTGCGGCGCATAATTAACTTAGTGATTACAGTTGTGAAAAATGCTTAATTGAAAGATTTGAAGGTGATTAATAAACATCCGCATAGACAAGTCATTCCCGAAAGTTAATAACATTTTGTCTTGACAGTGCATTATTATTCTAAATCTCTATTCTGGCATGTTATAGCCATACATCTAAGCAAGGCTGATTATCATGATTTCTTCTTTATGATTTAAAGGGCTTTTCTCACTACAACGATTAGCTTTAAACATGTAGGCAAAAGTAAATAAAGAGTATTACCAAAAACATTGCTGTTCTGTTTTTGCTTTGTTTAGGTGCTAAAATCTCCACTATCTCCTGCCTGTTTACAAAAGTTTCTCTAGTTTACTGACCATCTTTCTCTGTTCTCATTATTCCATTGACAAACATTAACCCTTTAGAGCTCTGGAGCCTTCTACCCTGCTGTTTAGATCCCTCCATCCCTAATGTCTCTCTAAGGCCTCGTTCACACGGCTTATTCTGGGACTGTTTGGAGCCGTACTGCGCGCCGTATTTGCGCTGCAGTACGGCTCCAATCCGTCCCAGTAACTACGGTAATCCACAGTTCTCATAGAGAACTACGGATCCCGTCTCTTCTCCCCGCTCGGCGAATACGCCGGGCGGGGAGAAAGTGACATGCACATTATTTACGGCGTGTACGCGCCGTGAATAATGAGTGTCTATGGGGCCGGCGAGCTGCCGGCCCCCCGCCCCCGCTGCACGGCTGCCGGCGTAATTGCGGGGTGAAATTCGTTCCCGCAATTACGTCGGCAATAAGCCGTGTGAACATTGCCTAACAGGCACAGCTAAGAATAGCAGTGCTGTTATGCCAATTACTGCTGTAGACCCACCTCTAACTAAGAAATGTGAAGCTGCCTTTAAGTCATATCTAACTGTTCAGTAACAATCCAGTTTACATAGTAGGAACCCTGCATTTATTTGTACATATGGTCTATTTATATGTAACTGTACTTTGTCATCCCCAAACATATGTACAGTGTGTGAATATGTATCTAATTGGCTTCTGTGTTTAGTTATAATTACACATTATATATTAGCCTTTGACTTCATATATACCATTAAAAAATGTTTATAATGGATTTCATAAAATCCCGTAGAAGACTGTTTCATCTTATTTAGTGTGAACATTCAGCTTATGCCCTTGGAAAGTCACAGTGCCTGTGTTTAGAAGGCCATGGAGCCCCATAGAATGAACAGTGTAATGTCTCGTGCCATGGTCCGACTCCCAGACCGCGGACACGTCCATTATCCAACTGCTGGTGGTCCCCGCGCTGCGCTCAGGGCTGCTGTTCGCTCCTGCTCCCGACTCCTGCCTGTGCCGTACTCACCTGCTCCCATCCTGCTTCCTCCATGGCAGATGCGCTCCCACTATGGACATGCAAACGTCAGTTCCCTGCATTTAAAGGGCCAGTGCACAACAGGAAATTGTGCTCCTCCAATCTGTTTCTTGCGGGAGCTTTTTAGGGATTTCCTTTCCTGCTCTCCGCGCCCAGTTGTTGGTGTTCATATCCTTGAGTCGGTTTTGAGCGTACTTCTCGCAAGCCTTCTCTGTGCTCTTTTCTGCATCTAATTTGCTGCCTGCCTGACCTTTGTCTGCTGACGTTGTTCCAGCTGTGCCTGCCAGTCTGCCAGCCTGGCCACTCTGCATTCCAGCCTGTTCTGTGTTGTCCTCTTAAGCTGTAACTACCAGGGTCTACATCGATGGTAGCGACCGGGGGTTTCCCTGCAGCAAAGTCTTTCCTGCTTTGCGACGGGTGTCGGTAAAGACAATGTGCCCCTTAGCCTCCGCTCCTTGGCGTAGGCTTTGCCAACTCCACACGATGACCAGTGGATCCACCATCCTCTCCTCCGAGCAGGTGACAGATACTAAAAGAGTGATGATTATCAACCACTGGACAGGTATACATTGGTGACCACAAGGTCAGTTACCGGCTAATGCCTAATGTATACAAGTGTATGAAAGACATATGGCACTGTTTAATATACAGAGGCATCAATCTGGGCAAACTCTGCTTACATTCTATAATGGGGCTATGTTTGTTACATGCATCAGGGAAATATATTATGCATTGGCATAGTATCCACTGTATAAGTATTTTTGCAGTGGCCAGGAAACACCATGAAAACCCTCATTGGGTAGATAACCAACATTTATTATACGCAACATACGCAGTGAAAGTACTTTAAAGAGTACCTATCACCTCCACACAAACACACAAAAATTGATAGTAGATGAAATTATAAGACTTTTCTCAAATACATGTCATTAACAATCCAGAGGATTTACCTCAGTTTTACAGGAGACCAGGTTTTACTTTCACTTTGTAACTCAGGAGATCCTTAGCATTCTGTTGGGAGATACCAACTGTGCAGGGGGAGCTGAGGGCATAGCTGCTTGTACAGGGTGATCTGAGTCTCTCACTACATATAGTGCAGCAGGCACAGCACACTGAGGACATAGTGTGACAGTTTACCTGTTGCTTCAGCCTCCTACTCCACAGAACACAGGCATCTATATCACACTTCTGCTGGTGTGTACGTGATGTAGACTTACAGGCTCCCCCTTGCACAGTGGACTCTCCCAGCTCAGGAACCTACAACTGTCAACATAGTGATCCATAAAGCTGTCATGTGCCGACTTGGCCCGACTTCAGAGCTGTCTTAAAGTGCTAAAGCTTTTTTAAAAACTGAATTACAGGTGAAATGCTTTGATTTTTCCAAATGAAGCATATTTGAGAAAGTGTTTGTATTTTAGTCTTCTGTTACTTCATGAGGTTTTTCTGGAGGTGATAGGTACTCTTTAAGAATGATTTTCAGAAAAAATAGACCACTGTACATAACCCGTGAAAAAATATATTTCCACAGTATGTAATAAATTTAAGAAATTATATTAAATTTACATACAGTTGATCCATGAATTTATTTTAAATTTGTTTTTGGGGTCAGGAAGATGAGTAAAATGATTTTATACCTCATATGAGTTGTTTGCCTTTCTCTGAATCTGAGTCAAATCTTGGTACTCAACTGCCTCTAAACTCATTGAATGAGGTGCTCAATGCATTCTGACCAGAAAAATAGTCTTGGTATTCAACATTTGTTTGGTACTCAGTGTCCTAACTAGAACTTATTGGTATTGTGAACCTGCCCGTTCTAGCCATGTTAGTCCCAGTGTAGCTTTCACTCTGCCAGTGCAGAACTCATAGTTAATTGTGTAGCTATGTATGCAGCTATTAATTATGTAGATATTATGTATGTAGCTATTATGTATGTATGTAGCTATTAATTATGCTATTAATTAATAATTATGTAGCTATTAATTAACTAATTTAGCTACGGCTACATTAATATTATTTATTAGTAAGTAGTTATCTAAGCCTTTCTTGAAGCCCTCAATTGTTCCTGCTGTGTCCAGCTCCTCAGACAGGCTATTCCACAGATTCACAGTTCTCCTCTCAGTTGTGTTGCTCTGTAACTTTTGGTCTGTTAAAGGACAGTCATAAATCTTGTACATTTAGCTAAGGAATAATATTCTCTCGCACCTCTTTACGTAGCAGTCCTCTTGCTGTTGCATGTGCAGCAGCTGATGGAATTGCATCTTCAAGTACTGATCTGCATAACATCATTTATGTCTATGTATTTAATTGTTATTTGGTAAGATACTACCCAATTAATGTATATAATACCTTATAAATTATGGATTTTCGGGGCTCTGAAATGGATTGATGCACTTTTCATTATTCCTTATGGGAAAAAATTCATTTAGTTCTCAACTTTTTTGTACTCAGCCTGCCTCCTGGAACAAATTAATACAAAGTACAAAAGGTACCACTGTACTTTTGTACTCTACAGAACACCAAAATAACACTGCCATTCTGTGTTCTAATAGCGCTGACCTTGGAAAGCTAGATTTGTAAAAATATGGTGCCCATATAATACTGCATACAGATTGCAAATATTAGTACCATCTATTGGTAAAATAATACTACCAAATTATGTACAGATGCTACCTTACACAGTGCTCAGTTGCACAATCTTATGAGTGCTCATTTTTCATGGTTGCAGTATATTACACCATCATATTGTACCTGCTGCTAAAGAGACCAGTGGTATGGAGACTTAGGACGACATGTATGAATCCTGCTGCTGACAGGCCAGTTCTACATTGCTTTAAGGTAGTATAGAATGCAGAATGTATGAATCTTTTCTTCTGCAGGTCATACATACAGGGCAGTGTAGTGCTAATACGACAAGTCTGGCTCAGGCAGATCACCTTTACCTGGTCTGGCTGTTCTAACTGTTCTGTACCTAGATTTGGCATCAAAGATTCATAAATGTGTCTACTTCTATGAATGTGGTGCAACACACCCCCAGAACGCCCCTAATCTTTGACGCATTAAAAAGTGTCTTTGGTGCTAAACAAAGGGACTTATCGTGCCAAAGTGTGCAACCCATGTCACCCTTATTTTCAGGCAGTACTCCATGGGAAAAGCATGCAAATTAGCTCTTTTCCAAAAGAAAGAAAACAACCTTATATTACCCAAACCAGACTCTGCTGATTCTTTGTTTAGGAGGTATGAAAATTGTTTTTGCTAGTATGAGACAGTTTACTTCCTTCTGGAGGAGACGTGTGATAATTTGCCTATTTTACCTGCTGCAAAGCTTGGGTGTAACATGCTATGATACTAGAACCCATTACACAAATCACTGGTAAGACCACACATGGAATATTGTGTACAGTTTTGGGCACCAGTGCACAGAAAGACATTGTAGAGCTTGAACAGGATCAAAGATGGGCAACAACAATAATAAAAGAACTGGGTGGACTACAGTACACAGAAAGATTAGCAAGGTAAGAGTTATTTAGTTTAGAGAAAAGAAGGCTTTAGGGTGACCTAACAAATATGTTTAAATATATCAATATAGAGATCTCTCCAAGGATCTATTTATACCGAAGACTGTATTTAGAACAAGGAGGCATCCTCTGTGTCTGGAGGAACAAAGGTTTCTACATAAACATAGAAAGGGATTCTTTACTGTAAGAGCAGTGAGACTGTGGAACTCTCTGTCAGAGGAACTTGTCAGGGAGAATTCACTAACAGAGTTCAAAAATGTTCTGGATGTATTTCTACTGTCATAATATAACAAGTTATACTGACTAGGATTCTGGAGAAAGGTCGTTGATCCAGGGATTTACTCCGATTACCAGACTGCAGTTGGGAAGGATTTTTTTTCCCCTACAATGAGGACAATTGGCTTCTACCTCATGTTTTTTTTTCCCTTCCTCTGGATCAACACTTTAACACAATAGGCTGAACTGGAGGGACGTCTGTCTTTTTTCAGCCTTACAAACTATGTAACTAAGTGGCAATAGCCTGTGCCCGTTAGGCCTTGTGGCGACTATATAATTGCAATAACACTACAGTACTAAGAAATATGCAAATGGATGCTGAAAATGTCTCTTTTTCAGTCAATCAGTATATGACCTGATATGACATAGGAGGCCACAAGTGCAGAATCTTTACACATTTGTCATCATTTGTACAGAGCTTGATAATACATGCAGAAGACAGTGATAATATGTCACCAGGAATGAAAGTGTGAATCCTCTAGTGATACTAAATGAATATGCTTATTGTAAGGATTCCAGACAAGCAACCATAGACTACAGAGCTGCATTTTATGTAATGTTTTATGTTGACTTGCTGTTTGGTACTTCTGAACATTGTCTTTGTAGTTCATTTTTCAGTGAACACTCTGATCTGACAGAAGCAGCACAACTAGTAAGCGGCCTAATTAACTTAAATCGTGTCCATGGAGATTCTGCATGCCATACAAAAGAGAATAGGTCTGTTTGTTGAAGTAGTGCAGGATGAAAACTAACTATGCAAAGAGTGGCTTATGTCTTCCCACAAGAAAACTTTAGTACAAGAACATGAATTATTATTTTTTTATTATCTTACCACTGACCTTGCAGTAACAAGGATCAGTGTGATTGTGTGTAACTAATCATATGTAAAAGTGTAAGATTGTTACTTCAATCATTTTTAATTGCGGTCCTTGTTTACCTTCTATCAGTGAATACATTCTATAGGTGTAACTTCATCTCTGATGAAGAGAGCTAGTACTCTCAAAAGCTTTTACCATCAAATACACTCAGTTAGCCTCAATATACTCAGTTAGCCATCTAATTTTGCTACGGGACCCCGCCACTCAATGACAATAAACTAAAACAGCAGCATAAGTAGCAATAATTAAAGGTAACAATAACACCGTCATGGTTCCGGGAACCTACATAGTAGTGCTAGATGGAAATAGCCGACAACTTCTTGTACTCTAAAGTAGAGAACAATTTTCTTGTATGTCGATGCCCCCCTCAAACTCTGGGCCCCATATCAGTTGCAATGGCTGCTATGGCTATAGGTTCCCCATGGTTAACCTCTAAAAGGTATCTCCTGATTTCTTTGCTCTTTGACTGCATCCTGACATGGTACAACTTTATACCACTACATTCTACAGATGTGTTCCCCCTCCTACTTTAGAGATATTGCCATTTAGTAATGAGGGGTGATAGACAGTGGATGTTACAGTGCATTTAGCCTTAAGAGAGGCTATCATAATATAGGCCCCTATAACTAGTCTTGCATGAGGAGCTAGCTAGTTTTGTCTTCAACTGGCATCTCTGCCTACTGCATGAAGTGATCCTCCTACTCTCCATTTTGGTATATTTGCACTCAGTGCATTCTTGGCAGTACAATAGAAGTCCGTGTTTTTAATTAAATTTTTTGAACCCCTTTTAGGGGGACATGTGTGAGGATCAGCGCGTCGAAGCGCCTGTTTTCACGTTTTTTTTTTCTGTGAAAACTGTGCCTGATGTATGTCGGCGCCAAAGTGTGCTCATACATGCGGGGCAAACTTTGAAGCGTCCAACACACAGACCACATTGAACTAGGTCTGCCTGTCGGAGCTCTAATGCGCCTCACTTTGCCGACCCGCATTCATACATGTGTCGGAGATTTTGAATGTGGTGCGCCCCGCCCCAAAATGCCCACAGAACGCCCCTTCATGTTAGGCGCATAAGAAAGTGGCGAAGCTTGCGTCTCATAGTGCATTACTGCGTTTGACAGCGGAGCCGGCACAGTGACCCGCAGTATACGCCTGAAAACAGGCGAAAAGCCCGATCATACATGTCGCCCTTAGGCCGTGTTCACACGGCTTATTCCCGACGGATTTTTGTGCTCACAAATCCACCGTGAATAAGGGGGGGGGACGGCGGGGGGGCTGGAGGCGGCGGGGGGACAGCCCCCCGGCCCAAAGACAATGCATTATTAGGGGTTTACCGCCGTAAATAATTTTGAATGTCACTTTCCCCCCTCCCCCGCGGCGGATTCCCCGAGCGGGGGGGGAGCGACGGAATCCACTGTTCCTATGACTTCCCGGGAAAAGATTGGCGCCGTACTGCGGGGCGCAAAATCCGGGGGGCCAGAAAAGGCCCAACCCCCGCGGCAAAATAAGCTGTGTAACGGGGCCTTAGTTTACAAAAAAAAGTGAAGCTTTACAAATTGTGTAGGGTTTTTTAGGGGTTTGGTTAGAGAGGGGGCCCCCCCCTTTTCCCCCCCCCTTTTTGGGGCAAATATATTTTTACTGCTATGTTCACACACTGAATCCAACACAAAAATTAAACTTTGCAAACCATGTGGAATCCACATTTAATTGTTTAAAAAAGGGGAAAAATGGCCCAAATTTAACATTTAAACATGGTGCGGGTTTTTTAAATCAAAGCAATCACATTTGGGGAAAAATTTTGGGAAACTGGAAAAGCCTCATTGAATAAGAACAATTTCTTTGGATCTTTTTGGGATTCCCACAAACAAAATTTTCCTAAACAAAAATGTCTATTGTTTGAACACACCCTTGGGGCCACAGGTATGAAAACTTAAAGGGTCTAAAATTTCATTTGTTCCCCATAGCAACCAATCAAAAACGCCCCTTTCTTTTTAAAAATTGCCGGGAAAAAAGGGAAAGGGGCGCTGTGTTTGGGTTTGGGCAAAGGGCAACAAAGTGAGTTTTAAAACCAAAAACATTTTTTATACATGTCCCCCTTTAAAAGGTTATCTTTTTGCAGAGGGAAAGATTTTCCTAAGTTATTTGGTTTTTTTGTAGGTCTTGTAGATTTTTGGGGGCTGGGTTCCACATAAATTTTTGACCATATTTGAAAAAACATGAAAACATTATAATCCCAAGGGCGGGAATGCATCCCAAAACATACACGAGCATAGGGAAAAAAGTTTATCCTTTTTATTTTTTTAATATTTTCTTATTGGCTTTCACCTGTTTTTACTTTTCTTTTGATGGGTGGGGTTTTTTTTATTTTTTTAAATTGGGGGAAACAAATGTGGGCACATCCATTAGTATATGTTTTTATTTTGGGAAAAAAACTTAAAAATAAATTCACTGAAAAATGTACAAAATTTTTGGGAAACAGCAAAAAAAAAGGACAGCACCTTGCATCTTCCATCTGTCCACAAAAAAAGTACAGACGCGAAAATTTCATAAAAAAGGGGATATCAAAGAAATATATTTGGCGATACATCTGCCCAAAAATTTTTTGTTTTACTTTTAAACGGGAAAATTTTTGTTAAAAGGGTTTTTTTTAAAAAAAAATAGTGGTTTTAACTTTCATTGAAAGAGGTGTAATAAAAGGGGGGGTGCTTTTGCTTTTTGGCAAATTTTTTTTTTTTTTTAATGCTATGTTCCCGACACCTAAAATTCCAAAAACAGAATGGAGGGTTGGCAAACCATGTGGAATCCAATTTAATTTTTTCCCAAATGGAAAATGGCCCAAGGTTTACATTCAAAACCCAGGGTTTACGATTATCATAAAAAAGCAGAACCAATGTGGGCCCCCCTTTTGGATCGGGAAAACCCCCTAAAAGGGAATAAAAAAACCCCAATTTTTTTTTTAAATTTATTGGAAATTAACAAAACAAAAAGTTTTTTTCCCTTTACGGAAATTGCCCATTGTGTGAAAACACCCGTTAAAAGGGTCAACATGTTTTAAAAACTGCCCTTGGCCCTAAAACTAAACCTTTTGTTGCCCAAAAAAGGCAACCAATAAGAGCCCCCCCTTTTCTTTATAGTGCAGGGGGAAAAAAAGGGAAAGGGGGCCGCTCTTTTGGGGCTGCTATGGGCAAAAAGAAAAATTTTAAAAAACACTAGAAAAGTTTGCTTTAATAGGGCCCCTTTAAATGTTACCCTTTTGGGGAAAGGGGAAAACATTTTTCTAAGTTATTTGGTCTTTTTTGTAGGTTTTTGTAAAAAGTTTTAAGGCTGGTTTCCACCCAAGTTTGACCATACTGCAAAACATGTACTTTTTTAATGAAAGGGGCAAATGCACCCCAAACAAAACCTGAGCTTTCGTTTGAAATCCTTTTTAAATTTTTTTAATTTGTTTTTCTCTATTGGCTATCACCTGTTTTTACTGTCATTTTATTGGGTAGGTTTGTTTATATTTTTATGACGGGAACAAATGTGGGCACTTCCACTAGTACTTGTTTTAGATTGGCATACACTTAAAAAAAACGTACACTGTAACGTAAACATTTTTGTACAACATAAAAAAGGACAGCACCTTTCATCTTCCATCTGTCCACAAAAAAAGTACAGACGACGTAAGTTCATGAAATGGATATCAAAGACATATACTGTGGCAATACATCTGTCCATAGAAGTTAGTGTATACGTTAACGGACACGTTTCGTTACATGGTTTTATTTAAAAAAGACTAGTGGATTAACATGATGTGGACCAAGCCTTAGTCCTTAGAGTACTCTGGTTTTTGAGACATTGTAGCAGTCATTACCACGTTTTCATGTACTTTGTTTACATCTATTTATTTAATGCTTGAAAAACATATTTTCTAATACTTTTGTCATTCGTATAGAGGGGAAACTTTCTACATTTTTTCATCTTTTCTGTAGACCTTGCAGAGATTTAGTCAGCAGATTATTTCTAAATATTGTGAGACATTGTAGCAGTTATTATCTCATTGTAATGTATTTTGTTCACTTGGATATATTTAATGCTGGAAAAACTAATACTTTACTAATTTAGATTTACACAATATTTCATGTACAGTATTTACTAAATAAAAATCAAAGCTAAAAATAAGATTCCGTTGACAAGTCACAGGCAGGACTTATTTTTTAAAGTCATGATGATGTAGATGCCTCTGGTGAGTGTATGAGATTTTATGTTCCCAGTGAAATTGTAACATAAAGTAGCTGTGAAGCAATAGTAAATCTAAAGCCATCATTGGAAATATCTTAGACTCTGTGTTCATATTTGCTTTGTGAATTCTGTCAGACTCCTGTCAGCAGGATGGACACCATGACAAAGCTCCAACAGACCCTGCTGTAAGTTAGTATGAGTCCATCAGGTGTTGTTGGCGCCGGTTATACAACATATCAAGCAGGCGTCATTGTAAACAAAAACAAGCATAGAAATGTGAACAGACCACTGTATACACTGAGAAATGTCCCCAGTATATACGCCAACATGTCATTACAAGGGGCTGTCTCACTACATTGATTCATCTTACTTAAGTCCTGTTTTCTTGGTTTCACTTTGAATTCAGGGGTGATGTTTTACTGGCTTCCACTAGGCTGCAGTAGAAGCCAGGTCTGTAGCTATAGCAACCAGTGCTGGCAGCCTATCAGGATAGATCAAACAGGTCTGTAGCTATAGCGGCATAAGGAGCTGATGCAGCTCATACAATAGTGGATATCTTGGAATAGGTAGGGCACTGTTAATGGACATATATTGCAAAGTGACTTGTTTTTGCAAGATCTTTAATATAAAAAACAATCCTTGTAGTGAGACAACCCTTTTAACCCATAGCGGGCCTGTGTTGTCAAAGTAGTGCCCTTCTGTTGGCATGAGTCGGCATCACTTTTATTTAACTGTCCTGAGAAATGTAGTCAACTACTCTTTTCAATATAAAAGGTGTTAGTAGGTGACATTTGCAACTTCATGGTATGCAGGTGCACATGTCAGGATTATGCACTCAGCATATATAACAGAAGAATAAGGTGAACATCCATGTGCTGGAAGCATGATGTGAACTGAGCCATACACAAATAAATGAAACTTTTATTTTTCACACTGTTTCTACCAGATGAAATATTTACACATACTGACACGTCACTTTCTTTTACATCATAAAGTCATAGGGTCTCATGTATGAAAACTGTCTAGGTCTAAGACTTTCTTTGTTGCCCATAGCAACCAATCAGCGCTCCCCTTTCATTTTTTTCAGAGCACTATATAAAAAGAAATGGAAGCTCTGATTGGTTGCTATGTGCAACAAAGAAAGTCTTACACCTAGACAGTTTTCATACCTATAATGTTGGTAAGGGAGTAGGGAGCTGAGCCCATTTTATAACTGGCATGTGGCAACTGTTCATTGCAGCTGTCATCCACCTCTAACATCCAGGATCAGAGATAACTAGAGATTTCAGTGTGCTGGTCTGTTGCCATGGCAGCAGACGGCCTCATGAAACGCCTCTGGAGCTGCCATGTGACTACTTCTGTTACACACTACCATAGACAGGGTTTAGTAGGAGAGCCATCTCCGTACACTTTTCTGCAATATCTATATATTGCAGAACAGTGTACAAATGATCGTGCCTCCTGGTGGTCAAGAGGTCATGAACAGCAGTGAGGTTATTACAGGCAGATCGGGGGTTCTACAGACCACACTTAAAAGGGGCAGATGCCTGCAAGGTAGATAGCAATAGTGAGCATAGTGAATAAGGTGTATTTTAAAAAGACCAGATACTAAAAAGAAAAAGGCGATCCTCCTAGCCCACTTCTGCCCACTTCTTTCTCTTTTCTGTCTTATTTCTGCAGATCACTTTCAAATCTGTTTCACTTCCAAATATGGTTCACTTCTCTATATGGCAAACTGACCCTTGGTCAAACTGACCTGAACTATCTAACTTATATCATGACCATGAGACAAAGCAGTACATTTAAACTTATATAGCGGTGAGAATGCGGAGAACTGTAGTCCACAATTCACAAACCTGTGAAGAGATGAAGAAGATCATGATCAGATGGTTGTATGGGCTTTGGGGTGTGCTCTATCAATCAATTTCTGTCTTATTTCTGCAGATCACTTTCAACTCGGTTTCACTTCTCTATATGGCAAACTGACCCTTGGTCAAACTGACCTGAACTATCTAACTTATACATTATAACTGTTTTTATCTCTGTATAGTAACATCACTGTGTGTTTATGTGTAGTGACATCACTGATTTTATATCTCTGTGTAGTAATATCACCATTTTTATCTCTGCATAGTAACATCACTGTGTTTTTATGTGTAGTGACATCACTGTGTTTAAATCTCTGTGTAGTAACATCCCCGTTTTTATCTCTGTATAGTAACATCACTGTGTTTATATCTCTGTGTAGTGACATCACTCTGTTTTATCTCTGTCTAATGACATCACTGTTTTTATCGCTATATAGTAACATCTTTGTGTGTATATCTCTGTGTAGTAACATCAGAATTTTTCATACACAGTGACATCACTGTGTGCACTTTTCAAGGTATAAGAATATGAGGTGCAGAAGTTAAAGTTGCACCGTGGAACGCATTTTCTGCCATAGTAGAAGCAAGTGCTATAATTTGCATGTTAATTTGGGGGGCCTTGTTATAAAGTTACACCTCTGGCAAAAGGTGCAAAAAAAATGTGTTTCAAGCACGGTGTCATACAGTATAATTTCTAATTATACCACCCCGCATATGCAAATATGTTTAAGCTTCTTTAATTACATCCGTTTCCCCAATTTATGATAAATACTGACAGTTTGTGAAGTGGTTTTACTTAATTTTGTTAACCCATCATCTGCAAGCAGATAGAATAATTTCACGGTGAACTCAGTGTTCTACACATGATTTGCTTCAGACCTGGCACTATTAGCTGTCTTAAATCCTCTTCGGCTTTTTCCCCACAGTACAGTGTTACACAAAGGATGTCATATTCCCTCGCGCCTCCAATGGGAGCTGTCCCTTCAGCTTAGTGCTGAAGCCTCTGAATGGTCACATGGAGACGTTGCTGCTTCACGTGAATTTATTGCAGACTTCCTTAAGACATGCAAACTGCACATCTTAAGTAGGATTTTAACCTTCAGTTGCCCAAAGCATATTTGACTTTTCCTCCATTATTTAAGTTTTTAAGATTGTAGTCTCAGGCATAGAGGAAGACGTAAATATTACCTTTCATCTGAAGGTGGATCCTGGTTTATTGATCACTAAGGTCCCTTTCCAGAGGGAAAACCACCGGCCCAGCTGGTCTTAGTGGCTGGAGGCTTGTGACAGTATTTCATATATACTAACAATATTAATTACTGGTATTCTGAATTTGAGAGTCTGCACATGTCCCTATTTTTTTCGGGGTGTCCCTGGGGGGCTTACTCTCGCTTTGGTGGTCCAAGGATCCCACCCCACCGTAAAGTTCGATTCGCCATGGATCCCGCCAAGGTGCCTTACCGATTTGGCCCCCCACTCTACCTGGCTCAGAAATTTAAAACAATCGCCAGCAAGCGCAACAGTAACCAATTAAACTACTAGATGCAACGCTCCGGTCCGTCCCGGGGAATTTTGCAATAAACATTTTTCAGGACCCCCTAAAATGTCGTGTAGTGGCACTTGGATGACCCCGGTTTCCCCCCGACTGGGATCCCACCAGTCAATTTGGGCCAGCCAAAACGCCTCGCAAAACCCATCTATACCTAAAACGGGGAAAAAGTCCCTTTTTCCCAACCAGCCCCCCTTCCTTGGAAACAAAACTTGATAGGGTCGGGGGATGGACCCCCCCCAAACTCTCTGCGTCCTCGGGGCCCCGCCCTTTTGGGCCTGCGGGCTATAAAAGTTCCGGGGTTTCGAAAATTACATGGAAATTTAAAACCCGCACTTTTCAACGTTTGGTACACCAATTGTGGCCCTTACAAAAAACATGCCAACCCGAAATATGACTCCGGGCCGCCAAAGGGAACCCTTTTTCCAATTTAAGGGCGCATTCCCCCTCCGAAAACGGTGTTATCCCAGCCAGATACCGAAAACCCTTTCTTTTGGAAGTGGACCCTCTTCCAAGGAGCGGGAGCCTGCTCACTCAAAAGGGGCCCAAGGGGCAAGATTTTCTGACCTGCGGGTTTTTTTCCCCAGACCTTCTCACCCGCAGAGGGAAGAATATACCTCGGGACGGGAACTTTTAGCCCTTAAACTTGCCCCAAAGATGGCCCACCTCCGGAGGGTGCTTTTTTTTCCCCGTGAATATTTTACTGACCCCAAAAAATTCCTCTACTCCAGACAGCACAAGTCTAAACCTCGTCAAACGAATGTCTCTGTTCTTGCCCGTTTCAAACATCTCCACTTCCGACCGGCAAAAAAACCCCAAAAGGCCGTTCCTTTTTTCCCCCGCCTCGATGTTAGTGGGGGGAAAAGGCGGCCCCCCAACAAAAATTTTACCCCGGGAAAGTCTGATTTCTGTGGCTCCCACTAACCCCAGGGTACCCCCGGGAAATTGGTTTTTGGGCCCTGGCTCCGGTTTAGGGTCTTTAAATGGGGTCATGTTCCCGCATAGCCGGGCACCCCGGGGTTTGAAGGTCTATTTTTGTTATTTTTCCCGGTTCACGGTGGCCCGGCCTCGGTAACGATGTAAAGGGGTTTGTGGGGGGGCCCCGCCCACCTGTCCCACAATAAGTCACCTCGCCAAAGACCTGCGGGACTATCCCAATTCCTTTCCCGTGCAGTGCCCTTGGAGCCAAAGCCATGACTTCATAATGACTTACCGCCCTTAATGATATTGGGCATTTGGGTGGTCACTGACCCTTTTTTCCCAAGATGGCTCAATTTGTTCCCTTCCGGGCCTTCCTTTTGCGCCTCGGGTGCCCAATATTTTTTTTAAACACATCTTTCCGTCTGCATGGACTCCCCTTACACATAGTCCGGACCGGGGGGTCCGTTGTCCGAATTTGGCGAGGCCTCTGCTCGTACTGCAAGTGGAATGGACTTCTCCTTGCGTACCCCCACAGGCCAAAGGGCAAGTGGAGGGTGAAACGGTCCTAGTACTTAAATCCCCGCCCCTTCACTTTTCCAAACAAGATACTGGGCCATCTTCTACCCTTTTGGCGGAGTTTTCTTAATTTTCCCTGGACTCTGATTCCGCTGGGGCATCCCCCTCTCCATTGTCTTTGGGGGCATCCCCCCCACCCCTTCCACGCCCTCTGCCCCCCTCCGATGTCCCTGCTGTGGACAAAGGGGCCCCGGGCCCACCACTGCTGGAGGGGGGACGCGCCAGCCCTGTTCGGGGCCCCGGCCCGTAGAAACCCGGCGGGGCAAAAAAAGAAATATCCGTTTTAAAATCCCAGCAAAAATGGGGTCCCCGTTTTTTAGGTCCCTTTGAAGTCCTGAGGGGCATTAAAACCCGTGGGCCTACAAGCCGGGGCCCCCCCACCAGCGCATCCCAAACTCCTTCCATGTCTCCCTATGAAGCCGGTCACCCAAACCGCTTTTCTCTCGGTCCGTGGTTCCCCCCCCCTCTCCCGTAGCGTTCACCAATTTTTTGCCGTCAAAGAGATTTTGGCCACTAAGACGGTTCGGGGGGAACTTTTTTTTTGGGGACTGGGAAGGGTTTTGGGGGAGAGGAAAGGTCGTGGGAGCCGGAGGGAAAAAATCCTGGATAGGGGTTCCGTCAACTTTTTGCGGCCAGAAAGAGGGGGGGGCCTAAGGGGGGGGGGGTACTGTTACGGGTGTCCCTGTACCCTGTGTCGGGTCGCACCACCCCCAACGCCCCCCAGCCCTCCTGCTGCGCCGGGGGCCGCCGGCCCCGAGCTCGGGGCCCGGGGCACCCCGGCAGTCGGGGGGCACTTTCCCGTCCAGGGGTCCTGGGCCCCTCCTGGGGCGCCTCCTGCTGCCGGGCCCCGGGGGCACACGGCCCTCTAGTGCGGCGCGGCGGCACCCGGGAATTTAAAGGGACAGTCGCCGGTGAATTGTTTTTTCACCGGGGCACGGACCCTATTTAAGCCCTGCCCCTTCCCCCGCACCTTTTCCAACATAGTGCCCTTTTGCCCGGAGAGGGAACTTCCAAAAATGTCTTTCCCGTTTCTGTGTACCGTACCTTCTGCCTCCTCCCTGATCAAACCATTGCCGCCTGTCCGACCTTTTGCCTGTCCCCCACTACGAGCCTTCTTTACGATTTTGTACGCGAACACCTCGGCTGCCACCCGGGGAACAAGTCACTTCAGGGGGTAGCGACCTGGTAGAATCCGCCGCAGCAAGTCAATCCCGCTTTGCGGGGGGCCTTGGTTGAAAACCACCTACTTAGATTTCCGCCCCCTGGCGTGGCTTATGCCATACTTGTGGGGGTCCGAGGATCCACTACCACATCCGTAACAATTTCATTCATGCTGAACACTCCCCTTATCATGTCAGGCCACGCGAGGAGCTGGAATAATTTTTTTTTTTTTTTAAAGTGTTTATTTTAAGAAGAAATTTTTCTTTTGTAAAAAAAAAATTAGAAAACCCAAATTTCAACCATCCATCAATAACATTCAAACCTTCCCAAAATTTCATTACATGAGGATCACAACCCATCCTTAAGACAAAAAAACAATTCCCACAATTGTACGATTCCAACTCTCAAATGTAATAAAAGCAAATGCATTATTCAAACAGGTTTAAAAAAAAATCACCCCATTCACACCTTTTATTCAATTAATCAAACAGCCAGTCAGGGAGCCCCGATTCAATTAATCCCACTACCCGCGCTCCAAAAACCACTCAAGGGCTATACCAACAAGACTGAGAGCCAGCCAAAAACCCCAAAAGTCCATGAACCGGGGCCCGGACACCCCTGGGGCCTAAAAGGAACCTGATAATACAAATCTCCATTTAAGTTTTGTTCCAGTGGCGTAAAGACGGGGGCTTTCGGGCTTTTCCAATTTGATGGGGAAAAAATTTAATTGTTTCTTAATTTTCATCATTAATGGGGACTGATAACCATAGGGATTTGGGGGCCGGGGGGTTTTCCCGTCTCCCAATAACCACCCCAACAGGGAGGTAAAGGCTTTTGGGGTTTATTCCCATGGTTAGGTATGGTGAGCCCAGTGCAAATTGGCACTGTTCAGAGAGACCCATGGTCTTGATGAAGACCATTCCAGTCACATCGACTAGCTTTAAAAATGTAGGCAAAGGTAAATAAACATTATCAAATACATTACTGTTCTGATTTGTCTTCCTTTTAAAGTTAGAGCAGTTCTTTACTCCTGCTTGTTTACGGAAGGTTTTCTAGGTTAATGACCACTCTCTCTGCTCATGTCATTCCCTGCTGTAATTTCATTCCCTGCTGTGTCTTATCAGCAGCACAGAAGCTTGGTTATCTTTCTTACTGACAAACTTTAACCCTATAAAGCTCTGTGACATTGTGTCCTGCTGTTGAAACCTCTCAAACGCCAATGTTCCTCTTATAGACTTTGCTAGAAATAGCAGAGCTGAAATTTTAGTTACTGCTGTAGAAAAGTCTACAGTCTGAGCAGAAAGTGGGAGCCTGAGGCTGGCTGTGAAAAGCAGGCTCTCTGATGTGACGGGAAAACCCCCTTTAAGCTACAATTGGTTTTAATCTACTCCTGCATGTGACATTTAAAGAGAGTGCTAGGTCTGAGTTATGTAATGGATGTTATTGTGCCTTCATTGCATTGAAGAGAAACTGCATGTTTATTACAAGAAATAGTCATGAGTAAAGCCTGTTGTTCTCCTCCATCTCGTCTCCTGCCTCCTTTGTATGCATACTACACCATTACCTGCACCACCAGCGTCTCACGCTCCTTTTAGTAACATTTCTTTTGTACTTGAGTCAACTGCTAGAAACAGAGACAAACTCGTGTGAACTTGCACAACTGAAATTAATTAAATTCTACACAATTGAGTGTGAGTAGAATTAGTGTAATTCCTCACACAACCTTCGTAGATGAGAACAGCAGCTGCAGTATTGTTCCTGTGATCGTCAGAGGTCTATTTATATCATACAAATACTACTATGTATACAATACTCCGTTTTCTTTCCCTGTCTTCCAGGGACCTCTGCTTTTTGTCATTCTTAGTCTTCTCAAGACTATAATGACATAGCTGAAGTGAACACTGACACTACATCTGGGCAATAAGGGTGGCACTTCCATCAGAAAGGAGAATTTTGTGAACTTCCTGGAAAACATTATTTTAAGATTTTTGTCAGTATTTTTTTTATTATTTCGCAGTCCTACTGTATGCAACTGAAAATGACATATAAAATCTTGTTCATTTCTAGCTGTATTAGTGAAGAGACAAAATTCCTGAATGGCAGGGCTGACTAATTTTACTATAGGTGTTGCTTATCTCTATATAGTCCCATTACAAATAGTAGGTAATGACATAATGTTTGCTTTGTGTGCATGACTTCCTGGTTTTTCTATCTGACTTCCCTCTGCGATCTTTGATAGCTCAGCAGTGAGAAGATCACTTTACAGGGATAGATGAGATTAGACTAGACTCACAGGATAATGACAAGAGCCATAAATGAAAGGATAATGGGTTAATATTTTTTGAACTGAGGGAGGTTTAAAGAGTTCTTCACTCTGCGGTCCTGCCGATAACCCTAACACCTCTCAGGTCATAGTCATAGAATTTTTTTTCAAGTGATACTCTTACTGCTGTGCTAGCAGAGCTCACAGAGGGAAGTCAGAAAAACAAACCAGGATGTAATGTACATAGGGCAATTTCAAATTATATAAAAAACAACGATCTCATTAAAAAAAATCAATATAATAGTCACATACCGCCTATCAATATGTGAAAAAAAAAGTTGATGGTAGTGTCCCTTTAAGTTGCTGTTGGCAGAGTGCTTGTTTGGATGACATCTGTCCCTTTCAATTCCTTCCTACAGACACCAATTGTGTATTTGTCTTCATTAGGGGACAAGAGAAATCTGCTGCCAGACACCTCTTATATTTATATTTAGGGAAAATAAAAGGATTCGGCATTGACATTTAAGATGCCCAATACTTCGGAGCCCCAATATACATTAAACAGTCAGCCTGTCCTACTGAAACTTGTGGTTCCAAACGATATTTACATGTCTTGTGTGTATTGTGTATTGGACCCTAATAGAGGGGGGTCAAGATTTAGATCACCCTCAGGGTCTCTAGAAAGCTGGGTGATAGTTGTAATAATTAATGTTTATTATACATCAGGGAACAGATATAGGCTTAGGTACAGTGTTTCAGCAGATCGTATCATACATGATAGGCTTAGACACGTTCAGCAGATAGTGTTACCCAAGATCTGCATGTATTCATCCATAGTTACATTATTGACCATAGAGCTTAATACACATACTGTAGCATACGACACGTAACCTCATGCCGATGGCACGAGTCTCCGCATGCCACAATTGTCTTACATGAAAATACCAAGTTTTATTGCACCCCTTAGGGCATGTCCCCACGGCACGGGCTTGCGGCCGGTTTTTAAGACGGTTTGCGGTTTTGCAGACCGTCTGAAAAAACGGCCGCAAACGAGCACAACGGGCACCTATGGAAAACCCGTCCAGCAGTCCCCACTGCAAGGGTTTTCCTCCCATCGTTTTTTCCACCCGCGGACAGCCCGAAAGGCATTCTACTTGCACATACATCCATCCGGTTTACGAATGGAAAATGTGCAAGTGAATGTGAAGGGGGAGGGCTCTTCTCCGCTCATCGCGGAGAAAAGCCGTCCCCCCCCCACGGCCGTGTGCACGGCACACAAACCGGACCGGATAAACCGACCGGTATTTGTCCATTGCCGTGTGAACGCACCCTTAAAGTGGTTCATACTGACAATGAGATCCTCAGACCACAAAATATCCTGCTACAGAGACAGTTCAGGCCCTTCCGACCTGCATAACGAAACCTATACCACAATGATAGACCAAGTTTGATATTTTCCTCATAGCCTATTTTCTATGTCTGAGTGTAACTGAATAGATTTCATGTTTATCCCTTTTTAGATCCTGAACACAGATAAATTATATCTAACAGAGACCTCAATATCTGTGCCTCTGGGTATATTTTAAAGGTATTCCCATGCCATTGATAAGCTGTAAAAATGTAGGTAAAGGTAAATCATGTAAGTAAAGGTAATCAACTATTATCAAATACATTGCTGTTCTGATTTTGCTTACTTTCAGAGCTAGAGCAGTTATCTCCTGATTGTGTACCAGGCTTTGTCTACACTGCACAGGAATACGATTGTATTTTTGGCATTTTTAGTTTTTTAAAAGCGCCGAAAATACGATTGTTCCTGCAGCCCTGTAGGCGGCAATAGAAAAGACGAGCTGTAGTCTCCACAGCTCACCTTTTCTCCGCTCGTGTTCTGGTGCAGGCATATTATACAATATGTTGTATAATACACTGGCGCTTTTAGTTTTCTTGGTGTCTTTCCATACGATAAAATTGTATGGGTGACGAGAAGCGACTGCGGTTTTTCTACAAAGTGTGACAAAAACTGTGGCCTTGCATCAGAAAAAAAAATGGCCGCTTTCGGGTTGTTTTTTACCCAATGCAGTGTAGACATAGCCTAAGTTACCACTTCTCTGCTTTAGCAGTGGTCAGACTGGTGACCTCAATCTCTGCTGTGTCTTATTAGCAGGATGCAGCAGTCTCTGATCTTTTCCTTCTACTATGAAAAACCCTTTAAGATCTAAAAAAAAAATCTCCTAGGAGGAGATGTATGAACACTGTCTAGGCGTAAGACTTTTCTTGTTGCCCATAGCAACCAATCATAGCGCCACTTTCATTTCATATAGTGCTCTGAAAAATGAAAGGGGAGCTGTGATTGGTTGCTATGGGCAACAAAAAAAGTCTTAGACCTAAACAGTTTTCATGCATGAGGCCCTAAATGTGTCTTTTTGGAAGATTATTTGTAAAATCATTGCACTCTGAGCCTCTTTAGTAAAACACACTGTTAAATACTTTCCCTGGTACAATGGGTTACATGGCAGGAGGCCATTACCTTATCTTTCATGGCTGATAGACTGTGACCATGATCATCTTCAAATAGCAGTCTATCATTCATATTGGACATGTTCTGCACAAGGTGCTTTATGCAGGATGGCTTAAAGACAGAAGAGGATTTACGTACTTCAGAAGAGGGGTTTAGTTTTCTAGAATTGATTCTATGTATTATTGCATTGTGTTACAATGATAGCTGTTTAGGCATTTGGGGCGACATCTATGAATTCGCCTTCGCCATTTGTTTGCCATATATTACCGGTTCTATAGATGTATGATCAGGCAAAGGCCAAACTTGGTGCAATTTTAATGCGGTGTGAAACTGCCATACAAAGTTTGCCGCTTTCATTCATACTGTCATACTATACACTCTTCTATATCTATTAAGAACTTGTATGTCGGCGCCAAGTTACAAAAATGGCGCATGTGAAATCATAGATGTCGCCCTTGCTTTTCAACACTTGTAGTCTTTTTGAAGTAAATAGGTAATGGAACAAAAATGCATATAAGTGTGTGGGGAAGAAATAGCACCAGGCAGCACTCTGGCTAGAAGGGAAGGAGGTTAACTAGGAGTGACCTGGATAAGTTGTAACTTCTAGGACCTCATTTCTAGGTTATGTCCCACGGTGCAACTCTAAGTAAAAAGCGCAATAGGGTGAATTTATCCATAGCTCTCCCACGTTTAGTTGTAAAAAAAAAAAGTTGTAGATGGAGGTGCATGACGTATTTGTAGTAAAATTTGCAACCTTTATTAGCACTTGCTGTAAAAAATGCAAATAGGTAATGTGTCCGCTTATTTCTGCTCACTTTTCATCAGTCTCATAAACTGCTAGTCAGAAATAAAAGGATCACAGTTCTCAGCAAAGTGCTTCTACCGCTTTATTTAAGCCCTTGGTGGAGATCTCAACATGTGGATCACCTCCGGTCAAAACCTGTGACATATCACTATAACATGGCACAGGTTTCTAACAATAATAAGTACACTTTAAATAAAGAAAACCAAAAAGAAAAAAAGTCAATACCAGGAAAGTACTTACAAGTCCCACGAGTATGGACACCAGTTGTTGCTTCAAGGGTAAAAGGCAGACCTACACAATATTAGGCTAGCAGTTTCATTGTGATGGGTAAATTGTGTAGTTTTTATGCAGAAATGAGTGTTAATAGCAAAAAATAATACAAAATAAAAACAAAATGGAAGTAAAAAGTTAATAAATTCATTATGAAATTCTTTGCTTGACTGTATTTATTTACCGTAAATTTCAACTGGTTAATAACAAGGTGACATTTTATTAGGCTATGTTCACACGGCATAATTGCGGGGCGTACAGTACGCCCCGCAGTTACGCCAGGTGTTCGGGAGCTCACGTCGATCTCCCACGATGCGGAGGAGGGGGAGGGGGCGGCACCCGGCCCCATAGACTGTCAATACTCGCGGCACGTAAGCGCCGTGAATAAATGACATGTCACTTATCTCCCCGCTCAGCGTAGTGTACGCTCGGGGAGAGGAGGCGTTATCCATAGTTCTCTATGAGAACTATGGATTACCGTAATGACTGGGGCGCATTTCGCTCGTATTTGAGCGCAGTACGCCGCAAAATACGCAGTGAAATGCGCCCCAATCATAGCCGTGTGAACATAGGGTGCTGGGTGTTACGTTAGGGTGCTGGGTGTTACAAAGAGCGGAAATAGAGAAGTCTTAGTTTGTTCAGTAGTTATTGGTCAATTAAAGGGGTTTTATAATCCCAGACATTTATGGCATATTGATAAGATATGTCATAAATGTCACATAATTGTGGGTCCCACCTTTGGAACCATCAGCTATCTCAAGAGTGGGCTCCTGAAACTCCTGGCTCAGAAAGAGAAGTGACGATAATTGCGCAATACTCCTGTTCATTTCAGTGTGAGGGCTGAGTACAGTCAAGCAGTTGCATTGGGATCGGAACTCCCATTGAAACAAATGAAGAGTAACTGCATAAGCTTCACTTTTCCATCCTGGGCAGGGAGTTTTGGGGCCCATTCTTGAGATAGGTGCAAGTCAAAAAGGTGGAACCCAACATTATCTGACCGTTACAACCCAGACACTTATTGTTGCTCTTATTCTTTCTCCCTGCTTATCGGTCTGCCCACTGTAAACTCTCCCCTCTCCAATCTGTCCTGAATGCAGCAGCCAGGCTCATCTTTTCTTCCAGCCACTATACTGATGCCTCTACCCTGTGTCAGTCACTGCACTGGTTGCCCATTCAGTACAGAATACAACATAAACTCATCACTCTCACCCATAAAGCTCTCCACAGCGTTGCACCCCCTACATCTCCTCCTTCATCTCTGTCTACCACCCTACCTGGTCTCTCTGCTGTGCTGATAATCTGAGATTACACGCCTCTGTCATCTGAACCTCCCATGCCCGTCTCCAAGATTTTGCACGTGCTGCACCAGTTTATTGGAACATGTCACCACATATGATCAGGCACAATCATAACCCTCATAGTTTTAAGTGCGCTCTGAAAACTAATTTTCTTAGGCAGGCTTACCAAGATCCCTAATCACTTAGGCATTCACAGGCATCTGTATATAGCTGTACTGTCTGGGTGGCAGGTTCATCCACTTTTTATGTAAACTACCCCATATTTATGTAACATGACTTGACCATTGTAAACCAAGCACTTCTCACCCTTCTTCTCACCCATACACCCTAATAGATTGTAAGCTCTTGGGAGCAGGGCCCTCACACCTTGTGTCTGATTTGTAAGTTGCTTTTTTATAGTATAATGTCTGGTTTGTCTGTACCTATACCCTCCAAATTGTAAAGTACTGTGGAATATGTTGGCGCTATATAAAGATTATTATTATTATTATTATTATTAATATTATCATTATGGCATATCCTATTGATATGCGATAAGTGTCTGAGATAATAAAACCCTAGTAGTAGACAAGGAACGATCTTTAAAACAGTACCTTTCCTTGACTGATGGAGAATTTTGGTATAGCTCAATCATTACGTTTTAGCATCTCAAATATGTGAAAAAGATAGAAGATGCCTCTCCCATTTTTTATACTTCAAACAAGTTCAGCCATATAACTAAACTATGCAGATAGGCCAGAGAAGGTGGAATCTAATTCGTGTTTTTAGAACATTTTTACATAGACCTCTGTCTATTTGTTTGCAGTAGTGTGATACAAAGCATACCTGTATACTGCTCATCTGTAAAGCCAGTTGTAGCTCATTAGGATTACCTGAATTTCAGATTATAGTAAAATAGGGATATTCTACAATTATTTTGTATTTTTAACTTGGTTTATTAAATAATATAACAACAGCAATAATAATAATCTTTATTTATTTATGTAGCACCAACACATTCTGCAACACATTACAATGCAGAGGGTATGGGTACAGAAAAAATGGAATATTAGTAACAAAGTTATTATTAACAGATCAAACAAGAGGTGTGAGGGCCCTGTTCACAAGAGTTTACAATCTACTTGGGAATAGGGGTGAGACAAAAGGTAAAATGTGCTTCTTTAGACAATGGTCCAACCGTCTTCCATAAATATAGGGTAGTACACATGAAAGTGGATGAACTTGCTACCCAGACAGTACATTTATATACAGATAAGTGCCTGTGGTTGCCTATGTGCAAAGAATGCAAAGAACCGATATGTCCAAGTTGGCAACAAAATAAAAATGAATGAACCTCGGGGATAGCTGATAGATTTTATTTATTTGACTATTATCTTATTTGCCTTTTACATATTTAAAATGTATCAAGAACACATTATGTATATACTTTTAGCATATGGTGGGAATTCATGGGTAAAACACAATGGCCACAACTTCAAAGGACTAGAGTCCCATAGAAAAGTAAATTGAAATGGAAATTTAAAACATTTCTCAAACTGTGACCTTAAAGAAATGTAAATGGCCATAAGCTGTATCACAACCCTCTAGATTCAAAGCCTCCCAATCTGTCGGCCTGCCCTCATCCACATATTGCTTCCTTCCTTTCTCCCCTCTGTTCTTGCCAGTTTCCATGGTTACTGAATAGTGGACGCGGTCTCTTGTTCCAGTATCCATGGAGACTCGGAAGTGCTCTGAAGTTGGGCGGTAACCAGTCATGGATGGAGAGTGACAAAAAGGAATGAAGTCACCACAGACACTGACAATGACAGAAGAATGGAGGAAACACAATGACTTTAATTCTGCTGTCTCATCCGTTGCAGCTGCTTTATAAACAATATATTGTTAGCATTTAACCTGCACTCTTTCCTGAAATTAATTTGAAACTCATTGACTTAATAGAGGAAGTCATTTAAACATAGGAAATGTTCTAAGGGAAACACCTGTCTACTATATATGCAAATACTCCCAATAATTTGGCAGCAATATTCAATCATTGTCTTTGTAGATTCTTTGTGGTTCATTATGTGGCTCTGCTCACTTACTGTGATGTGGTGGTAGTATTTCCCTATGTATTCTTTCATATAGAAATTTGCAGTATTTGCCTCTTTCTAGGTATACGGTAGGACATGTTTCTCCTACTGTAAACAAAAAAGAAAAGAACAACACTTTCCTATACAGTAAAAAAAAAATATCCTGACACATACCAGCCCTGTGTATGCCACAAGGATACTCTATTAGCCATATGCATGAGTCTCTACAAAAACACTAGTTGTAGGTATCAGGAGCTTTCCAGGCACATGCACTCACATAGTTAAAAACAAAATATGAACATAGTCTAAGAAACTTCAATTAAAGGGGTTTTCCCACTATGCTGTTTCACAAAGTCAAAATCAGCTTTACGCCCACTTTGTCTTGTAAGGCTTTGGGTGATTACCATGAGATATTACAAAGACTTAACTGCAGCAGATTTAATCTTGAGTAAACAAAGCCACAAGTGCTCCGAGGAGTGAAAACAATTGCTTTTCTGTCAGCAAAAGTTAATATTGTTAGAGATAATGAGTCTTCTCTGGAGTGAGCTCTGTCCATGGTGACGTCACTCCCTATTCTCTGTCTAATCTGAAAGGAAGATTATGGATGTAATCAGAGAAACCTGTGTGTACTTGGAGCAGATAATATCTCTCTTAACTCATGACCAAGGTATAATCAAATGACCAGAGCTGGGACAAGGTATTCTGGTGCCCTAGGCAAATAAGGCACATAACGCCTCAAAATGGAAAATTCAGCCCACTCCAGATCCTTATATGCAATTCCAGTCTTGGATGCAGTAGCGCCCTATGCAGTCGTCTACCTACGCCTATCTGTCGTCCCGACCCTGAAGAAGTCTAATGTAGTTGGAAAAAGTCTTCAATTACCTGTCCCTACATGTTGAAAACGAATCATTGTGGTGAGAAAACACCTTTAAAGGGGTGTTCCCATCTCGTACTTTGATGACATATTGAGAGGACCTACTCTCTGTTCACTACAGCATAAAATGATCAGAGCATCTCAGAGGGTACAGCCTTACAAAAAGTCTCTGTGTTTCTGGGTATATCTAAGTATTCCCAACGATTTATATTTGTCTTGAGTTGCTTGGACACTTGGTCTCATGTTCTTAGACGTTTTACCTCCGACTAAGCCAGTCCCATGCTGAGATCCCTAGTGATCACATGTAACCTGCTGTTGAACTTGACACCCTACAATCAATATCTCTGCAGCCAGGGCCATTTTAACCCAATGGTGGGTCCAGTTCCCCCACACCTTCTAAACCGTTTCAGACCGTACTCTATTAAAATAAATACTCAGCTGCAGTGAATAATAATGTTTGTTCTCTCTATTCCACCTTCCTTGAGCCATAACTTTTTTATGTTTCATGACTTACCCGTATAAGTGCTTGATTTTTTTGTGGGACAAGTTGTATTTTTTAACGGTACCATTTTATGCACCATATAATATTTATAATATAATGTACTGGAAAACTATTTTTTTACGCTCATGTGATGTGCCAAAGTGCGGCCCAGTGCAGTTGTACTTTTTGCCCTCTGATTAAAATGGTCCTGCTTGCAGCAGCACATAGGTATTACAAAATTCAAATGGAAAACAATGGGCCATCTATGTAATGTATCGACTTATTGGGTCCTAGAGACAGAGCTGCTGTTTGCTCTTTCCCTCCAAGGGCTGTTCCAATGCAAGCAATTCTATCAATAAATAAGAACATGTGGTAGTTGTTATGCTCTGTTTACTCTCGCATCGTGACTTGTCGTGATGAATTTGTTTTCTGACGGATCCAAATGATCAGGGTTCTTGATGGCAATGATAGCACTGCAGACTGGACTAATATCATAATGGCAGAGAGAGCCCAGAAAGCAGCCTCTTAGGCCATATTCACACGGCTTATTCTGGGACGTAATTCAGTCCGTAATTACGCGCCGAAGTGCGCCAATTACGGGCTGAATCCGTCCCAGTAACTACGGTAATCCACAGCTCTGATTGAGAACTATGCATTACTCTCCTCTCCCTGCTCGGCGAATACGCCGGGCGGGGGGAATAATTGACATGTCACTTTCTAGCAGCGTATACGCCCGCTAGCAATGACTGTCTTGGGCCGGCGAAGTGCCGGGCCCCCCGCTCGCTCCCCCGCGCCCGCCTCGCCCCCGGCCACACGGCGTAATTGCGGGGCGGAATTACGCCCCGCAGTTAAGCCGTGTGAACATAGCCTTAATATTAGGGGAAGTTTAGCTTTTTAGATGCAGTTTTTGAAGCCAAAACCAAGAATAGATTTAACAGGGAGAAGTTTTAGTCTTTCCTTACAGTGGTCTTCTCCCCATGCTGTTTCACAGAGTCACACACAGCTCCAGACTCACACTTAGGGCTCGTTCACACGGCTGATTTGGGCACGGATTTCAGCCGTATTGCGCGTCGTATTTGTGCTGCAATACGGCTGAAATCCATCCCTGTCATTACGGTAATCCTCAGTTCTCATAGAGAACTATGGATTCCGTCGGCTCTCCCCGCTCGGCGACATGTCAATTCTTTACGCCGTGTACGCGCCGTGAATAATGCAGGACTATGGGGCCGGCGAGCTGCGCGGCAGCCGGCGTAATTGCGGGGCGAAATCCGTCCCCGCAATTACGTCGGCAATAAGCCGTGTGAACTAGCCCTTACTTGTCAATGTGTGGGTGGTTCTATAGCAGTGACTGGCATATCAACTCTGCTGTTCCTATCTATCCTGTTACAGTGACATGAGTGCTGGGGGTTTCTAGTCTCTAGTACACAAAGCTACAGAGCTCTAAGGATTACAGTTTGTCATTAATTTAGGTAAACAAGGTCCTAGAAATAAGACTCAGCAGGGAGTGACTTACCATGGTCTGATGATGGCAGCTTGGAGCAAACTTGTGTACACTAGCAGTAGATAAAATCTTCTTTATTTCCTGAACAAAGCAAAATCAAAACATCTATGTATTTTGTAATAGATTTTTAATTTACTTTTTCCTACATGTTAAAAGCTAATCATTGTGGTGAAAAAATCCATTTAACACGTGTCCTCCAGTTATTATACATTCCTGTTTTTTACTTTAACCCCTTACCGACATTTGTCATACTCATACGGCAATGTCGGGTAGGGGTTCCCGCAAATTGCCGTATGAGTACGTCAAGCGGATCTTGCGCGCTCACAGGCGGAGCGCGCAAGATCGCGGCATGGAACCAGCGGTATATTACCGCTGGCATCATGCCGCATCCCCCACGGCCGGAGTAAGCTCCGGCCGCGGGGGATTAACCCCCCGATGTCGCGACATCGTGGTCGCGACATCGCAGCTGCGGGCGGCAGGAGTGAGCTCCTGCCGCCCGTGATCACGGCGCAGTAACGGCGCTTCAACGCCGGTACTGGTCTCCTACCGGACAGCCCGGACGCTGAATGACAGCATCCGGGTTGTCTGGTGACGTCACGATGCCCACAATGCATTGTGGGCAGCGTGACAGACAGTTGTCATGGAGACCAGCATACAGCTATAAGCTGTATGCTGATCTCCTATTGCATGAACGATCTGACGATCGTTCATGCAATTCCCCCCTGGGGAAAAGTGTAAAAAGTGTGAAAAAGTAAAAAAAAAGTGTAAAAAAGTAAAACACAAACACAAAAAATAAAATAAAAACACGTACATCGCCCTTTTCCCCTTTACAAACGGCAATCGCCCCAAAAAAGATCAAAAATAAATAAAGTACCCATATTTGGTATCGCCGCGTGCGTAACGACCCACCCTATAAATCTGTCATGTTAACCCGTACGGTGAACAAAACCCCCCAAAAAACAGTCACAGAATTGCGATTTTTGTTGATCCTGCAGCACATAAAATGGAGTAAAAAGTCATCAAAAACGCATATCAACATCAAAGTGATGCCAATTAAAACGTCAGTTCATTCCACAAAAATAAAGTCCTTACACAGCTCTGTATACGGAAAAATTAAAACGTTCTGGCTATTAGAAGATAGCGATGCATAAATATTGTTTTACACAATAAAAACACTTTTTTTTCAAAAAAATTGTGCTTTCAAATAAAAAAACTACATAAATTGGGTATCACCGTAATCGTCTCAACCCACAGAGTAAAAGTAACTTGTCACGGATACTGCACGGTGAACGCTATTCAAAATAAAAATAAAAAACACTGCTAGGATTGCAGTATTTTCTTCACCCTGCCTTCCAAAAAACAGATTTAAAAGCGATCATAAAGTCTTGTCCCCCCAAAAATGTTACCAATAAAAACGTCAACTCATCCCGCAAAAAAAAAGTCCCTATACAGCTCCATAAACAGAAAAATAAAAAAGTTATGGCTCTCAGACCGCGACGATGCAAAAACGTGTTTTCCTTTTCAAATAAAAGTGTTTTTATTGTGTAAAAGCAGTAAAACATAAAAAATATACAAATGTGGTATCGCTGTAATCGTATCAACCTGCTGAGTAAAACTAGCATGTCATTTATACCGCACAGTGACCGCTGTAAAAAATAAAAATAAAAAACACTACCAGGATTGCTGTATTTTGTACAAAATGCCTCACAAAAACCTTAATAAAAAGTGATCAAAGCATCACATGCCCCCCGTAATGGTACCAATAAAAACATCAACTCATCTCGTAAAAAACAAGCCCACAAGCAGCTCCATATGCAAAAAATTAAGAAAGCTATGGCTGTCAGAATAGGACAACATAAAAATGAAACTTTTTATAAAACTCGCTTCTATTGTGTAAAAGTAATAAAACATAAAAAACTATATAAAATTTATATCATTGTAATTGTACCGACCCCCATAGTAAAGTTATCCCGTCATTTATCCCGTATGGCGAATACTGTAAAAATGAAGCCCAAAAACAAAGCCGGACCTGCTTTTCCCCCCCTCCATTTCCATGGCCCAATGCTAAAAAAAAAAACTACGGAACACCTGTTCGCCCAAAATGCACAATACACCCTTAGATGAGATCCCTGAGGGGTGTTGAATCCAAAATGGGGCGACTTCTGGAAGGTTTCACCTGTTCTAGTACTTTGGGGGCTTTGCAGATGCGACATGGCCCCACCAATATCTGTGCGCCAAAAGCCAAATAGCGCTCCCTCCCTTGTACCCCCTGCCATGCGCCCAAACAGCAGTTTACACCCACATGTAGGGTATTGCCGAACTTGGAAGAAATTGCGTAACACAATTTTGGGGCTTTTTTTCCAAGATTCCTTGTAAAAATTAAACATTTTCAGCTAAAATTGCAGATTATTGTAAAAAATATATATTTTTTTTATTTTCAGAGCCGAATGCTAAAAAAATTTGTGAAACGCCTGTGGGGTCGATATACTCACTGCACCCCTGGATATATTCCTTAAGGGGTGTAGTTTCCAATATGGGGTCTTTTTAGGGGTATTTATTGAGTTTTGGAACCTTAGGGTGTCCGCAAACTTGAAATGGCCCCTAAATAAAATCGTAATGAAAATGAGACCCCAGAGTCCGGTAGGTGCTCCTCCTATTCTGGGGCTTGTGGTTGAGCCAAATAATGCACTAGGGCCACATATGGGATATCTCTGAAAACGGCAGAATCTGGGGAATCAATATTAAGTTGCATTTCCCTGATCACATTTACCGTATTCTTGTCAATAATGTATAAAAATTGAAAATCTGCAAAAAAGTGAAATTTTGAAATTTCACTTCCACTTTGCTTTAATTCCTGTGAAACACCTAATGGGTTAATAAACTTCCTAAATGCGGTTTTGAATACTTTAAGGGGTGTAGTTTCTTAGATGAGGTCATTTATGGGGGTATCTAACATACAGGTCAATTAAAGTCACGTTAGAACTGGACTGGTCCCTAAAAAATGTATATTGCAAATTTTCTTGAAAATTTGAAAATTACTACTAAATTTATAAGCCCCCTAATGTCGTAAAAAAAAAAAAGGCATTTAAAAAAATGATGCCAAACTACAGCAGACATATGGTAGATGCTAGTTATAAACTATTTTGAGTGGAATAACCATCTGTCTTACATGCAGAAATTTTTGAAGTTTGAAATTGGTAAATTTTTCACATTTTTCACGATAATTTGATATTTTTCACAAATAAACAAGCATTTTTTTGGACCAAAATTTCTTACTATCTTAAAGCACAATGTGTCACGAGAAAACAATCTCTGAATCACATGGATAGGTTAAAGTGTCAAAAAGTTATTCTCACATAAAGTGACACATGACAGATTTAAAAAATGGGGCTCTGTCAGAGAGGCCAAAACTGGCTCCGGCGGTAAGGGGTTAAGAGCTGTATCTTAGAAGCAGTACGTGTGAACCCACCATAAGTGTGAACATAAGTGCTATATAGTGCTCACACTTTTTTTCCTAGGAATTTTCCAGTCAACTTTGCATGAAGTTCACCATCCCTATTGTTTTGTTCTCTATCCAGGTGATCAATTTAAGAAGGAGATTAGTGTGGAAGGGCAGAGCTACCTTCTGTTGATCAGAGAAGAAGCTGGAGCACCAGATGCCAAGGTAATTGTGACTGCTGCTTGATTTAAGTGCAGGAACATATGGATAATGAAACAAGTTGGTAAGACAGTAAGTAGAAATACATTGTGATGAACCTTGTAAAAAAAATACAAGAATTATATGTAAACATTGGAAAATCTACCTTAGATGTGCAGTGCACTTTACATAATAAAACATAATCAATGCCATAGATTTCCTTTTTTCTACAGTGTAAAAACATTAAATAAACATATTGAAACTAAAATTGAGGAGAATTGTGAACTGAATGTTAGAGAGAGAAACCAATAAAAAGAAAAATAAGAGTATAGGAAATGTAATCAAATGAAAAAATACATACTGACATTAAACATATATTCAAGTGGAACAATCAGGGAATGATTATAACAGTATTAAAGTAATAGTAATGGGATTTTAGTTGTCAAATTTACATATAGTTCATAAAAATTCATTACAATACATATAGGAAATATCCCTAGCTTAAGTAATGTTAATTTGATATCTTGTTTGTCAGCATTCATATTTTCACAGTGTTTCTTCAGTAAAAAAAAGATGCATTACAAGCCACCCATTAAATTTATATGGTATTTCTGTTTTCTTTTGTTACCTGTGATCCTGAGGAGCCTATTCCAAGAGCAACAGATCTTAGGTTTTAGCAAGGGAAATTCATCCTGAATCGGAGCCTCTGCTAGAAGCTCAGCATACCTGTTTGTTCACACGGCTTATTTCGGGGCGTATTTGCGGACATAATTACGTCCGCAAATACGCCCCGAAATAAGCCGTGTGAACATAGCCTAATAGTTCATCAGCAAGGCCATATTTGCAGTCCATGTTGACCTTAGTGTCCAACTTAATGGGCTCTAACTTTTCTCAATAGATTGATCCATATTTATTATTGGTGTCTAAAGTTAGACAAAGCAAACAGGTTGTCTATAAATGCATCATATTTATCACAATGGCTCATGCTGTTTGTTAAAATTTAGCGCATCTTTAGACTTGTCGATTTTTTTCTTACACCAACTAACAGTGAATCTTCATTGCCTGAAATTTGGTGCATTTTTGGTACAGAATTTTGCACTGTGGCCATGCCGCTGGAGAAGCCATGCCCACTTTTGGTCAAGCCATGTCAATGAGTCGGAGAAGTCGCAAAAAGTGTCTAAAGCCCATAATAAATGTATCTAATACACACTGTGACATGCTGCACCAAATGTGGGCCAATTTTTGCTGCATTTTCTGACACATTTCTGCCGCAACCGAAACAGTAAATGAGGTCCACTATCTTTATATAGGCATGGTCACTTATGCTTGCTTACTACATCCAGGCATATATGCACATGCTTATTAACTACTATACTTGCCAAGAGTCCAGATTCTGGCAACCCATCCTGCAAACTAGGTGGCAAAAGGGGCAGGTTTTATGCAAATCGCACTCAGCAGGCAGAAATGATCTGTCCTGATTTTGGCTTTTTAAATATTACCAAGTGTGCATTCATATTAGCACATTCACTGCATACCGGCATGCACACATACACCTTGTATACATAGTATACATGAATATACTGGCCACTCATTGCCTCCCAGCCAGCCACTATTGCTCTGCTCTGCACTGACGAGGGGCAAAACCCCCGAAACAGCGCTGTATGCAGATGGCTTGGCTAATATCCCTTTTACTTTCTCAAGACTCAGTGGGTCCAAAGCAAATTGAGGATTTGTTACACCCAATAGAGAGCACTTGAGCTTCTCAGCGCCTTTCCCATAATGCCTTATGATATGCAGATACTTAGTAGAGGGCAAAAAGGCAATTCAAAACTCTACACACCTTACGGTGCTCTCCCTAAGGAGAGATGTTCCTCTTTCTTAATGTACTGTAGTCAGACAAAATATATACATAATTATGGCTGCTCAGCTAAATGATAAAATGAAAAATACAGTGTGGATAGTGGGCGCATGGGAAAGGGGCTCCATAAGAGTCCACTTAAAGAGATCTACTTAGTGTAAAGTGTGCACTAAATTGTATATTACTGCACAGAATATTTATTTTCCTAGACAAATCTTCCCTCCCTTCTGCTAGATTTTTAAAGAGCAGTTTGACCCCTCACTATTTAGATGAGGAGTGAAGCAGTTTAAGCATACCTAGGAGTATGGCAAAAAGTTTTATTCTCTTTTGCACTGTGATTTCCAGTGTCCTTTGGGCAGTCCCAGACTCTCCCCTCTAAGTGACATCTCTAGAATTATCTAGACGACCATGAGAGCCACTCCTCAAAACATTGGATTGCGTTCTGTGCAGAGGGCCTGTTACTGACCAAAGTACACTTGGGATCACAGCAACTTATTTTCCTTGCTCATCCAAGTAGCATGATCATTCACCCAGATGTGTTTAAACTCTTCACCTATCTAGTGCAGTCAGCTGTTTTGAGTCAAAACTGCTGATAGACTCCACTTAAGTAATTGCCTAAATCCAGTGGTAGGAGCTACTTTAAAAAAATATGTTTATTAAAAGGGTGTTCTTACCATGTATTTTGATGGCACCATCTTGGGAATGAGTCCCCGAAAGTTTCCACTCAGAATGGAGAGCAGGTCACGCTTGCACACAATTCACTTTTCTGTTCTTATAGGATTTTCAAGTACAGAGGAACACACCGATCAGCTGTACTCCGAACTCCCACGGAAAAGAGTGGAGAGTCGTGTGCAAGCATGACCAGCTCTCCCGAGCCAAGACTTTTGAGGGCTTGCTTTCCCAGGTCCCAGTAGTAGGACCTGCACCTATCACACTTTGATAGCATATCCTATAAATATGCCAATAAAGTCCACAGTGGGAACACCCTTTTAAACTACTGCCACCCACATCCTGCTGTACTAGGCACCCATGTTTGGGTGCCTTGGACAAATATAGCCTTGGTGGTTTGATATAACCTGTTTTAGAAACAGAACATGATTATCTCATTCTATCTATCTATCTATCTATTGTAATTTAGAATGTCCTCTCACTTGAAATAGGGACATATGGTTTAGATATTCTATTACTGTGAGGAACTGTAATCTCCAATTACATTTCCTTAAAGTGCTCAGATTACAAAACTGGTAATGTCTAGTGTTATGGATGTTTCCTATTAAATTCCTCATTCCATAATGGTACAATTGGAAGGGACGAAGCTGAATCTGAATGAACCCACTGACTACAGAAATTGAGTGATTTTAAAAGCATTTTACAAGTAGAAGCAGGAACAGGGGTTATTTAGATAAATCTCTAGGGGCTGGGGAATGGCATAAACCGGTGTCTGTAATTCCCACTGACAGATTGTCTATTGATTTAACCTCTCTGGGATGTGCCTTTTAGTTTGCTAACTGGGTGGATGGCGTCATCTTCGTGTTCAGCCTGGAAAATGAGGCAAGTTTTCAAGACATGTTCCAGTACTATGCTCTTTTGGCAAACTATCGAAGTGTCTCGGACATTGCTGTGGCCCTGGTGGGAACTCAAGGTAAGCTTGCCAGTTGTTTTTTTTTCTTACTTTTATTTTCAATTTGGTGGTAACCAGAGTAGCAGGCACAGCAGCTGCTATGGCACCTAGCCGCCATGGTGTCCACCTCGATAATACTACATGTGAGCTGCTGTTAGGAATTACTTTAGAGTGAAGTAGAAAAACAAAAAAGAGCAATGGAAAATTGAGGATGAAAGAAAGAAGGAAAAATTATAAAGATCAAAATAAACTTTTTGTAATTATGATAGTTCTGCCCTATTTTGCTATAGGGCTCTAATGCCACTTCTTACACTTCTGGTGGTGCAAGTTCTAGTAAACCTGTGAAACTATTTTCTGATTTAAATATATAACTTATATAATATATATGGGGCCACATGTATGAAAACTGTCTAGGTGGAAAACTTCCTTTGTTGCCCACAGCAACCAATCAGAGCTCCCCTTTAATTTTTTTCAGAGCACTATATGAAATGAAAGGGGGGTTCTGAATGAATGCTATGGGCAAAAAAGAAAGTTTTAGATCTAGACAGTTTTCATACATGTCCCCCATAGTATTTACAGTGTAGCATTAGGCTAGGTCTACATGGCATTGGACAAAAAACTCACTGATAACCACATCCTAAAACGTTCATAAAACTGAGGTTTTTTGGTCCACTGCCTGTCAAAAGCTGCTGAAAAAACAACTGTTTTTGGTGCGTTTTGCATCTTTTGGTGAAATTTTTGTGCTTGTTTTACACATTTTGGCGAGTTTTTGCCATTTTCTTTGCAGAAATGCACAGCATTATAATTGCTATGCAATTATAATGCATACAATTTTTTCTGCAAAAAAAGCGGCAACAAACTTTTTTCTGCCCTGCTCTGTCGTTTTTTGCAACGTTTAAAAAAAATTAACAGCAGCAAAAACGAGCAGAAAGATGTTCTGTGGAGACTACAGAACGTTTTTACAATTAAAGTCTATGGTACCTGTTTTCAGTAATTTTTTCTGCAGTTTTAGAAAACGAAAAACGCTGAAAAAACGACTGAAAATGTGCGCAGTGGAGACAAAGCCTTAGGGCTGTATGAAACGGTTTTGGTCTAAAACTCACTTTTTTGCCCATAAAAAAGTGAGTTTAAGACCAAAACCGTTTCATACATGTGGCCCTTAGAGTGTATTTGTGTGTAATGACATATAATATATAGTATATGTGGTCTCTGATTTACCGCAATGATTAATTTTTCAGATAAAATTAGCTCAAACAATCCAAGAGCTATTGAAGATGTACGTGCCAGAGGACTATGTAATGACATGAAACGTTGTATGTACTATGAAACCTGTGCCACTTATGGGTTAAATGTGGATCGAGTGTTCAGTGAAGGTAAGGACCTTACTGAAGATTACTAGTACACTAGTAAAGTTTTCAAATGTGGTATCACATATGTGGTTACCGGCTGGCTGTAGACTTGCATAAAGCCCATATAATAAGCTTGTGCAATCATTATAATTTGCATGATTTTACAGTAAATTCTGCCAATATGTTGACATTAGTATCGGAACCAGTTTATTACAATACTATTACTGCATGATAATTCAGAGCTGTATTCACAATTCCGCAATGCTCCTTGTTGGCTCACTTTTTGTACAGAAGGTTTGCTCTGGTAATTTGAAAACTGTTCCTTTTTTTTAATGAGTTTATTGATTTTATTCATATTAAACCACATAAGTCCTTTTTTGTTTTTGTTTTTAGAATTTTTGTTTTCTTATTCTCATAAAGTCACACCTTTTTATTTTTCTGACAACATAGCTTTATGAGGGCTTGTTCTTTGTTAGATGGACTTTTTTTTATCATTTTTCTTTTCTCATTTACACATAGCCATAACTTTTTTTTTTCATTTGAATAGTTCTTATTCAAAATACCATTTTAGATTGTGGGGTTAAATGAAAAAAAAGTTTACTTTTTTGGAGAAAGTTTATTTTTTCCGAAGTCACTGAAATTAAGTTTTTGTTATGTTTTACTACTTAAAAATAAATGAAAAAAATTTGCTTTGCTTTACCATTTTTGAGACTCATAGAGGGACACGTATGAAAACTGTTTTGGTCTAAGACTTTCTTTGTTGCCCATAGCAACCAATTAGAGCGCCCGTTTCATTTTACATAGCACTCTGGAAAAATGAAAGGGGCGCTCTGATTGGTTGCTATGGGCAACAAAGAAAGTCTTAGACATAGACAGTTTTCATACATGTTCTCCCTAAGTGTTTTTTAAGGCATTATACATGTGGGATAAATATTGTGATATTTTAATGTCCATAGCAACCAATTAGAGCTTCTCTTTAATTTTTTGAAATGAAAGGGGAACCCTGATTGGTTGCTATGAGCAACAAAGAAATTCTTAAACGAAGATAGTTTTCATACATGTAGCCCATAATATTTTTATTTTTCTGTTGATGGACCTGTGACATGACTTGTTTTTTGCAGGCGGACTTTAATTTATATTGGTATTATTTTAGAATACAAACACATTTTGATCCCCTTAAGTTAAATTTTTGTAGGCGGCAGAGTGCATGGCTTTAAGGGCCATACGTATGAAAACTGTCTAGGTCTAAGACTTTCTTTGTTGCAAACTTCGACGCCTCCGACAGACAGACCACATTGAAATTGGTCTGCCTGTCGGAGCTTTAATGCGCCTCACTTTGCCGACCCGCATTCATACATGCGTCGGTGTTTTCGAATGTGGTGCGTCCCGCCCCAGAACGCCCACAGCACACCCCTTTATGTTAGGCGCATTAGAAATTGGCGAAGCTTTCGCCTAATGTGCCTAACACATAGGGGAGGTGCGTCCGACAGCGGAGCCGGCACAGAGGCGCATTATATGCCAGAAAACCGGCGAAAACGCCGATCATACATGTCCCCCTTAGTGTTTTTAAGGCGTTATACATGTGGGATAAATATTGTGATGTTTTAATGTTTTGTACTTTTACTTGCATGGCAATACCAATTATGTTAATATTTTTAATTGATAAATGGGAATTTTTCTAGCTTTAATTTTTTTTTTTTCCATAAAACTTTATTTTTTTTTCTTTTATTTTTATTGTATCAAGTGGACATAAACATGTATTAAGAAACTTGTATTGCAGTATATTGTCAAATTACTGTGCTGATATAATGGCAGACATTGGCTTTTCCTTAGGAGTTCTATCATGGCAGACTTCTTGCTGACATATCCATCTCTCTTCTAAGGGCGCGTTCCCACTGCACAGGACAAATACCGGCCGGTTTGCCGGCCGGTATTTGTCCTGTTTTGCGCACGTCCCCACGGCCGCGGGGGGGACGGCTTTTCTCCGCGATGAGCGGAGAACAGCCCTCCCCCTCCCATTGAGAAGCACATCTTCTGTCGGGAAACCGGACGGAAGATTGTGCTTTTACAATGTTTTGCCGCCGGACCGCCAGCGAGAAAACCGTCCGACGGCAAAACCTGTGCAGTGGGGACTGCTGCACAGGTTTTGCATAGAGCACAATTGTGCTCATTTTCGGCCGGTTTTTCAGGCGTTCTGAAAAACCGCAAACCGGCTGAAAAACCGGCCAAAAACCCATGCCGTGGGGACATGGCCTAACAGTTTAGATGTCATGGCCGTACTGTCCATGACAACTAATCATATAGACAGCCAACACTATTTGAAGAATGTGCTCAGCTCCTTAGCCTACCCCATAGGCTATGTCTACACAGCACTGTTTTTTTGTCAGATTTTCAGCCGATTCAGTATTTAGAATCTGTTGAAAATCTGACTGTGACCAGTGGCCTATAGACCTCAATAAAAAATCCGTGCTGAAGTCTACACAGCACAGATTTTTTCCGAGGCGGTTTTAAGATCCACCAGATTCCAGCGGATTTTAAAATATGTTGTATCTTCTGCCACATTCCTGTCGGATTCCCGTACAGTCAATGTACTGGGTTGTCAGGAAACTGACAACGTGGGTTTTTGCATTTTAACATAATCTGAGTAGACATAACCATACACCCCTAACAATATCATGACACATACACACAGTGAAGAACATAATTATTTGATCCCTTGCTGATTGTGTAAGTTTGCTCACTGACAAAGACATGAACAGTCTATAATTTTAAAGGTAGGTTAATTTTAACATTGAGAGATAGAATATCCAAAATCAAATCCAGAAAATCACATTGTATAAATTATATAAATTTATTTGCATTTTACAGTGAGAAATAAGTATTTGATCCCTCTGGCAAACAAGACTTAATACTTGGTGGCAAAACCCTCAATGGCAAGCACAGCAGTAAGGCGTTTTTTGTTGTTGATGATGACGTTTGCACACATGTCAGGAGGAATTTTGGTCCACTCCTCTTTGCAGATCATCTCTAAATCATTAAAATTTTAGGCTGTCACTTGGCAACTCGGAGCATCAACTCCATCCATAAGTTTTCTATGGATGGAAAACTCCATGACCTTAATGTGCTTCTTTTTGAGCCACTCCTTTGTTGCCTTGGCTGTATGTTTTGGGTCATTGTCTTGCTGGAAGACCCAGCCACGACCCATTTTTAATGCCCTGGGCGAGGGAAGGAGGTTGTTACTCAGGATTTTATGGTACATGGCTCCATCCATTCTGCCATTGATGCAGTGAAATAGTCCTGTGCTCTTAGCAGAGAGACAACCCTGAAACATAATGTTTCCACCTCCATGCTTGTCAAGTGGGGACGATGTTCTTTGGGTCATAGGCAGCATTTCTCTTCCTCCAAACACGGCGAGTTGAGTTAATGCCGAAGACCTCAATATTTGTCTCATCTGACCACAGCACCTTCTCCCAATCGCTCACAGAATCATCCAGGTGTTCACTGGCAAACTTCAGACGGGCCTGTACATGTCCTTTCTTGAGCAGGTGGACCTTGTGGCCACTGTAGGATTTTAAACCATTACAGCATAATATGTTACCAATGGTTTTCTTGATGACTGTGGTCCCAGCTGCCTTGAGATCAATAATAAGTTTCCCCTGTGTAGTTTTAGGCTGATCTCTCACCTTCCTCATGATCAAGGATAGCCCACGAGGTGAGATTTTGCATGGTGCCCCAGATCGATGTCGATTGACAGTAATTTTGTATTTCTTCCATTTTCTTACTATTGCACCGGCAGTTGTCTCCTTCTCACCCAGCGTCTTACTTTGTAGCAAGAAAACCCCTTTAATGCAGGTAATAAGTTAATTAGGAGCATCTAACTGGTCTGTAGGAGCCAGAACTCTTTATGGTTGGTAGGGGATCAAATACTTATTTCTCTCAGCAAAATGCAAATACATTTCTATAATTTATGCAAATGTGATTTTCTGGATTTTATTTTGGATATTCTGTCTCTCAATGTAAAAATTAACCTATCCTTAATATTATAGACTGTTCATTACTTTGTCAGTGGGCAAACTTACACAATCAGCAAGGAATCAAATACATATTTCCTTAACTGTATGTTATCATGGTTAAGAGATTAAATAGTTAAGGGTTAAAAATTAGACTTTGTTTTTCAAAGTGGGCATCCACACTTGGACACTGTATTGTTTTTTTAGTTTTTATCTTAAAGGGTCATTCAGTTAAAAATGTTATTTTAGTTTTAGCAAAACGACATCCATTGAAAAAAAAATTATACTCACCTCTTCACTCACCTTGGATCCAGTGCTGTGCAGTCCTCACTCTCTGATAGTCTTTTATTCTCTTTAGGTCTAGATTCCAAAGGTATGTCACTGCTGCAGCTGCTGATTGGCTGCAGAGGTCACATGCTGTTGGCGACATCACCATTCAGAACTCTGAATAGTGATGGACAATGGCACAATCAGCAGCTGCAGCAGTGACATCCCTTTGGAATCTATACGGGAAGAAAATACAAGACCAGCAGAGAATGAGGACTTCACAGCACTGTATCCAAGGTGTATCCAAGAGATGAGCATACGTTTTCTTTCAATGGGTATCATTATGCTAAAACTATAATAACATTTCTTGCTGGACAACCTTGTTAATTTTTTTAGGTCAATTAAATTTATAGGTATAGTGATTTCTGATACAGAGCTTCACATTTCCTGCATAGACATAGATTTAAATGGTAACAGGAATTCTACCCACAGCTGCTACTGGAAACAGTTTAGCTTACTTTATACTGTTATACAGCATATTGAGATGCTAAATACATTACTGTATACAGTTAGTACCCTCTAATGCTGGCTAAAGCTATGCAGCATGTCATTTTTTAACTCTATAAATGGGATTTGGAGGTGATGAAATTGCTTAGTACAGTTTTTTTTACCCAACAGAATGACAATAAAAGGTGGAGATTCACCTGTAGGGTATGTTCACGTGGCATAATTGCGGCACGTACAGTACACGCCGCAATACACCGGGTGCGTTAGGAGTCGCCCTGATCAGTGCGTAGTCCCGAAGCCCGCCGGCCCCATTGAAATGCATTACTTGCGGTGCATAATCGCCACGAATAATTAACATGTCACTTATTTCCCTGCGCGTACAATCCGATTGGATTATACACGCGGGGGGACGAGGCGTAATCCATAGTTCTCTATAAGAGCTATGGATCACCATAATTGTGGCATCTCGCCGTGTATAAAGCGCAAATACATGGCAAAATGCGCGCCGAAATTACGCCATGTGAACATACCCTTACAGTTTTCCATGTAGAGAATATTTCAGATTAACATTAATTTGGTTCTATATTTTTCCTTGTTTTTTTCAGTTGCCCAGAAGATACTTGCTCTAAAGAGGCAGCAGCAGCTACTATCATGCAAGTCCTTACCCAGTTCCCCAAGTCACTCTGGGGGCTCCACTCCACTATCAATACAGGTAATGCAGGAAGAACATAATGTAGTCTGTAGTCATTTGAATCCATCGTCCATTGAGAAATTTCTGTGGTTGTCTTATCTTATCTCAATTAAAAAAAACCTCTGCTTTGCTTTCAGAATTCTTCTAGCTTCTAATTACATGTCCTAGTTCAGGACTGTATGCCTTCTCAGAAATGTAATGACATAATTTTGTCCATTAATATTCAAATATTTGTTTGAATGCTTTGTTTCTAGACCAGCAATGGAGGACCAGGCAATGACTACTCATCCTCCTTACCTTCTACTCCGAACATCAGCCACAGAGAGCTGCGAAGTGAGGTGTCAATTGGAGTCAGCACTCCAGGGTCACTCCACCGAGGAGCTAAACGACGCACTAGCCTGTTCCCAGTAAGTCATACAAAACTGTTCAGACAATTTTAATGTTAGCAATAATTAACTTTAGTAACCACCCAAAATAGTGCTAAACAAATAGTTCCCTAGATGGTAATAGTGCTCTATGCAATAAGTGTCCCTCTTTGTGCCCTAGATACTGTAGTATTAGTGCTCTATTAGTAGCATCTACTCAGTTATATTGCCCCTTTAATGCTTTCACAGAAACTGCGCCCCCTCTGTGTCTGCACACAGGACCATCTTAGAGCCTTTAATAGTGCCCTCACACAGTAAAAGTGGCCACTTACATTAATAGTAAATCCTTTCTGTCCCTACAAAGTACTAGTTCCCCTTAGTGCCCCCCACACAGTAATAGTTTCTCTTTGGTGTCCTCTCCATACTAATAGTGCCCCCTTACTGCCCCTACACAGCTGAAGCGCTCCACCAAATTGAAATGTCCCCTCCGGGCCCATCCCACCATTAAAGTGGCCCCTTAGGCCCACATGTATGAAAACTGTCTTGGTCTAAGACTTTCTTTGTTGCCCATAGCAACCAATCAGAGTTCCCCTCTCATTTCATATCGTGCTCTGAAAGAATGAAACGCGCTCTGATTGGTTGCTATGGGCAACAAAGACAATGCCGCATCTCGAGTGTACGGCCGGCGTCTGAGCAGCTCCTCATTATCGCTTGTGCAGCGTTATATTTCAGATATTTTGTTACCTTTTTATGCATGCATGCTGAAAACCTTTGCTACGTTTATACAACATACGTGTGTTACGTGTTTATTGGATAATGCAATAAAGTACGGACTAAGCTGTTTAGCTGAAAGTTGGTTCCTTCTGTTATTTGATTGAAACCGTACTGCAGCGCAAATCCGGCGCGGAGTACGGCGCCATTCCGCGCCGAAATAAGCCGTGTGAACAGGGCCTTAGTGTTTCTGTTTACTAAATGTGCTCTCCCCCCCTAAAATAAAGACTAACCTAACCATGCTTCCATGATGAATGAAGCAGCTCAGGCTACAAGCCTTTCTTGGCCTGAAGCCCACTGAATCAGCTGGCACAGGAAGAGGCAATGCCGTCACTCTGTCCTGTGTAGAGTCATTTTGGCGTACAGGTCTGAAGAAAATGTAATTTGATGGAGTCCAAGAGGAGCTGTTCTAAACATGTAACCCCTGTTCCCCCTCCCACACTGTGTACACCTATGGGTATAACTACTGTAATGTAATAACTTTTATGAGTTATCAATCATCAGAATGCTGAGGATTTTTTTTAATATGCTGCAGTTAAAAATTCTATATTGTTGCCTCCTCCCAATCAACCACCCATTAACCAAGAACAGCAACCATGTGTAATGTGTCATTAATAGTGTCCCATAATGCTGTCATATGAGCTGATCCTAGGGTTTAGGTGGGAACTGTGAGTGGACTGATCTATATTTCTTTCCTTCTGAATGGGTATTTTGCACCATGCATCATGTTTTGCTTGTCCTATCCACAGACTATAACGACAGGTGGAACATACCCATTTGGACTGAAAGCAGGGGGAGTGCTGATTTGGGAGAGGAGTGTTTTAACTTTAAGCTAGTCTTTTTCTAACACAGCACATAGAGCACCTCTGTCAGTAGAAGAAAGCAGCCGATCATGGCAGGAACCGGGTAAAACACTTACAGGTCGCTGATTTGTAAGAGTGGTAGCTGGGCTTCATAGGCAAAACTATATCCATAGCAGACATAGAAACTGCTATGGGTGACCAATTCAGGTCTGAAAATGATGTACCTTTTTGTAGGAAATTAGCAATAGATATCTTTCTGCTACCTAGCACTGCTATATAGGTTCTCTAAAATAGGACAATATTATTTATACTGTTAAATATTGCAAGTTATGCTTCTTTCTTAAATTCCTGTCATTAGGTGGTTCAGGTCTATCTTATTTTGCTATGGGGTCCTATGAGTTATAATCACGTCCTTGCTGGGCTAGCATACTACAAAGTCACTGCCACAGCAATCATGCCAATGACAGAGGTGCTTGGTGGACATCACCTGGGGCAAACAGCTGTTTCCTACACATGACAGCAGCATCTCCAGAAATGATGTGAGCCTGCTGCCACCACAGAGGGTGTGTCTTTATAGAGATGAAAAATCCCTTTAAATATTCTTATGTACAAGTGACTTTACATACAACATGGTAATCACAAAGGCACATCCGCATAACATCTGTATATTAGTAAAAAAAAATTATGCTGCATAAATAGGTAAGGGTCATGGGGAGCAGGAAATGACGTTAACCCTAAGATCTGTTGGGAGATGGGGGGCAAACTAAATGCTTGCTCTTATAAAGGCCTCTGACCAGTCAGAAGCATAAGAAAGTTTCATATTTTTGCAATAAATCTGCCACCAGTAAAATTCACACAGGACAGATGTGGTGCAGATTTTGTTGTGGATTTGTTTGTGGATAAATTGGGGATTTTACTGTAGATTTTATAACATTGAGTTTAATGGGAGAAGGCAAAATGTGAAAATCTGAAGATTACCTTTTCTGATTATTTTGCCTTTGCCATTGGAGTCAATGTAGACAAATGAGCAGTAAAATAATTGATAAATCTGCAATTATTCCGCGTCACAATCCACACAAAAATCTGCAGAAGATGCACCCCATAGGAATGTACCCTAAGTCTAATGAAGAAAAGATAAAGCTGTTATCATACCTTCAGGGTTCATATTTGCTGGTGCATGTTTTCCCAGCAGTTCAATCCAGTTATTGCTGTAAACTGTGAAACAGGAATGTCGCAAATGATAAGCTGCAATATTTTAGTTTATTAAATTTGGAAAGTGGACATGGCCTGCAAGGAGAATTGATCAGATTTATTAAACTTGTTCGACAAGATAAAATGTGTCATATGTATTAAGAGCCATGTCTTTTAATTACTTGTGCTCAAATTACTTCAATAGTTTCATTTAATTAAAGTGGTATAAAAGGTGTCAAATGTGGGTATTGTACTTTATGTTTTAGTGGAAAAGCCATTTATAAACAATAATTGATTTATAAATAACTAATTTTCCTTTTGTTGCATGAAATAAGTATTTGATCACCGACCAACCAGCAAGAATTCTGGCTCTCACAGATCTGTTAGTTTTTCTTTAAGAAGGCCTCCTACTCTTCACTCATTACCTGTATTAATTTCATCTGTTTGAACCTGTTACCTGTATAAAAGACACCTGTCCACACACTCAATCTATCACACTACAACCTCTCCACCATGGCCAAGACCAAAGAGATGTCTAAGGACACCAGGGACAAAATTGTAGACCTGCACAAGGCTAGGATGGGCTACAGAACAATAGGAAAGCAGCTGAGAAGGCTACAACTGTTGGTGCAATTATTAGAAAATGGAAGAAACACAAGATGACTGTCAATCTTCCTTTGTCTGTGGCTTCATGCAAGATCTCGCCTTGTGGGGTAAGGATGATTCTGAGATAGGTCAGTAATCAGCCCAGAACTGCACAGGAGGACCTGGTCAATGACCTGAACAGAGCTGGGACCACAGCCTAAAAGATTACCTTAAAGGGGTTTTGCCAGAAATTGCTTTATCTGCTAAGAATCAAATGTAAACAAGCCACACTGAGCTAAAAGAGAGAGACACAGCCAGAGCACAGAGCCGTGCATAAGGGATCATGTGAAATGTTCACTCAAATAATCAAACTACAACTAGTGGATTCTGTATACAAAAGACAACACCTTTTCTCCACAGCAGCTTGATAGCTTCTTCATGTTCTCTGTCATCAGAAAAAGCAGGGATCTACTCAGATAATCACAGTACAACTAGTGGATTCTGTATACAAAAGACAACATATTTCTACCCGGTGCCTTGAAAGCTTCTTCAGCTCCCTCTCATCAGATAAGAAGTGTGATCTGTGCAAGCCCGGCCAGCAGCTCTTGTCAGGTCGTATCTATAGAAGCTTTTAATAACAAGGGCAGGTAAGGCAGCCTGTAGTCTTCAGACTGCAATTTTGTAATCACATATATTTAGAAAAGTGATTAAATACCCATTTTGAAGGATCCCACGTCAACATTACATTGTGGCAAAACCCTTTTAAGTAACACACTACGGCATCATGAATTAAAATCCTTAAGGGCATGCAAAGTCCCTGTGCTCACGCCAGCACATGTCCAGGCCCATATGAAGTTTGCGAATGACCATCTGGATGATCCAGAGGAGGCATGGGAGAAGGTCATGTGGTCAGAGGAGACCAAAATAAAACTCTTTGGGATCATCTCCACTCACTGTGTTTGGACGAAAAAGAAGGATGAGTACAACCCCAAGAACACCGTCACAACTGTGAAAGATGGGGGTGGAAACATCATACTTTGTGGGTGCTTTTCTGCGAAGAAGACAGGACGACTGCACTGTATTGAAGACAGGATGAATGTATCGTGAGATTTTGTCTAACACCTCCTTCTTTCAGTAAGAGCATTGAAGATGGGTCGTGGCTGGGTCTTCCAGCAGGAAAATGACCCAAAACACAAAGCCAGGGCAACTAAGGAGTGGAACCATAAGAATCATTTCCAAGTCCTGGAGTGGCCTAGCCAGACTTGAACACAATCAAAAATCTTTAGAGGGAGCTGAAACTAAATGTAGCCCAGCAACGTCCCTGAAACCTGAAAGATTTGGAGAAGATTTATATGAAGGAGTGGACCAAAATCCCTACTGCAGTGTGTGGAAACTTAGTCAAGAACTACAGGAAATGTCTGACCTCTGTAATTGCAAAGATTTACCAAATCTTTAGTTCTGTTTTTCTATTGTATGAAATACTTATTTCATGCAATAAAATAATTAATTATTTCAAAATCATTCAATGTGATTTTCTGCATGTTTAGATTCTGTCTCTCACAGTTGAAGTGTACCTACAATAAAAATTACAGACCTGGTGGGAAAACTTGCAAAATCACTAGTATAACAAATACTTATTTTCCTCACTGTATAGGAGTGTTCATATCCATGTCTTTTGTTCATCTTTTACTAAGGACTTGAAAGCTTCAATATCATGATGTTTACGTCTTGTAAACCATGAAATGGGAAAAGCTCATTTAACCACAACGTGTTTTACAAGGTCTTTATGAGCTGCTACTGTCTGGTCTGTTCAGCAGAATATGAATAATGGGTCCCATAATAGTTGAGGGTTCAGCTCTAACGCTCTCCTGGGCATAAAGTACAATGTAATTGAAAAGTAGCTGTGTCAAATCAGTCACTGCTGAACTAAAACTGTTCTCAAATGAGTGAACTCTAGTTCAGTCCTGAGCACTGACAATCTGCTAGGAATAATAGTGGAATGTCCTGTTTGTTGCAGAACCGAAGAGGAAGTGACATGGAAAAGAGAAGCTTTGATAGTCGAGGTGAAGTCAGCGGCACTGGCCGAGCTCTGCCAATTAAACAGGTACCTAACGCAAGACATGTACAGTGTTGGAATTATTATTTGCTTAACACGACGCTAGATAATTATAGAAGATGGATCTATATTACTATTTCCGAATGTGTCTTCTCTGACAGTACATCTTGTGCAAGATATAATTCAGATTAGAGTTTTAAAGGTTATGCACTTTGGCAACCGATTTTTTCTTTTTTTATTGCTTCCGTGTGTTTGTATAATTTTTACATTTTCATTTTGGAATGGGGGAAATTTGCTTTGGAACTTGTGTTACTGAACCTTTTAAGAACCTAACCCTATCAACGCCTTCTGTCAAGATTCTTCATAAAAGTGGCTTCTAGATTGTCATAAATCAGATGGGATGGAGACACAAATTAGTGTTGCATTCGACACTGGTTCGACGGAACTTGTGAAAAAATTCAGGTTTGGGAAATCCTAAATCCAAATTTCTAACCCTAACCGAAATGCAACTCTAATCCCTAGTTGCGGTTAGAGGGTTTTTTTTTACAAGTTTTTATGGTATTACATCAGCTATTCTCCCCAACCTGCAACAACTCCTAACCAAATAAAACGTTAGGGTCGATTTCTTTGTCAACTTTTGATTTGGGTCAAGCCTGACATTGACTTGAATCTGAAGAGCAATACTACAAATGAGAGAAATGGTTGTAGAGATTGTGCTGGAAAAGACACTGACAACTGCAGACACAATAAAGATATGTTCACACAATGTACTGCGGCAAGTACAGTACGTGTCACAGTACATCGTGTGTCTCGGGAGCTCGCGCTGATCAGCGCATACTCCTGCGGTGCGGGGGGGGGGGGCAGCCCACCGGCCCCATATCACTTATCTCCCCGCGCGTACAATACGATCGTATTGTACGAGTGGGGAGAGGAGGCGTGATCCATAGTTCTGTATGAGAGCTATGGATTACCGTAATTTCGGCACGCATCTCGCCCGTATTAGAGCGCAAAATGCGTGCCGATATTACGCCTTGTGAACATACCCTAAGTGTTATGCCCATTATGCCCCACGAAATGTGCACCCTTATACCTTAACAATGAAGTAATAGCCTTAGGGTATGTCTGCATGACTAGCATTAGAAGTCATAATCCATGAGGATTCTGACCTGAAATATTCATCTAAAACGGAAAGTAAAGCATCCCCATTGACAACAATAGAAAAAATGTGTTGTAGTTCATACAACGCGTATTTTTGGCGATCGTTTTTTCGTTGTCCAGAAACTTCTAATCTGTTCATTCTTTGGTCATATTCTGTGTGGAAATTTACTGTTGATGTCAATGGGGATGACTAACCAAACTTGTGTAAAATGTGGCCCAATCATTTGTTTGAGGTTTTTAATGCTGCTCTATGTCCAAAACCACATGTAATTGAATGGAAGTTGTTTCTGACTGTAAACCACAAGTAAAAAAAGAAACCCTAAATCTACATGCAATGTCATGTGAAATACTCGTTGAAATGTAACACTTAAATACCAATCACCAAATCTTGATACCAAGATATACCTGATATAAGCTGGTTAATTATCAACTCACCACCTTCTTATGGACATATCCGCGATCCAAATAGATACTCCTATGTCACTTCTGTTTAACATCTAAAATTGTATACTTTGGACTATCAGTTTTATGTCCTTCTATCTTTCGGTCTAAAAATACATTGTCATGGATAAAGGATAACTCTCCCTATACTGGAAGAACCCTACTAGGTCCCTTAGATAGGGAGCTGATGGCTCCTTTTCTCATTGGCTGTCAACATTATGGGAGCAACCATTAAATGGCTGATGATTTTGCCAATCTAAGAGGCATACTGCTGGAGAACAGACACCTTTCTGTCACTCTATCCCCAGATTTCATTACTCCACTCCCATTTGTGACTATGCACCGAGGAACAGGACAAGATAGCTCTGAGAAACGCTTCAGGAGGAACTTTATTGGACATATGTATATATCTTATACTTTGTAGAGACTCTGATTTAGTGCATTAACATGAGTGTTAGAGGTAGTTTAGCAGGGTCGATCTTATCAGGGCGGTTACCCCATTAAGGGACTTAGTAGGGTTCATCCAGTATAGGGCGAGATTTTCCTTATCCATGACAAAGTATTTTTGGAACGAAAGATAGTAGGACAAAAAAATGATTGTCTGAAGTATACTATTTTGTATGCTAAAAGTGACCGAGGACTTAGGAGTATCTATTTGGATCAACGACATGTGCATAACAAGGCGGTGAGTTAATAATTAACCAGCCTATGTCAGGTATATCTTGGTGTCAAGATTTGTCGATTGTTATTTAAGTGTTACATTTTAGATGTGTTTATCAAAAGGTATGTTTTAAAGGGATTTTTTTTTTCTTTTGATAATTTTATGGTATTTACAATACATGTTGAATATAGTGAAATTAGTTAGTATTTAACATTATATAAAGTGGAAACCACATTCTCTAAAATACATGAGCTGTTATTTCCAGGGGAAGCCACATCCTGTACTGTTACATGGCTGTACATGTAATACTTAGACAGGCCAGGTTTGCCAGCGTGAAAGCTGCTTTCATGGAGTATCCTTCCATTCTAGCACATAGAGATCATTTAGGAAACCCCCTCTAAGGCATCCATCTACCAAACTGAATTATAAGAAAGCATTATACGAAATCTACAGTATTTTGGGGTACTTTTACCTGTGTGTTTTACTCCACATACTCTGTTCACATGTGTGCTTTGCTTGGATCATCATAAGGACCGCCATTCTTGCAGTATTTGCAGTATTCCTGTCAGGAGCCCTAATGATTTTTTTTATTTTTTTTTAATAAAGAGGCCCACTGATATCATGCAAGATAGGAACTGGTAATGGGTGGGTGACTCAGATCCTTTGGCTGTATGAGGCCCTGAAATTACTTATGACATCCATGACCATCATACAACAGACAAGTCCCCATTTACTTATAATGGGTCCTCTCTGGGTTTCTTCATTCAGCGACAATTGTACTGCTTGCTACCGCTGAGCCCCTGATGGAAAGGCTGAATATATAAAGAATCTGCCATATTCTTTGTTTTATTGAGACTTTAATATTTTACCACAGTGTACAGATTATAATAGATAGGGTTAACGTCTCTTATAAAACAATAGATCCATTATCTTAAACCAAAGCACGCATATTATAGAAATAGGTGTTCATGCTAGATAAATGCAAGAAAAGCAAATTAACACAATTTTGAGTTTTGTAGATGTAATTTAACTAAAAATGCTTTTGGGCAATCCCATTAATGTTAGAAGGGACCCCAACATTAAAGGGGTGTTCTCATCTCCTTATTTCTAGGGGTACAACTGGCTAGTAGCTATGAGCCAACTGGAGGAAAAGTGGAGAGAGGAGAGGCGACATGTATGATTTTTGGTGCTTAGACGCCAATTTAATTGCGCATAATGCGCCTGATTCTATGAACCTGTTCTACTGCGGGTCATTAATCAGACACATTCTAGTGCTAGGGTGACATTTCTGGCTCAGGTATACCACTACCTGTTCCAGCAGTAATGCGCCTAGATTTGCCATACTGAAGCTATAAATCTGTAGTTTTGTACGGTTCTAGTGTGCCCCGCCTCCAGCACGTCCCCCGATCTCAGTCGTATTACAAAGTGCCACGGGCACTCTGTAATGTGCCTGAAATTGGCGTGCAGGCGTTTTAAAAATATAGCGAACGGGACTGCGCTAGATCTCAGGATGAAAAGACGCCAGACTTCTGGCGCAGCCCCATTTATTCATGTCCCACGAGATTTCCACATTTGACTGTTCTTTCAGTTCAATCCTATGGGAGCTTCGAATATAGTAAAGTGAACATGCCTAGCAGTACTTAGAACTCCCATAGCGATAAACAGGGAGAACTGCACAAGCACGGCCATCTTCCCTTCTCTGCGGTCAGCTCGTAGTGAACTATGAGGTAACTGCAGACCTGAAAATTTAAAGATGAGAACACTCTTTTAAGCTTATTACAAGTTCCTAATGCTGAGAGCCCCAGTGCTAGGCACAATTTTTATGGGCACTATCGAGCACTGAAGAAATTGTTTCAAAGTTCTATATAGATTTTATGTAAATCAATAAGCTGATTTGTAATGCACGGAGGTATAAGGTTTACTAGAGAGAGACACTCTCTGTAACTGCATTTCAGTGTAACTAATAGATGAGGATCCAGAACAAGTCTCCCTATTAACCCAGAATTCCTTAATAGGGTATTTGAAAAAGACTTTTCTAAAGGGACAACCCCTTTAATTATTGTTGCATTGCATTTATATGTATGCCACTTATATATAGCAGCAGAATATAAGAATGCAGTCATTAGCACCCGATTTGTTACAGGCTTCATAGATAGAGATGAGCGATTATAATCGACAAAGTTGAAATCGGCATGATTTTTAGGCTGATCGGAAATTACCGATCACGCAATATTTTAGGTGACAATCTGCAGATATTCTATTACTATCGTGCCATTTTCGACGCTTCCTGTCATTTTGGCGGCCAGCAAATCAGCTTAGAGCATAGAGCACGGTGAGCTGGGTGTGCGACGTCATAACTGTGATGTGTATGGTTGTCATTGGCTGGAAAAATCACATGACCTTGTTTTGAATAGAATAGCGTTTCCTGTTCAGTATCAGTCTTTCAGTGTCTATCACTAGAGCAAGACGTGTGCTGCGTGTCTCTCAATACAGCTCAGCTCAGAGACACAGTTCTTCTCTTTATTCATACAGACAACTATGCTTTTAGCTGTGAACATTAGAATATAGATAGATTAGAGAATTTCAGTTCTTATTTAGTTAGACAGAGACTTTTAAAGAAGCATCTAGCACTGTCCAGCCGCAGGGTGGGGACGGACAGACAGACAGGCTGGTTTTGGAAAGGAGGGTGTATATTGTGCAGCCCAGACTCTGCTTTGAGCCTGCATTGAAATGACATTTTTTTTACCACTTTTTGGCCAGCACACCTTGCTCCTGAGGTGACATTGTACCATTTATTTTGTGCATTGCATTTTTGTTCAAAGAGCCACCTTGTACTTAAATTTGGATACAGAAATTTCTAGTAACTGTTGGTGTATTGCATTGGTGCAAACACCACCTTTTGTTATCCGTATAACTTTTAAATAGCTGTATTGCACTTTGGTGCGGCCCAGTTTTGTTCAAAGAGCCACCTTGTACTTAAATTTGGATACAGAAATTTTCTAGTAACTGTTCTCGTGTGTCATTGCTGCAAAAAATGCAATTTCTCATCCGTTTAACTTCTGAATAGCTTTATTGCACTCGTTAAATCTCAGTTTGGCGCAGAAAGCACACTTGTATGATAGTTTGTTGAAAACTATCATATGCTAGTCCTACTGGGCAGTTGTAAATCCCTGGGACTGAAGCAAGAACACTGTTGATTTGATCTTATGGTTCTTCCACCAGACCGCATTTCACAGGTATTCGATAGAAACAATTCTGTTTCTAATCCTAGTTGGCTGTGGTCGATTAGAGGGATTTAAGAATAGCTGTGATTTGCCATCTTTCAATAAGGTGCTCCTTCCAGTGCTGGCGACAACACGCAAGCCAGCGGATCGTCGGTTGCAGGACCGTCAGGCCTGTCATCGCTGGGTCGGTGCCCTGTGAATCTCAGTAACGAACGGCGTTGTCAATCTGTTCTTCGGTGGTTAATGCAACCTGCATCCAGCAGTCTTACCTCCTCGTCCTCCCAGTCACGGCCACTCCGGCCCTGCTAGCTGAACCTGCGTGATCCACGTTTACAGCCTCACCCGCCTTGATCAGTAATTTCCTTCAACCCACTTGACAGTAGAATGCAGGATTTTCAGACAGGCCTCGTTGACCTACTGGGGACATCTGTTTCGTTTGCTTCACATTCTAATGTCACGGTGGAACAATGTCACCAGTAGAATGGCAAGTAGCTCTAGCAGCAGCAGTATTGGAAAACGAGTTGTTTTTAATATAGTTTATTTCTTATTGCGAAATTTTCTGCTGATGGTCCATAAGGGCACCTGTGCGGGTTTTTGGTTCATGCTGCGTTACAGATATGGATAGTCAATGTCAATTTCACTAAAATACTGCTTCAAAGACTACTTTCTTCTGGCACTATTTCATCTTTGGGTCATGCAGGTTTTTGGGTCATGCTGCGGTCCAGGACAGGCATAGTCAATGTCCTGTTCAAATAAAATGGTGGTTCAAAGACTCCTTTTTCCGCCACTTTTTAATCCGGGGGTCAGACAGGTTTAATGGTCATCCTGCGGTCCAGGACAGGTATGGTCAATGTCCAGTTCAACTAAAATGGTTGTTCAAAGACTACTTTCTTCTGGCACTTTTTAATCTGTGGGTCATGCAGGTTTGAGGGTCATGCTGCGGTCCAGGACAGGTATAGTCTATGTCCAGTTCAACTAAAATGGTGGTTCAAAGACTCCTGTTTCCGACACTTTTTAATCTGTGGGTCATGCAGGTTTGCGGTTCATGCTGCGGTCCAGGACAAGCATAGTCAATGTCCAGTTCAAGTAAAATGATGGTTCAAATAATACTGCCTTCTGGCACTTTTTAATTTGCAGGTTTAAGGGTCATGCTGTGGTATAGGACAGGGATAGTGAATAGTCTGTGACTTTTTTTCTGTGACTCTTGTTGCCTAATTGTCTTGCCTAAGATGTAGCATTTATCTAGTTTCCTGTTGTGGATGTTAATTCCAGCTTCTCCACCCCTGTTTGGGTGTAAGAATGAAGGTGTTGTTCCTCTCCCATAGACTTTAATGGTCATCGGCGATAATCTGTTATCGACTATTGGATATTGTCATGATAATTGCCCATATCGACTATCGAATCGATAACGATAGTTGACACAATCGCTCATCACTATTCATATATATAAACTCAATTTCTGATGAAATATATAAAGTGTACTAAATTTCTCAACATAAGGGGTTAAGGTATCCCCACTGTGCAGGGATTAATGTCCCTCCTGGTACATGCTAATTTGTTACCATTTGATTAGCTAATGTACTGGCACAGATCTACAGCAAATGACAAACACCCACACAGCCTCTCTGAAGTGAACACCTTAATTGTTACAGTTCCCTTATTCAGAGAATGTTAAATGGATAGAGACTGCTAGGACACAGAAGAAAGCTGTATTTTATTCTTTTATCGAGCAGCTACCTGCTGCTTCTGGTGGGAAGAGCTACCGCAAGGAAAACCCACACATTCCAATTGAATTCTTCCACAAAGAGAGTGGCAAGCCATTGTGGCTGGGGTAGCAATGTGCAGATGCCTTTTAAAGAGCTGGAGGGAGAATTAGGCTTGCTGGGTTGTTGTGTGGGATTTGGTTTTGTGTCACAGAAGGGACAGGATGCCTTGGAAATGTGTGCACTTTCAAAAAACTAATGAAGAGATAGGAAATCTGATGATAGAGGACAGACTCATAGTCAGACCACGGCAGTGAATGGGAACATCACCTGTAAGCCGATCTTCTACTATTTGTGATGTTCTGTAGTCACTGGATCTGAAGGTCAATCTTAGGTTGTAAAGATTTGTACTTTTTAATCTTGTGAAAGAGAATGTCATATACTTAATTGAAGCAAAAGCCCTGCATCTAAGATAACCATTTACCAATGGAGACTTCATTGTTGAAAGGGCATGTAGATATTATTTTTACATGTAGATTCTACACAGTCAAATCACATTATTAAGACCAGCAGCTAATATTCCAGAGTAACCGCCCTGGACAGCAGCTAGACAGGCTGGGAGTGACTCAGTAAGGTCCTGGTAGGTTTTCATAGGTGTCTGGAGCCAACTGCATCCCACAGCTTATGAAGGGTGTGTGGGAGTGGATCTATAGATCAAGCACTACGATTAAGGTGGACCCACAGATGCTCAATTCGGTTCAAGTCTGGGGAATTATGGGGCCTTGTTCATGCTCTTCCAACCACTATTAGACATTGCTAGGCAGTGTCGGACTGGGGGGTCTGGGGCCCACAGGGGAATTGATCTTGGGGGCCCACCCTACTGAACATGAAAATATTACCGGCCTCTCGGACATAAATGCACCCATTTTACCACATAATACAGTGTGCAAAACAGAACTGTATTGTGTAGTACAATATCAAGTTAGTCACATATCTGTTTATCTCACACATCTGTCAGTCTAACATATCATAGACACATGGCTAAGTAGCTCCATCCATATCCCCCACCACCAGCCCACATACAATATCCCCCTCCACGTTTCCCTTGGTCACGCACCTCACCACCTTCTAAAATAAACACCAAGTTTAAAAAGTAAAAGTGTAACTACTATTACTGGGTCAGGTGTGCTTTCACTTTTACAATCAAGGACAAGTGTACGCTGCCACTATACTTGTGCCGATATAACCTACAACACCGCCATATGGAGACCACATAGTGGTCCAACACCAGCTCAGGTCACATCACATTACAATGAATACAGCACTGATCTAGTATAGTATAGAAGCAAAATAACCCCTGAAGTCAGGGACTCACCGGAGACATCATCTCTGATGAGTCGTTCTCTTCTCTCATGAGTCTTTCTTTTTCCTTTTCATCTGCATCCGTTCCACACCACCATGATGACTTGTCCCGGCCACAACTCATTCCTGCAGAAATTACACACAAATATCTTAGAATTCTCACTTTTCCAGCATCTTTTTACCTATTCCCACCCCTGTACAAACTTCCCAGGGGTGGGAGAGCGGGTACAAACCATAGCTTAGAGGAACATTCTCCCAGCAGGTTGGAGGGTGGGGAGAGAACTAAGCCCCTGGAGATAATGCTATAGCTATGGGCTGCTGCCCTAACAATTATATTACCAGGTAGGTAGGCAAGACCCTAGGTAGGTAGGCAAATGGGCAAGGCCCCAGGTAACTAGATAGGCCCTATTTAGGTAGGAATATATCCCCCAGATCAGTTTGTAGGCCAGCACCAGGTAGGCAGGTGGGTTCCTATCCTCGGGTTGGTAGGTAAATAGCCCCCAGGTAGATAAGCAGGCCCCAGTTAGGGTGGTGGACGCCAGTTAGGTAGGCTGTAGGTCAGGCCTGGACTGAGAATCTGCCCAACTGGGCAAATGCCCGGCGGCCGCGGAGCCGGAACACATGTGGGCCGCCCGAACTCACGCACCTACTGGCACTGCTCAGTGCTCATCTTACAGCAGCGCCGCCGCAGAGGGAAGCAGCTTCTGCGATGGGCCGCTAAGGCAGTGCTACGCCGCGGGCTGGCACTTGTTGATATGCATATGCTGCACTACTTGTTTGATTCCGGCTGCAGAGGGCCACACGCCGGGACCACTGATGAGTCGGGAAGCTCCGCAGCCACCAGCAAGTAACAGATCTAGAGGCGAGTCGCCGGACGCAGTGAGAGGCCGGAGTTGCCTGCAAGTAGACACAGACATCTATGAGCCGTAGCTAGTCTGTGCTGGCTGGCCAGGCTGTGTGATGCGGTCACATGTCAGGAGGTGCACGCTGGGAGGGGTGGACTGTGGAGTCCAGCTAGCTCACAGTGAACAATAAAGACGTTCACTGGCTCCACCTCCCCAGTCCTGCAGCCTTACCCATGCTGAACATGCCTCTGCCTCTCCAGGAAGCCGACTCTGATCCTGCAGGATTTCCTCTAATAGTAAGTAGCTTGTAGTTTCACTACTTGGGGTCTTGCCACTTGTCAGCCTAGTAGTAGGAAGGCAAGGCCCAAGGGAAGTAGATACATAGCTACCTATCTCTCTTGGGCCTTGTTCTCCTACGTACCTCCGTTGGTGCCTGCCTGCCCGCCCACCTACGTACCTCCCATGGTGCCTGCCCACCCACGTACCTCCCTTGGTGCCTGCCCGACTATGTACCTCCCTCGGTGCCTGCCCGTCCTACTACGTACCTCCCTTGGTGCCTGCCCGTCCACCTACGTACCTCCCTTGGTGCCTGCCCGTCCACCTACGTACCTCCCTTGGTGCCTGCCCGTCCGCCTACGTACCTCCCTTGGTGCCTGCCAGACCTCCTACCTACCTCCCTTGGTGCCTGTCTGCCTACGTACCTCCCTTGGTGCCTGCCTGTCCTCCCACGTACCTCCCTTGGTGCCTGCCTGTCCGCCCACGTACCTCCCTTGGTGCCTGTCCGTCCGCCTACATACCTCCCTTGGACTCCGCCCGCCTACATACTTCCCTTGGTGCCTGCCCACCTGCCTACGTGGGCTGCCTGCCCACCTATGTGGACTAGATGGGACTTGTGTGCCAGGGCTGCTTTTGAGTACCAGTCCGGCCCTGCTGTAGGTAGGTGTTGGTGAGTCCCAGCTAGTTAGACTGTAGGTAGGTGGTTGCCCGCAGTTAGGTAAGTTGTAGGTAGTTATGGCCCCCTTTATATAAGCTGCAGGCATTTAGGGATCCCCTTTAGGTAGTATACAGGCAGTTAGGGACCCCTTTTAGGTAGTATACAGGCAGTTAAGGCCCCCTTTTTGGTAGTATACATGCAGTTAGAGCCCCCCTTTAGGAAGTATACAGGCAGTTAGGGCCTCCTTTTAGTTAGTATACAGGCAGTTAGGGCCTCCTTTTAGTTAGTATACAGGCAGTTAGGGCCTCCCTGTAGGTAGTATACAGGCAGTTAGGGCTTCCCCATAGGTAGTATACAGACAGTTAGGGCCTCCTTTAGGTAGTATACAGACAATTAGGTCCTCCTTTTAGGTTGTATACAGACAGTTAAGGCCTTCTTTAGGTAGTATACAGGCAGTTAGGGCCTTCTTTAGATAGAATACAGGCAGTTAGGTCCTCCCTTTAGGTAGTATACAGGCAGTTAGGGCCTTCTTTAGATAGAATACAGGCAGTTAGGGCTTCCCTTTAGGTAGTATACAGGCAGTTGGGGCCTCCCTTACGTAGTATACAGACAGTTAGGGCCTCCCTTAGATAGTATACAGGCAGTTAAGCCCCCTTTAGCTAGTGTGCCGATTGTCAGGGCCCCCTTGAGCTAGTGTGCCGGTAGTCAGGGCCCCCTTTAGCTAGTGTGCCGATAGTCAGGGCCCCCTTTAGCTAGTGTGCCGGTAGTTAGGGCCCCCTTTAGCTAGTGTGCCGGTAGACAGGGCCCCCTTTAGCTAGTGTGCCGGTAGACAGGGCCCCCTTTAGCTAGTGTGCCGCTAGTCAGGACCCCCTTTAGCTAGTGTACAGGTAGTCAGGGCCCCCTTTAGATAGTGTGCAGGTAGTCAGGACCCCCTTTAGCTAGTTTGCAGGAAGTCAGGGCCCCCTTTAGCTACTGTGCAGGTAGTCAGGGCCCCCTTTAGATAGTGTGCAGGTTTTCACGGCCCCTTTTAGCTAGTTTGCTGATAGTTAAGGCCTGCTTTAGCAAGTTTGCTGGTAGTTAGGGCCCCCTTTAGTTAGTTTGCAGGTAGTCACGGCACCCGTTAGCTAGTTCTTTGGTAGTTAGGGCCCCCGTTAGCTAGCTTGCTGGTAGTTAGGGCCCCCTTTAGCTAGCTTGCTGGTCGTTAGGGCCCCCTTTACCTAGTTTTTTTGGCAGTTAGGGCCCCTTTTAGCTAGTTTTTAGTAGTTAGGCCCCTTTTATTAGCTTGTTGGTAGTTAGGGCCTCCTTTAGGTAGCTTTCTGGTAGTTATGGGCCCCTTTAGGTAGCTTGCTGGTAGTTATGGGCCCCTTTAGGTAGCTTGCTGGTAGTTAGGGCCCCCTTAGGTAGCTTGCTGGTAGTTAGGGCCACTTTAGGTAGCTTGCTGGTAGTTAGGGTCCCCTTTAGGTAGCTTGCTGGTATTTAGGGCCCCCTTTAGGTAGCTTGCTGGTAGTTAGGGCCCCCTTTATTTAGCCTGCTGGTAGTCAGAAAGTCAGGGCCCACTTTAGGTAGCTTACTGGTATTTAGGGCCCTCTTTAGGTAGCTCACTGGTATTTAGGGCCACCTTTATTTAGCCTGCTGGTAGTCAGGGCCCCTTTAGGTAGAAACCCCCCCAAAAAAACATACCTTTCTCCCACTCCTTGCTGCGACGAGCTGCCTCCGGCTTCTATCGGCGCCCTGATGTGATGTCACTGCGGCACCTGCGTCACCAGTAGAAGCCGGCGCTTGGAAGGCTTAAGGCCTAACGCTAGTGGCGCCCTGCTCCGCTGACACCACACGGCCCAAATAGTCAAGGACATTAGTCCCCGATGTTCAGGGGCAGGATGCGATGGCCTATTTCTAGGGATGTGACATGTCACAATGTCTTGCAGGAAGATTCGATCCGCCCTAAGGAAGGGTATGTTCACACGGCGTACAGTACGCGGCACAATACGCCGGGTGTTTTGGGAGTCGCACTGATCAGCGCGTACTCCCGAAGCACGGGGGGTGGCAGCACTGCCCGGCCACTCTTGACTTGAATTACTCGTCAGCGCGTAAGTTGCCGCGGATATAATTTGACATTTCACTTTCTCATGCCGCCGCGCTACAATATGATGGTTAATTCTACACGAAGGTGGACGAGGCGCAATCCTTAGTTGATTTTTGAGAGCTTTGGATTACCGTAATTGCTGGCTCGCATCTCGCATACGATATTTATAATTATACGCATTCTGTGGTTGGCGCCCAATATACACCCGTGTGGAACATACCCGAAGACAATCAGCATGTATTGGTGTACATGATCTGCAAGGATGGATTCATACCCAAATATTCCATATGGATGGCCCAGAAAATGTCACCAAAATTGTCAAACAACAGTGTTCGTCAGCTTGTTTATGTCTGTCTCGACACATCATTAAGTTCGAATGAAGCAGGATACATCGTTTCATTAGAGAAGGCTAGTCTCTAATGCGTGCTATGAACATTTAACTGGTTTTTCTGCCAAGGCATACTTTGTTGATCAGGTGGTACAGTGACCATCCTTCTGCGTTTAGAGCCCATAATTTGCAGGGTTCGCTCGGAACGGTTGTTTACAAACATGTGTAATAGTCACCTCGGTTTCATTTTTGGTGGTGGAGCTGCTCCACTGTAGATGTTGTCGGTCCCTCTTGGGCACTTTCATAGCCGCATTCACACCACTCAATCAATAGCGCATTCGCTGTAACTCTCCACAGTTTTATGGTGCCTTATTCAGAACTGGGCACCCATTTGTCCACTGCTGTGGTGAATACTACATTATCACCACAGCAGCATGTGAACAGCCCACAGAAACACTGCCACCCTTGGCCCGAGAATCAATAATTATCCTTTTTTTCAACTTTGAAAAATTGTCTCTTTTATCGATGACAGTAATAGGGGGTGTGTGTGCAGCAAACCTATCACATACCTTATGTACCCACCCACCCAGCTCCCCACCCGGGACCTCCTTCATCAGCTACGCGCTACTGTCGTTGACAGGAGCAAGTGATCATGATAATGTAGCTTGACTGTGTACGTATGTACATAATCATAATAATGTAGCTTGACGTATGTACGTATGTAAACTGTCTGGTTTTAAATAAGGCTCTGTTTATGGGAATAATTAGAATTCAGAGGCCCCATAGCAAAATAAGATTTGCCCTTAAAATTAATGATAGGAAACTGAAACAGAAACAAATGTAGCAATAATTAATGTATTGATAATGGTGGCATATGTCAGAGAAATAGCAACATAGTATTCCCTACAAAAAATACAGTGTTCTTTCACCTTTATGGGCCCCTTTAACTTCTGGGGCCCATATGATGCTACCAGCTGTAGTATGGTCCATCGATTTAGGCTAGGCTATTACGAACGGGGATGTAGCTGTGGATGTCGGGGGCGCGGGGCGCGGGAAGCGGGCCGGCACGGTCTGCGACCTTCAGGCCATATAGTGCTGTACGATGAAACATTGGACTATCATTACCATGCGGCGCGTATAAGCCTCAGGTAATTCACTATGTTCCACATTATCTCCCGCCTCGGAGCGTATTCGCTGTGCAGGGAGAAGAGACGTAATCCATAGTTCTCTATGTGTACTGTGGATTAACGTAATGACTTGGACGTATGTGCCAGCCGTAATTTGCGCACTCCGGCGTGGTAAACTACGGACTGAAAGTACTTCCTGTTTACAGCCGTTGTGAACATAGCCTAAGGGTTCACATGTATAGAATAACTGTTTAGGTTAATACTCACTTTTTCGCCATAGTAACCTATAGGAAAAAAGTGAGTATTCTTGACCTAAATGTTTTCATTCATGTGGCCCTATATACCAGGACACCACAAAGAACACTTGAGGGGACCGCTATTATACATGTAATTAATATGGGGTCATTGGGGGGGGCTCTTGCTGAGAAAAAGAGATCTCACAAGTGCAAGGAATGGGAGCATTAATGTAGTGGTGTTAAAGGTTAATGTAGTAGTTTTCTGGTTGATTATGTTTATCTATTATCTAATCGTTTTTTTTTTGCAACATATGAAAATTGTCAAAGGCGTAAGGTTTACAAATTCCAAATAGAACTACGTTGTCATCCAATGGGATGTAGCTACTAAATAAGAGTTTTCTTATCACCCCCTCTCTTGAATCAGTTCCCACTCAGTAGGAAAGTCTATGGCTGTATCCCCACAGCAAGGGACAAATACCGGTCGGTTTGTCCGCGATGAACGGATAAAAGCCCTACCTCTTCACATTCACATGCACAAATTCCGTCCAAAACTGGTACGGTTAAGAAATAAAAGGATTAATTTATATTGTGCTTGTAGATTGTCTTGTAAACCGCCCAGGCGGAGAACCTGTGCAGTTGGGGAATGCTGCACAGTACATTCCATAGATAGCCAGGTTTGGCGTCATTTTCGGCCGGTTTTTCAGCGGTCTGCAAACCGGCAAACGCCTGAAACCTGAAAAACGGCCCGATCATAGAACCCATGCGCGTGGGGGACGTTGCTCTATATCTCTGGCACCTCTGTACCTCTCACGATTAGCCTCTGACTGGATCGGTTTTAGAAGTGTGGGAAGAGAGAGTGGAGCAACATATTATTGCAGAATCAGACTTGGTTTGTAACCATGGTGACCCATAGATCTGCAGATTAACACAACAGGGGGGTATTTTAATAAAAACTATAATAATAATATGAAGTGTCTATTTATTGCAGTGCCATACAATATTACGACAGGCACGCTTTACGGTGTTATGTGTTTTTTTTACACTATCGAATTTTAGACGGACATTTATGAAAATCAAATTAGTGGTGAAAAACTTTAACCTTTATATGTTTCCAAATCTATAGAGCATCCAAACCCCTACAATGCCACCTGAACTTCCTACAATTATAATCTGACATAATTGGCAATATTTTCTATGGCAACTGCTCAAAATACTGGTGTATCTGTACCACATTTGTGATGTGTTTTAGACACTTCCTGTGTCACCTTCAACAAAGCCTGGTGGCTTAATAACAAATGTCACACCATGCACAAAAAGTTTTAGTGCAAAATATGGTTGTAAAGTAAGCTAATCAATAGGTGCCATAAAGTTAGACAAAAGTTTCTAAAGAGGCACCATATTTATCAAACAGTTTAGCTTCATAAGTATTAGACAGAATTAGTAAATCTTAACCAATAGTCTAAACTGAGGGTTAAGCAATACTTGTAGGCCTGGTTCACATCTGCGTTGGTTTTCTTCACAGTCTTTGTCATAGAGCTGGTGGTGGATTTGTTACATGACAGACCCCAACCGTGCTTGATGGACCCCAGTGACTACAATGGAGTGCTTTGGGTTTCCATCATGCTGACATTTTAGCATAAAAATAGTGCTGCATGCCATGCTATTTTTCCTCTATTATTAGGGTTATGTAATCAGTGAAACTAGAGGTCTGTGTAATGGAACCGACTGGTGTGCAGTGTGGACTGGGCCTTACTGCTCTTGTTCCCTATTATTCATTAAAAAAAAATGAAGAGCCAAGAAATTGACTTATGGTAGGGGTATATTCATGTTTACTTCTTCATAAACATGAAATTAAAAGGGTGTTGTATTCTTCTTAGATATAAATCTGACACAGCTCCTTAAATAAAATATATAAATTTTGATCAACTTCTTCGGCGCTTGCTCCAGCACTGTGTCACTCAAGTCTTCTGTTGTCATTCTGCTATTTCCGAATGAGTACGTCACCTCTGTAGCCTCTGACTGGCTGCAGTGGTCACTTACATCACTGTTTAGAGTTGTTCAAAACTGTTCAAAGTGATGTAAACGAGATTAATGCCAATCAGAGGTTGCAGAATGACAACAGAAGACCAGGGAGACACGCCGCTGGAACCAGGGACCAGAGAAAGATGAGTAGAAATGTTTTATTTTAATAGGGTTCCAGGAGCTGAATGTTAGATTTTATTAAGAAGTGGACAACCCCTTTAAACCTAACAATAATACTAAAATATATATAATAATATAGTTCAAAATACAATATATTATCTTCTGTTGTGTCAGGTAATTAATCTTATTGGTTACTTTCAGAGCTTCCTACTGAAACGTGGAGTGGAATTTCTGAACAAGGGATTTGGAAAGAAGAAATATGTTACTCTAACAAGCTCAATGGGAATGCGTACTCTATAATTCCGTGCATTAATGTAAAGACACTTCAGTACTGTTGTGTATACAGCTGTGATGTATACAAGCTGGAGAATAAAAAATCTACAATTCACAAATATCAGTCCTGGGCAAAATGTAAAAAATGTGCAGTGCAACTGTTGAAATTTTGCTTTAGTTATAATTGTGGGACTGTACTGCAATAGAAATTACTGGTTTAGTCGACATGGGCAACAAGAAAGGTTTTTCGCTGGGACAGTTTTGATGCATGAAGGCTATTGTTCAGAGCGTATATGTGTTTGCACTGCTTATTATGTACATGTGTATCCTGTGAGTATGTTTATGGTCCATGTATTGTAATTTTGCCAAGCTGTTTTACTGCAGGAACCCCCGGATGGGGCTCATGGGCATGTGGTGGGCACAGGCATGGACATAATTACATAGAGTAAAGTAAGTAGAATAACAAGAGGGAGATTGCAAGAGTCATGTGCTATATGTAAAGTCATGTCATGCCTTAAGAATCAATTATACTGGTGGGCCCAAAAATCAACTTCACTGGTGGGCCCCAGGAATTAACTCTATTGGTGGGTCCCAAAAATCCACTTTACTGGTGATCCCCAAGAAAAAAAAACAAAACACCCGAGTGTGGTGCACAAAGGCCCTGACATTATGAATTTGGTGGTTTTAAATTGGCCAATTTTCATATATATAGATATGCAGCATGATTTAATTAACGCCTGTTTCTAACTGCGGGTCATAAATCAGGAGCACATTCTAGTGCTAAATATGACATTCTGGTTAGGTAAAAACACTTTGAAAGTGGTTTTACCCTGGTTCAGCAGGTAAGGCACCTTGAAGTTGTCGTTACCAAAGCTATATAATATGTCAGCTTTGTACGGTTTCTATTGGCACTGCCCTCACATGCTCCCCGCAGAGATGTCAGGCGATTTACAAAAGTTCCGTGGGCGCCCTGCAATGCACCTGATTCTGGCGTACGGAAGGCTTTTAATTATTGCCAACTTTCATACATGCCGCCCAACGAATAAACTCCAGTGGTGGGCCCCAGTCACTTCTCTCCGACATTGTGTTTAACTGATGGAACACCAATCATCTTTGGACATTGGCCATTATGTGCCTTTATGAACGTCTCTCCTTTCCTGGTTGCTAATTACATGGTGCTCAGGTAATATCAGGGCTGCCATCAAGGTATTGACACCTGCCAGGGGCCCTGATTAAATTTTGAAAACAAGGTTCCTGCCAATATAATGCAAGATAGAAACTGATAATGTATGCTGATGCTTTAGCCATATTGGGCCTTACTTATGGCACCGCTAAATGCTGTATATTCAGTTGCAGACATGGGTGGCTGAGGTCCAACAGTGGACTTGATTATTGGGACCCACCAGTGGAGTTGATTTTTGGGGCCCACCAGTGGAGTTGATTCTTGGGGCACACCAGTGGAGTAAATTTTTGGGGGCAACACTGTCGATTGGAAGTTGAGTCTTGGGGCCCACCTTACAACTTCTTGAAAAATAGATAACTTTCCCAGTGTTCCATATACACACATATTATATCTTTATTTAAATAATTCGACTGCACAGAAGAGGAGTTGGCTGACACGTTTCAGTTAACATTTGTGCCCTTCCTCATAGCCTGATACATTTACCACTTCTGGTTACATGAGATGCACAACTGTACTAGTGGAACTCTTTGCACTCTGCCCTCTTGCTTTACGTAAATTAAATAAAGATAAAAGCAATAACAAATGTTAAACATCTGTATACATAAAAAGGGGAACACACTTTAAAAACTATATTTAGTGGCACTTTGTCCTTGTTACAATGAATAACACCAAAATAACTAACTATATAAATAAAATATAAAAATGGAAACAAAATAAAGCCTTATGTATTAAAAATAATATTTTACCAATTGAACAAAAAAAAGTTACAATTCTTTAATGTACTAAAAAAAAAGGAAAACTGTGCCTGATCATTTACAGGAAAAAAATAGCCTAGTTTTAAACTGGTTAATCCCCTTAGGCTATCTACAAGAAATCTTTATTATAGGCATACGTAGACTTGCATGAGTATGCTAAGAGATTTTTAGGTAATACCAGAAATGTAGTGTACAAATACAAACACTGGGAGCTAGATGAGCGTAGGAACTATAGTATTAATGGTGAATAGTCATTTTATTGAATTCATTAAAAGAACCATATTGAACAATTCTGTGGAAAAAATAGCGCTGATGGTTTAATAGGGAACAAGGAATTAGTATTAATGTGAGGAACTGTCGGTCAAAACAAGTTATATATGCAAATCAATTATTGGGATCATGATTTAAGTAGAAAGTTTCTATCATGTGAAATAAAAAATAGTACCATACGCTCAATCATGTATCGAAGAAAGAAATAAAAAATGGTTGCATTTGCGTTTATTTTATTCCATGAGCTGTTTGCAACTTTAATTAGTGGTGGACGGTCATGATTGTTGGCATATGTTTTACTCACTTGATATATGTTTTCTTTACTTAATCATGATCCCAATAAATGATTTGCATATATACATTTTTACATCATTCCTCGCAATATAACTTATTCACGATTCCCTATTAACCATCTTTTCTATTTTTCAATTACCGGTATGTTAGATGGTTTTTAATGTATTCAATAAAATTCTATTCATTTTAATATATTCACTAGCTTCAGGTGTTGTATTTTTACACACATTTTTGGTTTACCTAAAATCTCTTAGCATACTCATGCAAGTCTACTTATACCTATCTAATAAAGATTTCTTTTTGACGGCCTAAGGCAGGGGTGTCAAAACTGTGGCACTCCTATGCTGTTGGGAAAAATACAATCTCCTGTATCCCATGCCCAACTGTTCCACTGTTAGTAAATTTATATACTAAATTCATGATGGGAGTTGTAGTTCCCCAAAATAGCTGGAGCGGCGGCATGTTTGGACACACTGTGGATTAAGGGTGATTGACCAGTTTAAAATAGGTATTTTTTTCCAGTAAATGACCTAGGGATCACTCAGTTTATTGTGGTTGTTTTAATAGACCTTAACGACTTAGACGTATCCATACGTCCGGGTGGTATTTGGGTGGATCACGACGCTGGACGTTCATGGAACGTCCTGAGGATCTCGCGCGAAACTATAAAGTCAGAGTATCGCGTAGTTATATCCCTGGCGATCGGCGCGGGGGTGTCAGCTGTATAATTTACAGCTGTCACTCCCGCAGCGTCGGCCCAGACTTCGCTATCATACGTGGGGGGGGGGGGGCGGTTACCCATTAAATATATCGTGCGTATCGGGTGGCCAATAAAACTAAGAGAGAAACAGGAGGAGATCGCTCTCCTGCGTCTCTGTCCGGCCATCCTCTGGCAGCAGCGCATGGATAGGGCGATCTCGTGCGGCTCCTGCCCTTGACAGACAAGCACGGGAAGGCAGGGCATCCTTCGGGTTGTCTGTGACGTCTCGATGCTCCGGCCGTGCCCTGTGGGCATGTACCCGGCATCGTGTACTGACAGTTGTCATAGGAACGTTCATAGCACAATCTAATGGCACTGCTTCCTATTGAATGAGCGATGTCTAAAGATCTTCATTAAAATCCCTATGGGGAGAAAGTAAAATTAAAAATGTGAAAAAAAGTGAAAAAAAGTAAAAAAGTAGAAAAAAACAAGTTAAAACACAAACACGAAAAATAAAAAAAAATACGTACACCGCCCTTTTCCCGTTCTGAAACGCCATTCGCCCCTGAAGAAAAGATCAAAAAATAAATAAAGTACCCTATATTTTTGTATCGCACGCCGTCGTGTAAGACGACCTGCCTTTGAAATCTGTATGTTAATTGACACTGTACGGTGGAATGCAGTAAAAAAAAAAAAAAAAACAATCACAGAATTAAGATTATTGTTCATTGCGGCCAGCACATAAAATGGATGAAAAAGCAATCAAAAAAAAACTCTATTTAAACTTCACAAACAGATAATTGTTACCAATTGAAAACGGTCAGGTCATTCTTCCGCAAGAAAAAAAAAGTCCTTATACAGCTCTGTGATACGGGAAAAAATAGGAAAATGTATCTCTCAGAAGGTTAGCGCTGCAAAATTTGTTTTACACACTAAAAACACTTTTCTTTTTTTTTTTAAAGTGCTGTCAACATAAAAAAATCTTATATATAGGGGTATCGCCTCCATAATCGTAGCGACCCAAAGAGGTAAAGCTAACTTATCACGGTTACTGCATAGGTGAGCCTGCTGTTAAAAAGAATAATTTAAAAAAGCCTAACTAGGATTGCAGTATTTTCTTCACCCTGTGCCTCACGCCAAAAAATGGATATTAAAAGCGATCAAACATGCCTTGTCCCCAAAAATGATACTAATAATAACGCAATCATCTGCAAAAATCATGAAATGGCCTTACACACAGCTCCAAGCACAGGAAAATTTTAAAGTTATGGCTCTAAGACTTGGCGATTGCAAAAACGTATTTTCTGGTTGAATAAAGAAGTGTTTATTATGGTTATAAATGCATGGTAATGAACATAAAAGAAAAATAGAGACAAAATGGGTAATCCCGGTGTACTTCGTATTGAGCCATGCTGAGTAAAGCTACCATGTCAAATATTTTACCTTAACAGGTGACGCTATAAAAAATAAAAAAAATATAAAGAACACTACAAAGATTTGCTGTATTTTTGTTCTAAACAATATCAGAAATACCTTAATTAGACATATGCATCCTATGCCACCCTATAATGTGTACCAATCAAAAAACTTTCATATTATGTGTATAGTAACATCCCGCATAAAAAAAAGCTATAACACAGCTCTGTCACACAGCATAGAATAAAAAAGTTTAATGGCTGGTCCCGGAATAGGACAACATAAAAAGCAATTTTTTATAGAGGTTTTCTACTGTGTGTAAATTAATAAAAACAGAAAAACTATATAAAGATCTATAATCATTGTAATTGCTACTACAACATAGTAAAGTTATCGCTTATTTTTACCAATTGACGGCGATATGCTGTAATATTTGGAAAATTCAAAAAAGTCAATGACCGAACTGTACGTCTTTTCCTCCCATTGTGTCATTGGCCCATTACTAAATAATATGTATGGAAACACCTGTGCATCCAAAATGCACAGTAAACCCCTAGATGGAGATCCTGATGGGTGTTGAATCCCAAAAATGGGCGACTTCGGGAAGGTTTTGCCTGTTCTGGCTATCTTTGGGGGCTTTGCAAATGCGCTTTTGGCCACCAAAATTGCGTTCTCAATAGCGCGCTAAAATAGCGCTCCTTTGACTTTACGCCTTGCCATGCGGCCCCAAAAACAGCAGGTTTTAACAGACCCTAAATGTTAGGGTATTAGCCGACCGTATTGGGAAGTAATCGCTTAACCAAAGTTTTAGGGTTCTTTTTTCCAGGATTCCTTTATATATGAACACATTTTTAGCTATAAAATGTCAGATTATTTGAAAATTTTTTTTTTTTTTTAATTTTCACAGCTTATGCTATAAGAATAATTTGTGAATCACCTGGGGGTTTCTTATATACTGCATATGCCACCCCTGGATATATTCAATAAGGCGGTTGGTATGTTTTCCTATATGCGGTATGATTTTAGGGGGGTGTTTATTAAGTTTTTAGCACACCTTGGGTGTCCCCCATCTGAAAATGGGCCCCCCCCCCCCCCCGACCCCAAACCCGTTCCAATAAATCGTATTGAAAATGAGATCCAGAGTATAGGTAGGTGCTACTCCTATTCTGGGGTTATGGGGAGCCAATATAATGCTACTAGGGGCCACATAGGGGGAGATCTCTTAACAAAATGGTAGACCTGGTGGGAATTGATATTATGTTGGCCAGTTACCTAGCGTCCACATTTACGAAGTATTCCCAGTGAATAATGGATAATATTGAAGAATCTGCCATAGAAAGTGAAATTTTTGAAATTTCACCTCCACGCATTTGCTTTAATTTGTCTGGTGAAATATTGTCTGACGGGTTATCAGTACTTCCTAAATAATGTTTTGTAAATACGTTTAAATATGGGGTTAGTTTTCGTCCAAGGTGGGGATGGCAGTCACTTATGGGGGTATCTAACTTGCAGGCCCCTCAAAGTCACGTGTCATGAACTGGACTGGGTCACTAAAAAGAACATGTATTTCTTGATATTGTTCTTGAAAATGGGAGAAATTACTACTAAATTTCTAAGCCCTTCTAATGTTCGATTTAAAAGAAAAAAAAAACATTTAATAAAAATGTTGCCAACCTATAGTGGACATATGGTAGATGCTAGTATGATAACTAGTGTTTTGTGGTGGATAATTATCTGTCTTGCTCAGCAGGAAATTGTTGCCAACTTTCAGATAAATCGCTAATTTTTACAAAATTTTCAGTCGAAATTTTGATATTATTCACAAACAAACAAGGATTGCAGGGATAAAAAAATTCTTATAACTTAAAGCACCAAGATGTGTCTACCACGTGTAAATGAATCTCTGAATACAACTAGGATAGGTAAAAGTGTCAAAAAGTGTATTCTCACATTAAATTGAACATGTCTGATTTCAAAATAGGGCTGTGTCAGGGGAAGGTCACAAAAACAGGCTGGGTCCTTAAGGGGTTAATGTACACATCTTTTCGATATATAATATTTGATTGTAGCTAGTGTTTACCTTTTGCATATTTTTTTGATATTCTAAGAGATTATAGAGACTATCCTGGTGGACATTTGGGCATTATAAAGAGGGGAATATTCCTTACTGTACAGAATAGCTTATACTCTGGAGATTTCAACAAATTGTAAATGCACATGATATGATTACCCATGTGACTACTTGCAGCTTCCTCCAGTGACATAAGCTGAACACTAGGGATTTTAGCTGTCGGACAATTTGAATTTACCACAGTGGTGCTTGAAAGTTTGTAAACCCTTTAGAATTTGCTTTATTTTTGCATAAGCTTTCCCTGAAACGACATTCTATTTTCACACAGGTCCTAAAAGTAGATAAAGAAGACCAATTAAATAAATGAGTCAAAAATAATTAGACTTGGTCATTAATTTATTGAGGAAAGTGATCCAATTTCACATATCTGTGAGTGCAAAAGTATGTGAGCCTTCAGCATAAACAGAAAATTTAAAGGTGAAATTAGAGGGGTTTTTTATCAATGGGATGGCAATCAGGTATGAAAAGGTGATCTGTTTTACTTAAATAACAGGATTCTATCAAAATATGATCACAACATATATTTGTAGAGGTGTAGGATGGCACAAGCAAAGGAGATTTCTGTAGGACTTTGGAAGCAGAGTTGCTGATGCTCATCAGGCTGGACAAGATTACTCAACAATTTGATGCTTCGGTATAGCTAAATACACAGTTCTAGTCATGAACTTGCATAAAATTACTTTTATTAATAACTTCATTAGAACAGTCATAAAGTGACTTTTTGTACTGATTTGAAACATCTCTTATACCAAAAGATCACCGGATAGTCCATTTGTAGACGACTTTAATTTCATCGGCTATTCTCTTCCCACTGAATCGCATAACATGCATACATCAGACCGTAAGTCCTCTTCTTCAGAGCGTCTACAACACCTCCCTCTCTGTTGGCCAATACGAACACTCTGTTCTACAAACACATGTACATATTACAAAACCCAATCTCACAAAGAATTTGGACTCACAGTCAGACAGACTATGAGCAAACTAGGTAAAAATTCAAGGCCAGTATTTATCTTATCTCCCCAGAAGTGTCATAGTACAACAGATCAAATCTAGTAGACAAGATGTATAATTATCCGTAAGGTCAGGAAGGGCAACAAGGCAACTTCTAAGCAGCTAAAGGCCTTTCCCATATTAGCGAATGCAAATCTTCATGAATCCACCATCAGGAGGACATTGAACAACAATGGTGAGAAAGCTACTGTTCTCCAAAAAGAATATTGCTGTCCATCTGTAGTTTGCTTACGATTACCTGGAGAAACCAGAAAACCATTAAAACAATATTTTTGAGTGGGTTAGACTATAATAGAGCTTTTTGATTTAAAAGAGAAGCATTATATTTGAAAAAAAGAAAACATTGTATTCCCGCATAAAAACCTCATACCATCTGTGAAACACGGTGGTGGCAGTATCATAGTTTGGACCTATTTTGCACCATCTGGGCCAGGATGGCTAGCCATGATTGATGGAACAATGAATTTTAAATTATACCAGGAAATTTCAAAGGAAAATGTCAAGGCCTCTGTCCATGAGCTGAAACTCAAGAGAATATTGGTCATGAAGCAAGACAATGACCCTAAGCACAGAAGTCTTTCTACAAAAGAAGAATAAAGGTAAAGTTTTAGAATCACCAACTCAAAGCACCAGGGCTTTTTAAACGCAAACGACATGTTGTGGCAAGGATCCAGAAAGTGTAGCAGTTCATAGGAGGAATCCCACCAACATATTAGACTTGAAGCTCACGAAGGCTTACAAATATGTGATATTAGATCATTTTCCTCAATACATGAATGACCAATTCTAATATTTTTGACTCCTATATCTGATTGTTTTCTTTAGCTACTATTAGGATTTGTTTGAAAATATGATGTAGTTTAAGGACAAATTTATGCAGAATTACAGAAAATTCTGAAGGATCTTCTCAAATTGTATTTTGTTCGAAAGCAACAGGGTATGGGTTCGGAGTTGTCTTTCACAGCTGGGTGGCTTAGGGAATATTGTGTGACAGAGATAATTTTAAGAGGGCACGAAAGTCCGCTACACCAGTGCTGTGGTCTCATTTATTTTTAGAAAAATCATTCGGGCCCTGGCGTACCAGTTGTTACAATCCACACCATCCTTAAAGTGATGACTACCAATGATGAGAAGATAGAGATATCCCTTATTAAATGCCTACAAACACAGCTTCCATCTCAGCCGATTAGTTTTATTCTTAGGAAATTTAACGAGTACTAACCCATTACTGTACTTCTGCAGATATGCTCACCACCAGTGTTCTCACAGTAAGGTCACCTTCATCCCAACAAGTCCCGCATTGCAATGAATACAAAAAGAGAAGACATCTCAACAAGTCAATTTGTCACTTTTTCACCAAAATGCTGCACTTAATGAATTGTGACATAGTAGTGGCAAAACTTACAATGTATCTTATTGTGATATTTTTTACAGTTAAGTATCTTTTTGGTGAAGAAACAAAACAAGTCATCACTTCTTTGTCTGTGTTCTCCAGAAACATGAACATCTAAAGTAATAGACTGTTGAGCTTTGTGTGACATTGTTCAATAAAGGGGTTAAGCCACCAAGGACACTTGTCAACTATCCACTGAATAGATAATAAATGTCTGATTGTGGGACCCCAATAGATTGCTAAAATTGGGTCACCAAATCTATAAGACTGACAGAGCCAAGCAATCTACTCAGATATCTTCATGAGTAAGGACAGGAGACTCAAGGCCCCTCTTTAAGTGATCATTTGAGGGCCCAGAAGTTGCACCCCCAGTGTTCAGACATTTATCACATATCTAGTGGTTTGGTGATAAGTATCTTTGGCACAACTGCTTTAAAATTTTAACTCCGTGCAGATTTTTTCGAGTAGATTAAACACATTGGACCAAATTCATGAATGTATTGTAGTGTAGATACATTACACTACAATACACAAAATGAAGAGTTTTTTCCGTCATGTTTATAACATCCATGCGTCATTTTCTTCAATCACATCTCAATCTGTAAGAAAAGTGGCTTCAGTGTTGAAGTTGCATTCAGGCTTAATCGGTCTTTATTTTTAGCCAGTTAATCACTGCGGAGCGCACTACACACAGGTCTCACATAAACACACATACTGTCGCACTAACTAATATTAATAAAGCTCCTCTATATTTCCAAAAATGTGTTTATCCCTCATTACCACTCTTGACCAAAACCCTACCGTATGTCAAGAGACTCCAGAAAAAGGAAGACCACACCGAGTCCCAGGAGAGTTGACAAGGCTTCTGCACCAGCAACTTTCCAGCTGCAGGCTGTTGTTGATATAGTAGTGGTACCATGGTAGGCATTATCAGACGTTGCTTTAACATCTCTTGCATGCAGAAAGGATATGCTAGTCATTATACCAACTGTGGCCACAAATATGGCCTTTTTGCATGTGAGTTTCTACTGGGGTGCTGTAATGCCGCTCTGTGATGGCCAACTGGCCTGCTCACAACTAGTCCTGCTCTCTGAGGGCGGGAGGGATATAAAAACTCTTGCCTACTCCATTCCACCTACTCATCTCTTACTAACTTCGCGCTTCTTCCTAGAACGTTTTGCTGCTTCCATCTCCTAACCTTTCTGCACTGCTTGTCCCATCCCTCCCAAAAGCCTACTGACCTGCTTGTTCTTGGCCCTGCCTCACAGCTTCTCTGATTCTGAAGAGAAGCTGATTGTCTACTGGGGCATCACACAGCTTCCCTGGATGCTGGGTAGGCTATTCAATGTCCAGGAAGGCTTGGTGATGGCACATTGGACAATCGGCTTTCCTCTAGACCCGTTACACAGGGTGTGGCTCGTGCAAAAAGGAATATGTCATGTAAAAAAGGGGGCAAGGTTTTTAAAAAAATTAAGGAAATATTCCTGACACCCAATTTTATAAGTTGGGAAGTATGACAAAACCCTTGAAGTCATACACATATTGTGTGCTGTCAGTGGTTATATGTCCTGTACCTGAACTTGGGTAAGAAAAGATAAAGAAAGAATAATACACAAATGTAACAGATTAAAGTATGGCCCTTACACTGTGGTAACAGAACAAACATCATAAATATTTCAGATGCTTTTCCGGAGACATAAACAATGTACAAAAAACAACTGTAAGCCTATAGCTCCCCCATCACTAGAACACATCATGCTTGCCTAACAATATCAAAATTGCTAGTGCCAATAGGTAACGTCTATGTAGCCTATTCATAGTGCAAATGTAAACTAAGATTTGTAGTTTTTCCTTGTATTTTACACTGTATCATTTTTTTTATTTAAATGTGTGTGAATGGAATAAGAATCACAATTCATATACTTTTCTATCTCATCTACATTTAAAGGACTATTTGCATAGCACACATGGAAAGGAGATGGATCTACTGAGAACAACAGTAAAGGTCCCAGGCAAGAGGACACCAGGCTATGATTGCTTGTGGACATATCTGGCAAGCCATTAATGTTTATTAAAAGATGTGAGCCGGCCCATATTCGTTGATAGATGCACCAAGTACTAAGCCTCCAACAACAAGTAGGTGATCTAGATGCATTCATTACTATACATTGTGCAATGAAGGCGTGTCTCAGGGGTTTTGCGGACTTTTTTTTTTTACAGAATACTAGTGGCTCTTAAAAGGGTTGTCTCTTCTACAATTGATTTCCTCTTACCTCAGTGTCTTGTTTTCTTGGTTTCATTTTGAATTGTCGAGGGGGTTGTTTTACTGGCTTCCACTAAGACTCTAGTAGAAGCCTAGGTCTGTTGCTATTGCGACAGTGATGACAGATATCATGAGAGACTAAACAGTGGTCTGGGTGAGCGTATTAGCAACTGAGGAAGTCTGTTGCAGCACATTCAAGAGGAGATATCTAGGAATAGGCTTTTTTGAGGGACGTCTTGTTAATGGACATATATTGCAAAGTGTTTTGTTTTTGCAAATATTATAACATAAAAATCAATCCTTGTAGTGAGATAACCCCTTTAATAAATGGTATTTGTACATAGTTGTCTTTTACTACCCTAATTTACTCATCCATTGATCTGTCCTTAATAACAACGGTCTTGTGTAGTTAACCTTTATTAACCTCGTTTTTTTTCCTTTCTGTCTCCCAGGAGCCATAACATTTTTATTTTTCCATCTATATAAGTTTTACAATAAGTTTTAGGATTGTAAAAAAAAAAAAATCAAAACATTCACCAATTATGTGTAACTTTTTATTCGTTTTTTTTTGTAAAAATTTAAAAGGGGGGTGATTTGAATGTTGAATATTTTCTAATAATTTTAATGAGTAAGTGAACATGTTTTTCTTTCTACTTTTAGCTTTGAGTACCCTAGAGGTACTTGACCAATTAAAGCTCAATGCAATGTCAGTGTGCACCTTGCTGCATTGTTCATAAACGAATTGCAAAAGGGTTGTAACTAAGGATGGGGGGTCTATCACTTTCGCACCCACCTGCAAGCATGGCAGCCACTATGTTAATGTATCGGCAACCTGCATTCATGTCTCAGGGGTGCTGATGGCAATGAGGAATAATGTGCGGCACCATTTCTCATTCATTAAGACATCAAGAAAACGATAGCCGAGGAATCTAATGGGTTAAACAGCAAAGAATGGAGCTAGCTTCATTCCCTGCTGCTAGTGGTGGGTGTCAGCTTGCTCATTCTATGACTACAACACCAGCCTCGTACCCTGTTGTTCCCAGAAATATAAGGAGACGTGTCTGATATTATTTCAGATCACATAATAAGATGCACTAGGTTCTTATTTTTTAGGGGTGTCTTGTTTTTTAAGAACAAGAATTCAACATTTATTGTTGAAAAAAAATTCATACAGGTTTTAATATCACTGTAGTGATTTCATCACAAACATCAGGATAAGCAGCCAAACTCTGGATTCCTTTTAAAAAAAATGCACTAGGTCTTATTTACGGGGGATGTCTTATTTTCGGGGAAACAGGGTATGTAGCAGGGTTACTGGGTAATCACGCTACATAGGACCTTATCGACAACAGAACGTACCCATACATCCTGTGTTGCTCTGAGGTTAAAGAAAAAGTGTATATTTTTTTTGTATATGTCCACAACAATTGTCAATGAAGGGATTTGCAAACCATACAACAGTCTAAGACCCCTCGGCATACTCCTATAGTAGCAATGTCTGGTGTTGGGGTACCCTTGATGTTGGTACTATTGAGGACACTTGTGAACTATACACGTTGAGTAAGTTCTCTATGTTGGCATATGAAAGGAGATTTTCACCTTGGGTTAGATTCTCTGATGGCAATTGGGTACGGATGATTCCTTGTATTGTATAAGAGATCTTTTTATGGGAAAACACAGTCCTTGCAATGCTTTATCAAAGAAGGAACCTTCATGGTTGGCTCCCTGGGGGAAATAAACAGACTTAAAGGGGTTTTGCCACGATGTAATGTTGACGTGGGATCCTCCAAAACGGGTATTTAATCACTTTACTAAATATATGTGATTACAAAAAGTGAAGCCTCTGAGAGCTACAGCATTGCTCAGTACCTCTTAATTACCTGAAAGTTTACATTAGACATGACCAGAGGAGCTGACAGGAGCTGATCTGGCCGCTTGCGTGTTTGCACTTCTTATCTGATGACAGGGAACATGAAGGAGCTTTCAAGGGGCTGGGGAGAAAGTGCAGTGTATGAGTCTGTCTGCTTTATAGAGAATCCACTGTTGTAATGTTATTATTTGAGTAAACTTTTGAGATGCTCCCTTCTTCCTCACTCTCTGCTCACCCCCTCCCTCTCACCCCTGCAGAGTTCATGACTCAGCATGATATGTTTATATTCTCCCCTGAACTGATAAGGAGGTAAGGAACTCACTTCCTAGCAAAACCCCTTTAAGTACTCACAGTTACTTCTGCTCCCTATCGCAGGGGATAGAACCGACTACGTCTGTGATGTGAAAGTTACAATGCACTGATTCCTAAGGCAAATAAAGAAGTCAGTATAACAAGAGAGCCCTTGTGCAGCTTTATCTCTCTTGATTGTAGACAATATTCACTTCTTCCATGAAGCAGCAATGTAGTTGTCTCCTGAGTGTGGACTGGATGGATAGAGAGTGTTGTAATATTTTGCACGATGTTGTGTAATTCCATCGTACGCGTTTTAACAGGAACCTCCACAGAGACCACTGTCCTTCCACCTGGCCAGGTCAGGACAGGACTGGAACAAACCTGTTTTTTTCAAGCCTAAGGTTATGTTCATAGGGCTTATTTTGGGACGTATTTACGGACGTATTTACGTCCGCAAATACGTCCCGAAATACGTTTCAAATAATGAACAATTAGATTAGCATTGATTCCAATGTAAAATGTGTGAATGCGAGGCGTATTTTCGCGACGTATTTGGGCGTAAATACGTCCGTAAAAACGATCTTAAAATTAAGTCCCCTGTCACCTATTGAGGCATATTTTGTAACGTAAATCCCCATAGTAAAGAATGGGGAATGTATTTACGACTCGAAATACGTGCCACACTTTGTGACACGTATTTGAAACGTATTTCGGGACGTATTTGCGGACATAAATACGTCTGTAAATACGCCCTGAAATAAGCCGTGTGAACATAGCCTAATGCTGTGAGGGGGCGGAGCTTGGAGATTCTTCCCACATTGTTCTGGTACTTTCGAGTAGCAACTGAAATTGATTGATTGTAAACACCTAACTCTCATACTCATACATTAGCCAGTATGTGGCAGTAAAGTGCAATCTATCTATCTATTTATCTATTTATCTATCTATCTATCTATCTATCTATCTATATCTCTTTATTAATGCATAGTGGGTTTCAAAAGTATTCATAACCCTTCAACTGTTCATTAATTTTAAATGCTACAGACACAAACTTAAATGCATTGTTTTGTTATTTGATGTGATAGAACAACGCAAAGTAGCAAGTATTTGTGAAGTGTTAAAAAAATTATGCGTGTAGTGTGCATATGTATTCAGACCCCCTACCCCTGAATCATTACTATGTAGTACCACCTTTAGCTTCAATGACAGCTGAAGCCTTTTGGGGGATGTTTCTATCAGCTTTGCACATCTAGAGGCTATAATTTTTGCCCATTCTTCTTAGCAATATAGCTCAGTCAGATTGGTTGGTGAACGTTTGTGAACACCAATTTTCAAGTCCTGCCATAGATTTTTAATGGGATTTAGGTCTGAAGTTTGACTGGGCCATTTGAAGACATAAATATGCTTTGATGTAAACTCTTCCATTGTAGTTTTGGCTGTATGTTTAGAGTCATTGTCCTGTAAGTGAACCTACACCCCAGTCTCAAGTTTTTTGCAGCCTCAAACAGGTTTTCCGCCAAGACTGTCCTTTGTTTAGCTCCATCCATCTTCCCACCAACTCTGCTCAACTATCAGTCTAGGTGGATGGCCATGTGTTGGTAGGTTAGCAGTTGAGCAGTTGCTCTTTGAGATCTTCAGAGCTTAGGTTATTTTTTTAAACCTACCTGCAATACACTTTGTCACAACTTTATACCTGAGCTGTCTGGTGTGTTCCTTGGTTTTTATGATGCTGTTTGTTCGTTAATATTCTTTAACCTATGAGGCCTTCACAAAACAGCTGTAATTATACTGAGAATAAATTACATATATAGTGCCTTGCGAAAGTATTCGGCCCCCTTGAACTTTTCAACCTTTTGCCACATTTCAGGCTTCAAACATAAAGATATAAAATTTAAATTTTTTTTGTGAATAATCAACAAGTGGGACACAATTGTGAAGTTAAACAAAATTTATTGGATATTTTAAAGTTTTTAAAAAAATAAAAAACTGAAAAGTGGGGCGTGCAATATTATTCGACCTCTTTACTTTCAGTGCAGCAAACTCCCTCCAGAAGTTCAGTGAGGATCTCTGAATGATCCAATGTTGTCCTAAATGACTGATGATGATAAATATAATCCACCTGTGTGTAATCAAGTCTCTGTATAAATGCACCTGCATCATGAAGACCAAGGAACACACTAGGTGTGTGGCAAAAGTAGGCACCTACTTTTGCCACAAAGAACTTGGAAAACGTATTCACTCGAGTATAAGCCTAGGGGGAAAAATGCTGCGGTTTCTAGTAAATTTCAAAAATAAAAATGGATAGCAGTAAAATTACATAGGCAAGTATAGGCAGTTTAATGTCCCATATAGGCATATATAGGTAGGTATAGGCAGTTTAATGTCCCCCATAGACAGGTATAGTCAGTTTAATGTCCCCCATAGGCAGATATAGGCAGGAATAGACACTTTAATGTCCCCCATAGGCAGATATAGGCAGGTATATGTCCCCCATAGGAAGGTGTAGGCAGTTTAATGTCCCCCATAGGCAGATATAGGCATGTATATGTCCCCCATAGGCAGGTATATGTTCCCCATAGGCACATAAGGGCAGGTATATGTCCCTCACAGGCAGACAGAAGCAGGTATAGGAAGGGTTTAAAAAAGAAAAATGTTAAAAAACCACTTCTTGACAGCACAGGAGGCGTAATGTCATCATGCAGCGTGATTACACTCACGCCGCCTGTGCCGGATACTCTGGAAAGCCACAAGTCTGCGGCCATCCGTAGTTCACTGCGGAAGTTCCCAGAGGAAGCGCATACAGCTAAAGAGATTGCCTACAGCGCATTTTTTTGTGCTGAAAAACTAGGCTTATACTCGAGTTTATATGGTAACTCACTTTCAACTTCTCATGAGTTCTAAATTCTGTTGTGACAAAAATATGGTTAGAAGAAATTTCCAAATCATTGAATTTGTTTCTCTTTACATTTTAGACAGCATCTCAGCTATTTCTCTATAAAAAATACTTTGTAGACTTTGTAAGGTATACTGCCAACTCTGCCCAAACAACCAGCATTGACAAAAGAAATGTAGTCTAGTGTTATGTAAATAAAAATTAATTACTGAATAAATTTAAAGTTCTACAACTTTCTTATATACTTAGTTTCGATTCTTCAACTTTTTCTATATATATTCCTATAAGTGAATAAGTAAATTTGTGCAGGCTGTAAATTTTACAGGCTGTGACCATATCTATAATCTAGGATCTGCTTTTACTGTATGTAGTACGCTGTAAAGTAATTACACAGTGCCACCTTGTGCCCAAATGTATTTACCCTTGCGACAGCAGTGCTTGTTCGGTTACAGTGAATCTATTACACTTCACATTGGGCTTGCAATAGAATAGAAAGGCAGCTGCCACTAGAAAATCACATTAAAGTGTCTCTAAAAGAATGTTAATGCTTGCATGCAGCTTAACATCTCCAATAATTTATGACTGAATAGCTTCTGAAATGACTACTTTATCTTACATATCCTTTTTAGCAAGGTTGCCCCATCTGGATTAGAAGCATATGAAAGGTTATCATCTCTGCTGGAATGCATGTTTTAATTATCTCTTTTCACAACAGTCACGGTAATTGTGTCTTATAGCGGAGTTTAATTGTTATGTTCTGTCTCAGCTGAGTCATTTCTTTGTACTCTCTTGTTCCAACTATAATCTTATCGTCTTTTTTTGTTGTTTATTGGGTTTGCATAAAATCTTTAATAAAACACAGAGGATAAACATATGTGAAATTAACCGTTGCTTTAAGCCTAAGTCTTCTGCACATTAGAATTGAGCCCTCTCGAGATAGGTGTAGGCACTCGCGGTGGGACCAACACCCATCAGACATGCCATAAAAGCCTCAGAAGGGAATACCCCTTTACAAGACAATTCCCAACATTTATATTCACAAGTTGAAATGTGTTTGTTAGCACATCACTAATCTAAATTGGCACAAGGCTTCAGGAAAATGCCTGACTCATTAATTTGTCCATTTTTGGCAGGAAGCAATTCATTAAAAACACCAAACAGGATCACTTCCAGGTTAAAGGGTTCACACTTTGGTAAATAACAAAATATAAAAAATATTCACTTACCTGTAAAGCAGTTCAAATTTAATTCTATATTCAGACCCCATAGTGACAATGGGGCACATTTATTAAGCAGTTGCATCAGAATTTGCGGCATAAATAATGGCATGTATATATGTAGATTTGTTCTGACTACTCCGTTTTCTTTACCCACTCCAAAAACATACTGATAGGTTAATCTGAAATTATGTACGTTTAGAGGCTCCTGGGGGCGTCACACCACATCTGTAGAATTAGACACGTTTATGATTCTTTGACTCCAAATCTAGGCGCAGAACAGTTAGAACAGCCAGACCAGGGTAAAGGTGGTGCCTGAGCCAGGCTTGTCGTATTTGGCACTAGACTGTGGCTGTATGTATGACCTGCAGAAGAACAGCCAGACCAGGGTAAAGGTGGTGCCTGAGCCAGACTTATCGTATTGGCATTACATTTTCCTGTATGTATGACCGGCAGAAGAACAGCCAGACCAGGGTAAAGGTGGTGCCTGAGCCAGACTTGTCGTATTGGCACTACACTGCCCTGTATGTATGACCTGCAGAAGAACAGCCAGACCAGGGTAAAGGTGGTGCCTGAGCCAGACTTGTCGTATTGGCACTACACTGCCCTGTATGTATGACCTGCAGAAGAATAGGGTCATACATTCTGGTGCATTCTATACTACCTTAAAGCTATGTAGAACTGACCTCTATGCGCCAAACTTTATACATGTCATCCTTAGGGTTTCAACACTGAAATTTCAGCTCTGATTCCACGTCATATCCTTGTTGGAAAATCTGCTCTTTTAAGCGTGGATTTCAGACGAGGATACGACGCTGCGGGATATACTATAGATAATGACAGAGTTAACATAGGAATCAATGTAAAATGAACTCGTAGCGTTTTATAGTCTGATGCTTATTCTGAGGCGGATTGATGACTCTGCCCCAAAAACAGCATCCAAATCCATCACATGAATGTAGCCTTAGGCAAGTTAGACAATTATTATTAACTTTGTCATTCTTTTGTATTATTTATAAATACACTAAAGCCCCAATCACATGGTAGATTTAGGTACTAGAAGCAACGGTGCTTACCCCACCAAAATTCGGATGCAATCTCTGCAGGAAAGCATCCCATTATATTTAATGGGAATCCACACTATAGCTTGTTAAATATCAGGTTTATCCATTATGTATGTAGGCTGCAATATAAGTTGATATGAGTATGAGTGGAATATAATTGAACACAGAGAAACATAATTCATTGATCTGTACACTTTATAAGTTTCCTATTACTGTACAAACATGTTATGAGCATTTCTAGAGTAATTATTATTGAACATATGTTCAGATTTTGTCTTTATTGAATTGACTTTAGCTTGAATTGAATTGATTTATGCATTAATGGAAAACTATAAAAGCTTAACTTTATAGTTAGAGATGGGCGAATTGATTAACGAAGTGGAATTCGTTTAGAATTTCAGGAAAACTTCGATTCTGAACGTAGTCGAAGTTTGGGGTGATTCGCGGGAACGAAGCGTGTTTTTAATTGATAAAATGGCTGCGAGCACATGGCGTTACATGGGACAAGGAAGTCTGGGAGGAAGAAAGGCATAGCCTGCATGACATGTGCAGAGATGAAGCCAATCAGAGACCGGCGGGATTCTGTGACGTCACCGCACTATATAAGTCCGGGCGCCATGCTCGCTCCTCACACTACTCTCACTGTGCTGTGTAGGGAAGGTGCTGCCGCCACTGCTGCTTATGATAGCTCATACTAAAGAACTCACTTTTATACAGCGATTTTTTGGGGGGTATCACAGCTTGTCTCAGAGACTGCTTCTCTTACGTTCTAATTCTGATTTTGTGGGGTATTGGAACTGAAGTCCAGGGGGCGTCCAATGCAGCTGCATATACATTTTAATGATATCTGCTCACAGCACATTGAATATCCAAGGGTTGTCTAAGCCTGTTGCTGTTGTATTTGGTTAAAGAAACAGCGTTTTTACAATCCAAATACCACTTCATATTTGGTTGCTCATTTATTTTGCGCAATTTACATCCAGGGGTTAATTAAGCGTTGTTCTGCTGTTGTGGTCACTAAAAGAAACGTTCTTTTTCACCGCCAAAGAAGCAATTTTGCCTGTAGCATAATTCATAACCGAAGGTTAATAACAAGTTTTTCTGTTGTTGTTCTCCGTAAAATACACGCCATTGTAACACGCTACAAAGCTGGTAATTGTTGGCAGCACATTTCTTTTGCACAATTTACATCCAAGAATTAACTAAGTATTTTTCTGCAGTTGTATTCAGTAAAATAAACGTTGTTTTTCACCGACAAAGAAGAAATTTTGGCTGTAGCATAATTCATATCCGAAGGTTAATTAAGCCTGTTTGTGCTTTTATATTCATTAAAATACACAGTGTTTTTAAACGGCACATACAAGTTAATTTTTCCTACCAATTTTTGGGGCGCAATTTATATCCAAGGGTTACCCAAGCTTGTCAGTGGGTTCATGTGGAGTCAAATACAAGGTGTGTATTTATCATATACAGATATCTTCATCAAACAATGTCTGTACATTTTTGAACAAACAGTATGTCAGACAGAGAGGTGGCAGGCTCTTCACCTGCGAGTGGCAGTGGCACAAACATTCCTGGAGCAGGCCCAGTTCGCAGCACAGCAAGGGGACGTTGCAGCAGGGGTCACTCGGTGAGGCCACAACTGCAGCTGTCATCTAGCGGCCGTGTGTTGTTCAGCAACCCAAGGGTTCTTGATTGGTTGACTAGGTCATCCACTTCCTCCCAGATGACATCTGACAACCCTAGCCAAGAGTCGGTGGGAACGTCAGACACAACCCTTAGTTGGCATGGCCCAGGAGCGGGTCAGCGGCCCTCACCTGTCCTCAACCCGCCTCTGTCCCATCCGGTTCCCTCAGCCAGAGATCTACTATGTGGTCTGGGCTCAGCGCCACTATATAGCGAGGATGAACAATTTGAGGAGGGCAGTCAGCAGCTACTTGGCAACGAAGAAATGGAGCCAATATCCTCTGCTTCTTGCAGTAGGCGGCAAAGTATAGATGTGGAGAGTGGCATGGGAGGTCATGTTGTGAGGGGTCAGCCTCTGCATACCAAGACCGGGGATGAGGACAGCAGTGACGATAAAACACAAATTGATGATGATGTAGCCGACCGCACTTGGGAGCCGGGTGAAGCAAGGGCTTCATCATCGTCAAGAGAAGAGGGCGTCAGCTTGCACGTCAGGCAGCAGCGCAGCCAGCAAGTCGGTAGTGTGGCCATGAGTCAGCAGGGTAGCAGCAGTGTGAGGTCAGGAGCCAAGCGGCCACGGGGTAAAAAACCCACTTCGCGGGTCCAAGAGAGTAGCGGCACAGGGGCTCAGTGAGGCAGCAGCTGTAGTAGTCACTCAGTGCGGAGCATTGGTGGTAAAATCAGCTACTCGGCGGTGTGGCAGTTCTTTGCTAAGACACCGGAGGAGCCGAATATGGGTATATGTAGAATCTGTAGGCAGAAAGTGAAGCATTTCCAGGGAGCTAACGTTGGCACCACGGCCCTGCGTCAACACATGCAGCATCACCATCTGGTGGCCTGGGAGAACCGTGGCTCAGATGTGGTGGTCCATCCTGCTGCCGCCTCAGAAGCAGCAGCTGCCAGTGGCATGCATGCCATTACAGCCAGTCAAGGCTCCACCACCTCTGCAGAAGGGAGATGTTTCTCTTTGCCATCATTTCCTGGTCCAGATGCACTCTGCCACCCCAGTTAGAAGATCCACTGGACTACTGGGCAGCCAAACTGGATGTGTGGCCGCAACTTGCCGAGTTTGCAGTGGAGAAGCTGTCCTGCCCGGCCAGTAGTGTGGCATCAGAGCGGGTGTTCAGTGCGGCGGGGGCCATCGTTACCCCAAGGAGAACCTGCTTGTCCACGGGAAATGTGGAACGACTGACCTTTGTCAAGATGAATCAAGCGTGGATCGGCCAGGATTTCCACACACCAATGCCTTAGGCGTCGGATTACATCAGCCATGACGCCTCACCCAAACTTTGAGAAATGAGTCTGGGTTCAAACTACCTGCCTCAGCCACTATTTTGATGCCGCCACCCGCCTGATGCCACACATCTGCTTTCTCCATCTGCCTACCACCGTCTTTACCAGGGACTGGTATTGCCACCCACCTCCACACTATGTCATTGTGCCACTCTATGACCTCATGCTGCTGCTGCTGTTGCTGGTGCCGTGACATCTACACTGTCATTGTGCCACTCTCTGACCTCATGCTGCTGCTGCCGTCACCCTCACTCTCTGTCATTGTGCCACTCTGTGGCCTACTCGTGTTTTGCCACCTCCAGAATATCATTGTGCCACTGTCTGACCTCATGCTGCTGCTGTGGCTGCTGCCGTAACCTACACACTGTGTCATTGTGCCACTCTGTGGCCTACTCCTGTTTTGCCACCTCCAGAATGTCATTGTGCCACTCTCTGACCTCATGCTGCTGTGGCTGCCGCTGTCACCTCCACACTCTTTCACTGATGTGGCCACCTGAGCCCTCAGCTTGTTTTTTTCCAGCTGTCGCTGCCATGACTTTATCAGGCTACATTCCCGCTTGAGATTTTTTTTTCATTTTTGCCCTGGGAATTTTATAGTGGCGGCAGTCATGTGCGTGTCATACTCAAACACAACATTGTATGAAGACCAAACCAAGCTCCCTCTGCATATTTAAGCATGGCACAACGTTCTACAGCACCCTATAGGCTCTGTGCAGCCTGGAAATAGCTGTTTTTTTACGCGATTCGTCCCGAAGTAATTCGGACCAAAACAAATTTTGTCGGAAATTCGGCGAAGTCGGCGAATCGAATTTTTGAGAAATTCGCCCATCTCTATTTACAGTAAACGCATTATAATACTGTGGCACAGAACCTTATCTCAACTTTTTCAATGCTTTTCAATGGTTTTTGTTGGGTTCTCAGATCAGATAGTATCATACAGTAAGTTATCTCTGACAAATAATTTTTGGTACACCTGTATTTCTCTCAAAACAGAGAGCAGTTCTACTGGAGATGTGATTTCTAGTCCATCCAGCAACAAAGAGCCCCCACCATCTCCAATGGGCGATAAAAAGAAGAATAGAAAGAAGAAGAATATAACCCCCTCAAAAACAGAGGGTTCAGCAGGACAAGCAGATGGTGAGTTATCCACTGCCATAGTCCACAGAAACATATTATACAGTAATGTTATTTGTTAATATTAAAGAAACACTTTCATCAGAAGGATATGTTTTTCTAAACTTAAAGGGGTAAATCCATCTCAAACATTTGTCACATTGACGGGAGCAGATCCCAGAATATCCTGAGAACTGGGAGCCACAACTGCAGGAAATGGAAAAGTGGCCGTCACGCTTTCTCTTCGTTTACTGCTATGAGGGTTGAAAGTACTCTCAGGCAATTATGCTTGGCTAATGATCTCCTACTAACATGGTGTCTGTAGTTGACATATAAAATTAATGATGAGTTTGCAAAACATTACTGCATTTTAAATTTTTTTTAAACAACAATTGATTTTTGGATATCTATTATGTGATTATTTATTTATAAGTGATCCTTTCTATTTTATCGTGACCTCTGTTGACACTATTACTATTACTACCCTTTGAACTTTTAATGTAATTGCCCTCTGCTTTTGCCACTTTTACCCTTTACCCTTTTGATGCAATTCTCCTCTACTTTTTGTTTATACACACTAATCGCAAAAAGGAAGGGATATTTGGTTTTTGGTTAAAATTTCAGGATGAACATAAAATGTCTTGAATTTTTTTTTTTAAATGAACTAAATGAGACCATCTCTTATCTTTAGAATGAATGTATCCAACTGTTCAGTGTTTCAGTACTTTTTGCACAACTTGCTGATCTTTAAAAAGGATCTTAATGGCAAAATTTCCAACAGGTGTTTGATCCCTGAATTGCCCAATACATTTAGGTGATCAATTTGAACTGGTCCTCATCATGCTGTTCACATTTTGACATTAATACACCAAGACAACATCTTACAATTCATCAACAGTAGCTCGCCATTGCAAGGCTTCAAACAGGATGCTCTCAGATGGAAGGTGCCACTGAGCTTGGAGTGTCCCAGAGTGTCATCAGTAGGTTGTATCAGAGAGAGACTGGAAGAGTCACAGAAAGACAAAGAAGTGGACATCCTTTGGCTACAGCTCACACTGATTCATAGTTTCATAGTTTGTAAGGCTAAAAAAAGACAAGTCGTCCATCTAGTTCAGCCTGTTGTGCTAAGGTGTTGATCCAGAGGAAGGCAAAAACCCCCAATGAGGTAGAAGCCAATTGTCCTCATTTTAGGGAAAAATTCCTTCCTGACTCCAATCTGGCAATCAGAAAAATCCCTGGATCAATGACCCCTCTCCCGAATCCTAGTCACTATAACTTGTTATATTATTACGCTCCAGAAATTTATCCAAACCCTTTTGAACTCGGTTATTGAATTCACCATGACCAGTCCCTCTGGCAGAGAATTCCATAGTCTCACTGCTCTTACAGTAAAGAATCCCTTTCTATGTTTATGTAGAAACTTTCGTTCCTCAAGACGTAAAGGATGCCCCCTTGTTCTAGATACAGCCCTGTGTATAAATAAATCTTGAGAGAGATCTCTATATTGACCTTTGATGTATTTAAACATTTATTATGTCCCCCCGAAGCCTTCTTTTCTCTAAACTAAATAACCCTAATCTTGCCAATCTTTCTGTGTACTGTAGTCCACCCAGTCCTTTTATTATTTTTGTTGCCCGCCTTTGTACCTGTTCAAGCTCTACAATGTCTTTCCTGTGCACTGGTGCCCAAAACTGTACACAATATTCCATGTGTGGTCTAACCAGTGACTTGTATAATGGGAGAATAATGTTCTCATCATGTGCATCTATGCCCCTTTTAATGCACCCCATGATCCTATTTGCTTTGGCTGCTGCTGCCTGACACTGGCTGCTACAATTAAGTTTACTGTCCACCAGGATTCCCAAGTCCTGATGACTGCTTCATTGCAAACAATGCCTTACGGAACCGAGTGTTGAATGCTACACAATTCCAGGCAACTTCATGGGAGCTGAGAGGCAACCAAGTGTCACGTCATACCATGTGTAACCGGTGAAATCCGGCAAGGGTACCTGACGTCTCCCTCATCAATGGCGGCCATCATTTCTGCTCAGAGTGAATCGACTTTTATCACTGAACAGCACTGAGGATCACTGATCGCTCATCAAGTGTAAATGCTCTATGGGCCATGCAAGATGATGATGCCTGTGCCTGGAGGTTTGGTCAGGTTGTTTAGCACACAGACCATGCTGATGTAAATGGTCACCTCCACCTCCCTTAAACGTGCCTGGAGTTGTGTGGTATACATCATCCGGTTCTGCAGGGAATTATTTACAATGAAGTGGTCATCAGTGTGTGATGGAACCTAAGGACGTCCACTTCTTTGCCTTTCTGTGACCCTTACAGTCTCTCTATATCTACATTGCAACCTGCTGATGACACTCTGTGACACTCTAGGCTCAGTGGCCACGTCTGTCTCATGGCATCCTGCTTGAAGCCTCGCAATGGCGAGGTACTTTTCATCAGTTGTGAGGTGTTGCTTTGCTCTCATGATGTCAAAATGTGAACAGCATGATGAGGGGGACTGTTTAAATCCCATTTCAAATTGATCCCCTAAGTTTATTGGGTGATTTAGAAATCAAACACTTGTTGGAAATTTTGTCATTAAACTCCTTGTTAAAGATCAGCAAGTTGTGCAAAAAAGATGCTGTCATTTAGTTAATTTAAAAACATTTACGAGAAATGTTATGTTCATCCTGAAATTTCAATCAAAAGGCAAATATTCCTAACTTTTTGTAAGTAGTGTCTATCTATCTATCTATCTATCTATCTATCTATCTATCTATCTATCTATATGATTGTTTTTTTTCAACATTTGTATTTGTCCTAATGAAAGTACTAGTTTGATGCCAAAATGTACAACTTTTAAAAAACTGAACTTCAGTTTGCCACATTTCTATGCCTTTGCCCCAGCAGTGCCCACAAATTCCATGGTCTATTCTCCCCTATGACATTTTATACTAGCTTCTCTTAATAAAAACTGCATCTAGTGTCTGACTTCTCGCTATTCTATATGCTTTAATTCTGTCGTTTTCTATTCTTACCTACTGCCTTTGTCCTTCCTGCTTCATTCTACGGGATCACCCATCAGCCAAGCGCAAAATGTGGAAATTAAAGACATTTGGTAGTTTAAGAAATATTTATAAAACAGGTAATAAACATATAATAGCTACATTGTATGTCTATGTTTCATCTTCAGTAAACTAGTCTGATGAGAAGCTAGTACTGGTCTCTGGCCCATTTACAAGAGAAATCTAGTGAAAATCCTCCTCTGGTATGTCACAGGTACAATACATGTCTTTAGGTTTCTTATACTTATTGGTTTTATATAATAAACTGTGACATATCGGAAGATCATTATGACTAGATCTTCTATTAAATAAATAAAAACAATTGTCCAAACTGAATTAAGAAATAAAATACATAGGGATATTGAAATTAAGATTTCATGAACCATTTAATTTATTATATCATTTAGCCATACTGCTTGTTGTAACTTTATATGTCTGGAATGCACAGTCTATATGCAACAAACTCTCCTACATACACAACCTCTTTATATCACGGAAATTATCCTTCCTTGGTCTGACAAACACAGCTTCCCCTGCCGTGCTCTCCTTTTGTGGCCTCCAGTTTACCCACACTCCCTGTCACAAGAACAAGCATGGTGAAGGTGTTGGTTTTCTCCTGTAAGATACCTGCTCCATGGTCCCCATTCCACCTCTCCCTTCCCTCACACTCTCCTCCTTTGAGGTGCTCTCTGTCCACATCTACTCCCCCTCTAACCTCCAAGTGGCTGTCGTCTACTGACCTCCAGACCCTGCCACCGCCATCCTTGCCACTTCACCTCCTGGCTTCTCCACTTTCTTTCCACTGAGATCCCCACCATCATCATGGGAGATTTCAACATCTCTCTCGATACTTCCCACTCAGCTGTTAGCAAACTACTTTCCCTCTCCTCTTACTTCGGCCTCTCTCAGCGGACCTCTGAAGCCACTCACGAAGACGGACACACACTGGATCTAGTCTTCACCCGCCTTTTTCCCATATCTAACTTTTCAAACTCTCCTCTCCCTATATCCGACCACAACCTGCTTACCTTTAACACACTCTCCACTCCACCTTCCCTTCCTGTCTTGAATCTAGTACCCTTGCAGAAACCTTCAGAACCTTAACCCTCGCACTCTCTCTGACTCTCTTGCACCTCTATCAACCATATCTTAATTTCATGACCCTGATGCAGCCACCACTTTCTACAACCACACAATCTTCTCTCGATTTGGTTGCCCATCTCACACACAACAGAACCCGCAAATTCAACTGCAACCCTGTCACACAGATTCAATTAAAAAGCTGAGGTGAGCTTCCAGAATTGCTGAACACCGCTGGAAGAAAACCTGCTCCACCGACGTCCACGTCTCATACCAGCAATTCCTCCACATCTTTAAGTCTGCACTCACCTCTGCCAAACAGCATCCTCTTGCCATCTCTCCTCTTAACAGATGGTATTGCACTCACTTTTTAAGCAAGATCAACCTCATCAGAGAAAGCTTCACCCCACTATCCCCACCGCCAAACTCTACACTTACATAGTCCCCACTGCCCGCCACTACACTTGGACAGTCCCACCGCCAGCCCTTATACCAGCACATGCACTTCCCCCCTAACTTGATTCTCCACTGTCACTCATGACAAGCTTTTCTATTCTAAAACCCATTTCTTCAGGCTTGCCTATAACCTTCACTAAACTTGTCACTACTTCCTCCACAGACATGTCTGCCCCTCACCTCCTGTCTCTTTCCCCCTCCTTGTAGATTGTAAGCTCTCGCGGGCAGGGTCCTCTCTCCCTCTGTCGTGCCAATTGTCATTATCCCTTATCACTGTACTCGTTTGACTTATGTAATGTATGTAACCCCCTCGAATGTACAGCGCCCTGGAATCAATGGCGCTTTAAAATAAATAATAATAATAATAATATTCTCCAAATCCAACCTCACTACCTGTAACCTTGACCCACTGTCATCCCACATCATTCCAGACCTCAGTGCTGTTATCATCCCAGTCTCACCCATCATGTACTGCTGTCAGTTGGTAGTACATATGTATTTACGGTGCTTTAACCATCATAAATGGTTATTTACTATTACATTTTTCTACGAGATCACACAAAACATTTTTTTTTTATTGAAAAGCATTTTAAAACATTGTTCTGAATCTAGATATTGCTTTTACATACATGTTATGGTCCTGATGCACTGATTTCCTCTAAGGGTATGCTCACACGGCTTGTGTTTTAGAACCTCGCGTAATTCAAAACCACAGGGGCCCAGCAGCGCCCACATGTCAATTCTCCCCCCACGCGTAAAGTCCGATCATATTGTACGCGTGGGGAGATGACGTGTAATCCATAGCTCTCTATGGGAGCTAAGAATTACCGTAATTTGCGGCACGAATTTCACCATGTATAAGGGTATGTTCACACGGCGTAATTGCGGCACGTACAGTACGCGCCGCAATTACTCCGGGTGCTAGTACGCGCTCACTCACGCGACGCGGGGGGGGCCGGCATCCCGCCGGACCCTTAGACAGTCATTACGCACTGCGAATAAGTGACATGTCGTATTTTATGCATGGGGAGATGAGTCGTAATCCATAGTTCTCTAATTATGAGGCGCATTTCGCCGCATATTAAGGACAGCACGCCACGAAATACGCCCCAAAATAAACCATGTGAACATACCCTAGAGCGCAATACGTGGCCAAATGCGCGCCGAAATATGCAGCAATTTAAGCCGTGTGAACATATTAAACTGATGAGAAGAAACAGCTTCTAGTGTATCAGTTATTGTTGGCTGTTCTGCAAATTCAATAGGTGAGACTAAACTACCGTGCATGTGTAACCACAGGCAGTGTACATACTAAGTGGACGTTCTAGGAGTTATATAATAGCAATATTTAAACATAGAAGTATGTCATTCAAGTTATTATAATTAATTTTGCAACATACAACTAAGAAGTGCAATATTTACGTGAATTTATTTATTTTTAACACAAACTGTATATATTAAAAAAATAGTCCATAGAGACTAGATGCACATTGGGATCTGTAGAATTAATGTCAATATTACACATGATAGTGTGCATATGCATGATAATTTTTTTTTGCCAGCAAACTGAAAAATCAAAATGAGTGTCCAGGTATTTATGGGCAATTGCCAGCCAGTTCTTACATTACCAATTAATACATTATAGAGTTCTTCAATAATAATAATACCATATAGTGGACTAATAATACCTCTATACACTACTTATACAACAGTGTCAAACAACTTTCAAACAGTGCCCAAATAAAACCGCAATAGAGACTCCAAACATTCATACACTGCAAATATCAGTGCTCAGACCCAAGTATGGCCAAACCTTACTAATACTGGATTCATTGTATTGATTTAACACTAGTTTGAAGGATATGTGTTATTTTATTAGTATTGTATGTATTGTTATAGTGGGATTTGTTGCACCTTGTGTCTTATCATTTCCATTTCATCTTAAAGAAGAGAATTTTGAATTCATCATTGTATCCAGCACTGGTCAAACATGGCATTTCGAGACCAGCAGTTTTGAGGAAAGAGATTCTTGGGTTCAAGCTATAGAAAGTCAGATTCTTGCAAGTCTTCAATGTTGTGAAAGCAGCAAGAATAAAGTAAGTAATTTTATCAACTTTACACCAATTTATATAGAAGGGAAACATAAAATAGTAGATCCCAAATTAATGTTTTTTTATTTGTATTTTAGGAAAGGTCTAGCTACAAAACCAGTTTTTATGTGTATTGCTGCAATGTATCTACAATTAAAATAAAAAAAAAGTTAAAATTTTGTGGAAAAAGGAGAATCGAGACTGTTATTATTTAGAAATCTTTTGTAGCCATATTTTATTTGCAATAAAACACATATCAGAAGTAGAAGGTTAGACATCTTTCCGTTCAATTTGAAAAAATTAACTCATTTGAAAATTGATGGCAACACATGTCAAAGAATTTTGGGCATAGCCATTTCCACATGTGTAGCATCCCCTCTTCTTTCTATAACAGTCTGAAAACATCTTGGAAGTGAGGAGACCAACTACAGAAGGGTTGGAGTGTCCCATTTTATTTTAGGTAGGATTCTAGCTTCTTAACAGTCCTGGGTCATCTTTGCCAGATTTTTCATTTTATAATAAGCCAAATGTTTTTGTTGGTGAAAGGTCTGGACTACAGGTTGGCAGTTCAGCATCGGGACTGTTCTTCTGAAGAAGTATGCTGTTGTGATGGATTCAGTATGTGGTTAAGCAATGTCTTGCTGACCTGAAAAAGATGTTATCTGATTGTGACATATGTTCTTCTAAACCTTCTATGTACTGCTGAGCATTGAGAGCACCTTGCAAGATGTGTAGGCTGCACATGCTATAGGCACTATTACAACCCCATAGTATCAGAGATGCACGCTTTTGAAGCTGGATAGTCCATCTCTTCTTAAGCTACAGGACATGACATCTGTGGTTTTCATAATTATCTTGAAATTTTGATTCATCTGACATTGGTACATTGATGAAAGGCAAAAGTCTTTGTAATTATATGGTATTTAACCTTTTACTAAAATTGTTCCACAATTTTTTCACAGTTTGATGAGCATCTGACCATCTCTGCTTATGAGAAACTCTGCCTCTCCAACATGTTTTTTTATACACAGTCATCTGACATAGCTGAAAATTGTCTCCCCAACCTATTTTTCTTTAGTATAATTTACTTTTCTAGCTTTTTGTTAACATTGACCCAAATATTTTAAGATATGTTGCTGCCATCAATTTCTAAATGAGTTAATTTCAAATGAATGAAAAAATGTCTAACTTTCAACTTCTGATATGCTCTATGATCTGTTGAAATAAAATATTTTTTATCAGAGATGTTATGAATGTAGCATGCTACGAATAGCAGGATCCTCCCTTATATTTAGTCTTATTTTTGTTAGTTTATTTGTGGTGGTTGCATAGGAACAGCCTCACACCTGGTCTATCAGGGCAGATCAGCTGTAAAAACAGGGCTCATTTAGAGTGGGAGTTTCTGTTTGTTGGCTTTGGTATAAAGTTCCCTGATTTTAACAGCAAGTTCTGTCATCTAATGGTTGTCATCTGCTTGGGTAGTTATTATTCGGCTATGCTCAAGTCCTTTTGGTATTTAAATACTAAGAGTCATAAGTGGAACCCAGGAAAGCCAACTGGTGTAGGTGAAGCTAAAATCTACAGGCTTGTATCAACCACCATTGTTACACAGCAAAAGTTAAGAAACTTTCCAAAAAGTTCCAATTAAAGGTCTATTGTTTTGCATCTAGAACCACTATGCAAACCTCCCTTTTAAACAACTACTGTACAAGCAAACCCTGCATATTCTTACTTTGCAATCATACTGCTATTAATTGGAGAATGCATGCTTTATTCAAACTCATTTTCATCATGGTTGTGCTGTACAAAGGAACAGGAAACTTGGGACTCTCTCTCTTGTGATCAGTGCTGTCCCCAAAGGTGATCACACATTGATAGGTGATAGTGAATAAATGCTGAGAAAGTAAAATCTGTATAGATTGGCTGTATGTATTATGCCATTACTTTCTAGATGCAGGAATGATTTGATGAACTCATAAATCCTTTGATGTTGTTAGCATCTATATTGCATGTCTCACAACAGTTTAAAATATTTTATTATCTCAGTTTCCCATTTGTTGTTTGTTTAAATGACAATAAACAACTGTGATTTCGGTGAGATTCCCTTTGGCTCTTATTCAGAGGACCTAATCCCATGAATCCCTAGTAATGTTATTTTCTAAATATGTTTTATAGAATATCATGGGGCTTTATAGCTAGATTTCTCCTTATACAGAGGATGTCACAGACCACAAAATATTCGGCTCATGTTTCATAATATAAAGATCCTTATAAAAACTAGTCATGTACTGGGTCTTATTTTACAGTTTAGTATTTGTTTTAATTTCGGAAAGATTGTATTGTAGAGTAAATGTTGCTTGAGTGCATTCTACAGAGTACAAGAGTAGATTAAAAATTAACAGCCAAAATGTTTAATTTTTAATTAACATATTACATGTATGTCATTTCAGGCCCGCATGGACAGCCAAAGTGAAGCTGTAGCTATTCAAGCTATCCGGAATGCTAAAGGGAACAATTTCTGTGTAGACTGTAATGCCCCAAGTATGTCTCCCTTTTACTTACTGTTGAAGGGGTTATCCACTTCACGAATAATTTATGGGGTTGTTTTTGTTTTTTTTCTTAACGGCATAGTCTAAGTAAAAAAATAATCAGAATATTTGAGCATCTCACTGTTCTCCTGCCAATGCTTTTCCAACACTCAACGATTCTCTTCTGATCTCCTGGTCTTCTTAACACACAAGAAATGGATGTAATCAGTGGTCACTGTGGTGATCGCCCTCAAATAGTGATTAGCTGAATTGGCATTTCTAGTCTTTTTCTGTGTGTTGAGGCAGGACCAGTACATGGAGACCAGCTGGGAGCCGGTGGGCATCGAAACAACACCAGATTGTTGACATGAGTAATGCTTATTTAATCTTTTCAACTCAGACTACCTCGTTTTAAAAAAAGATTTATCCTACTGGAAAATCCCTATAAAAAAAGGACCCAATTTTGAACAACCCTTTTTTTTAAGTGAAAGCCTTGCACAGACTAGGATAAAATAAACATTGGGATCCTCTGATGTTTTAACATGCTAATATAGGGCAGAAATATCTTAGACTTGGAACAAAGCAATAGGTTAAACAGGCCAATGCAAAGGCAACATTTAGGGAAGTGCAATTTTCTTAAAATTTTTATTTTAAATAAACTCAGGCACTGTGTCTAATAATACTGTTGGAAACTATCATACATACTATGTAAGTATTACACTAATAAACTATATAACTATAGAACTATATATAAATTCGCCTGATTTCTTCACTCTTCTACTAATAAACTGTGAATGCTCAACAAGTAAGAGTTGCATGTAACTGGGTGTATGTGGGCTGACAGCTAAGGGCTTAAAGATTGACTGTCAATCCTTCAGTGTTTATGCTGAACTTTAGAGGCTGAAGGTCAGAGCACATTCTGAAAATTCTGAAATCCCTGGTCTAAAAGCAAGAAAACTTTTCCCACATATGGAACACATTGATTTTTTTCTTAAAACTTCCAGGCACCAAGCCTTATTCACCATAAGCAGCAAAAATGTATGTGAACCCAGAAAATGTTCCTGCTGTGAATTGCTGCATATAATTAGCAAATCAAAAATGAAAATGCTTAATTTAAAAAGTAGTATAATGTTGTACCATGTTAGCCATAGAAAGTTTTAGAAGAGTGAAGAAATCAGACGATACCTTTTAGAGGCTAACTGAGTATATTTGATGGTGAGCTTTCGAGAGTACTAGCTCCCTTCTTCATCATGTCTGAAGAAGAGAGCTAGTACTCTCGAAAGCTCACCATCAAATATACTCAGTTAGCCTCTAAAAAGTATCGCCTAATTTAAAAAATAAAACAGTGAGATAAACAATGGTATTATTATGCTAATAATTGATTGATAGCTTCTAAATTGTATCAATAAATGCCCCAGGAAAATGAGGTTGTTACTTTCATGAATATTTTATTCTTTTCTGTCTTAGTGACAGTAGGTGTACATCACCTGAACTGTAAGTCACATTACAAGTAGGAAAGAGGAGACAAGAAATAGGATAAGGTTGTGTTACAACCACAGTGTTTGTAGGTCAAATAAAAAGAGGATTTAAGTGAACACCACTAGTCCTGTCTTAAATACTGTATTTACTGTCTTGAGTTGCCCTCATTATCAGTTAGTGGCATTTCAGTGGTGGTGTCATGAAAAAGAATATGTTGTCCACATGACTGTATAAACAACATAAGGAGGAGTTTGTGAAACACATTTAGAACATTTTACTGCTGCAATTAGGGATTATGGACGACATGTATGAATGGGGCTGCGCCAGAATTCTGCCGTCAAAAAGCTGTAGAAGACCAGTTCTATAGATGTATGAACAGGCGTACTCCAAACTTTGAGGAGTTCTGTGGGTGTCGCACCACATTAGTAAAAGTAGATACATTTATGATTCTTTGACGCCAAAACTTTGGCGCAGAATAGTTAGAACAGCCAGACCAGGGTAAAGGTGGTGCCTGAGCCTGAGTTGTCGCATTGGCACTAGACTGCACCTGTATGTATGACCTGAAAAAGGAGCAGGGTCATACATTCTGGCGCAGTCTATACTACCTTAAAGTGATTTTGAACTGGTCTATCAGCGCCAGGTTTCATACATGTTGCCCTATGAGTTTTTCCTCATAAGACTCTGTCCACAGTATTTCAAGTTGAAATCCACGCGGATTCTGACTTTAAGTACTCATCTAAAATCAAAAGTAAATCATTCCTATTGACTTCAATATAAAATACATGTTATATATTTCTCTTTTCCTATATATTATGTGGCATTTTTTGATATTGTCACTGGTGAAAATGAGTAAACTGTTATTGTACTGCACAACTATATAACATATGCTGTAAATACTTGTATCCACTAGATCCCACTTGGGCAAGTTTAAACCTGGGGGCCCTGATCTGCATTGAATGCTCAGGAATTCATCGGAACCTTGGTACACATCTGTCTCGTGTGCGCTCCCTAGATCTGGATGACTGGCCTTTTGAGCTGACACTTGTTTTAACTTCAATTGGCAATGAAATGGCCAACAGCATCTGGGAGATGACAACTCGAGGGCGGACTAAGCCACACCCTGACTCCTCAAGGTATTGTGCTTAATCTAGTAAATGGTGATAGATGTAATATTATGTATCCAAGTAAAAATTAAGATGTATTTTGTCTGATATTTTGTTAAAGAGGAGTCTTCTGTTTGATTATCACCTTTTGGAGTTAAGAAAATAAATTGATTTTACAAATGTAATAAGCAGAGATGTGGATTCATTACACCAAAAAAAAAAACAACAAGGGAGAATTATTAAGACTTGTGTTTTATACATCAGTCAAAAGCTAATATTCCTTGAGGTAATGTGTTAAATTGATTAAAACACATACACCCTTAATAAATATGGCACATTTTGGTCTGACTTAAAGCTACGGTGGTGGTTGAAAGTTCCTGAACGCTTCAGAATTTTGTATATCTCTATATAGATTTGACCTAAAACTACATCAGATTTTCATACAAGTCCTATAAGTAGACAAAGAGAACCAAATATAGCAAATGATTGAAAACATTTTGACTTAATCCTTTATTTATTGAGAAAATAGCGCCATATCACATATCTGTGAGTGGCAGAAGTATGTTAACCTTTAGATTGGGTTCAGACATTGCGTTTTTCAACTGCATCAAAAACACAAGAAATTAAGACGTAGTTATAAAAAACAACAACCATGCAATATTTAATTAATTCAAGTCTCACCGACGTTCTAACTTAGAGTTAATTACAAAACCTTTTGCATCTTAAAAGTGCATGCAGCAAAAATGCACGCGTTTTTCACAAACTGTATGCCTTTCTGTTACATACTTTTTTATATACATGTGTTTTTTTGATGCAGTTGAGAAACACATGTAATAATACATGCTGTTAAGCAACATGTGAACTAAGCCTTAGGATTAGCAGACAATTTGAAGATAAAATTAAAATCAGGTGTTTTCACTCAATGGGATGACAATCAGGCGTGAGTGGGTGACCTGTTTTATTTTAAGAACTGGGATCTTTCCAAATTTGATATTTGCAAAACATTTGTAGAAGTGTTTCAAGGCGCAAACAAAGATGATTTTTGATGACCTCACACAAAGGGTTGTTGATGTTCATGAGGCTAGAGGTTACAAAATCATCTCTAAAGAGTTTAAATTCCACCAATCCACAGTCAGACGGATTGTGTACAAATAGTGGAATTCAAGATCATTATTAACTTCCCTAGGAGTGGTCGACCAACAAAGATCACACCAAGAGCAAGGTGGATAACAGTTTGTGAGATCACAAAGCAACCCAAGGTATCCTCTAAGCAACTAAAGTCCCTTCTCTCATTAGCTAATGTTAATGTTCATGAGTTCACCAAGAGAACTCTGAACAACAATGGCGTGCATGGTAGGATTGTATGGAGAAAGTCACTGCTCTCCAAAATGAACAATGCTGTCTGCAACAGACTAGATTGATGAACCAAAAAAACCCTTTTTGGTTTAAAAGCAATTTGTTATTTTTGGGGAAGAATAAAAAACAAGAATTCCTGCTTAAAAAACCTCATCCCCTTTCTGTGAAACACAGGGGTTTTTGGGCCTTTTTTTGCTGAAATCTGGGCAAGAAAGAGTTTGCCACCCTTTAAAAGGGGAAAGGGCACCCATAAAAAAAATTTTTTAGGGCCCAAACGGGCGAAGCATCGGGGGCCCCCCCTTTCTACCAACTTTGCCCCCCCCTATCAACACCCGCCCCCTACCTGCCCAAAACCAAAAAAATAAAAATGCATTTGAAAACCATTTTTTTTGGACCCGGTTTCTTTGGATTTTACAACTACGGGGTTTATCTTATTGGGGCGGTCAGTAATTTAAAAAGGGGCCGCGAATCCCGCCACATGTAAATGGCCCCCTTCACCACAATAATGAAAACGGGGCCAAACCAGTTACCCGGGAACCAAATTTACAATAACAAAATACACAAACCAAATAATTCCACCACATCATCACCAACAAAATCCCCACCAAAGAGAGACTAAAAAATCCCGGGGCGTACTGTTACTAAATATAACCTTTTTACCAAGACAAAATACCTCCAAAACATTCCCAAAATAGTGGTAGAAACAAGGTGCACACAGGCAGTTACGGGCTTTTGATTTCAAAAGGTGACAACCTGTTTGATGATTGTTCAACTTTTGGGTTTTTCTTCCCCCCAAATTCACCCCAGCCCCGCCAGGGGCGACTTCTCCCAGCCCCCACTTTTCCCTTTGGCAGAATTTACACAAACCCCTTTAGATTTCTCACTCTTATCATCCTCCCCCCCTATTTTTCCCCCATTTTTCCAAACTCCCCATCCAATAGTCCCCCAAAAAGGTAATAAAAAACCCCCTTAGTCCCCTTTTTAGTTTAGGTAGTTGGGCCCCTTTCCCCTTTTAGGTAAAATATTTGGGCTTCCCGGAAAGAATAATGGGGTAGCAAAGCGGGGCCCCGGGGAAATAATAGGTAGCTATTGGGGCTCCTCTTAAAAAAAGTTTAGTTACTAGGGGCTCCTCTTTAAATAGTTTGGGGTATTTTTTTGGGCTCCTCAAAAATAGAAGGTACTAGGGGCCCCCTCGAAAATAAAAAAGGGTAGCTAGGGGGCTTCCCGAAAATAATAGGTAGCAAATTGGGCACCCCCGTAAATAGAAGGAAGCTAGGGGGGCCCCTCCCCGTAGATGATATGGGCTAGGGGGGCCCCCGTAATAGTTATGCTAGGGGGGCCTCCCCGAAATAGATGGGTAGCAATTTGGGCCCCCCCGGTAAATAATAGGTAGCTATTTGGCCCCCGAAGATAATAGGTGCTATTTGGGGCCCCCCGTAAATAGATTTTTTACTAGGGGGCCCCCAAATAGGAAAAGGTAGTTTATTTGGGGCCCCCCCTAGATAGATGGGAAACTCGGGGGCTCCCCGTTAGTAAATAGGGGAGCAAGGGGGCTCCCCGTAATAAAAGGGTTACTAGGGGGCCCCTCCCCGAAAAATAATAGGTGGGTTTAGGGGCTCCCCAAATAGATGGGTACTAGGGGCTCCCGAAGATGTTGGGGAAAGCTATTTGGGCCCCCGTAGATAATGGGTTACTAGTGGGCTCCCCTAATTTTTATATATGTACTATGGGGCTCCCGAGGGATTAAAAGGGGGAGCTGGGGGGGCCCCCTAAAATTTTAAAAGCAAAGGGGGCCCCCCAAGAAAGATAGGTGCATTTTGGGGCCCCCGAAAGTTTAAGGTAACTAGTGGGCCCCCCCGTAAAAAATAGTGTAGAAGGGTTTCCCAAAGGGATGGGATAGGGTAGCTAGTGGGGCCCCCGAAAGATAATAAGGGGAAAGAGGGCTCCCGAAGAAAGATAGGTAGCTATTTTGGGTTTCCCCGTAGAAAAGATAGGTGGGGTATTTGGTCCCCCTTTAAAAATTGGGTTGCAGGGGGCCCCCCCCCAAATAAAATAAAAATGGGTACTAGTGGGCTCCCTGTAGAAAAAAAATTGGGAAACAAATTTGGGCTCCCCTAGATGGGTTTAGGTAGCTAGTGGGCCCTCCCCGTAAAGGGGATAGTATTTTAGTGGGCCCCCTAGAAAGAAGGTTGCAAGGGGGGCTCCCCTTTAGAAAATTTTGGGTTAGCTAAGTGGGCTCCCGAAATAGATGGGTTAGCTAGTGGGCTCCCACAAAAAAAAAAAGGAGCTATGGGCCCCCCCGAAATAGATGGGGAACTATTGGGCCCCCTTTAAAAAATTTTTTTTAAAGGGAAAGCTAGGGGGGTTTTCCCCCCGAAGATAGATAGGGAAAGCGGGGTGGGCCCGTAATAAAAATTGGGTTCTAGTGGGGGCTCCCCGAAATAGTTGGGTTACTATTTGGGCCCCCCGAAAGTTTAATAGGTAGTTTATTTGGGCCCCTTAATATATAGGTAGCAATTTTGGCTCCCCTTAAAAATGGGTTAGCTAGTGGGCACCCCGAAATTTTAAAAGGGTACTATTGGGCCTCCCCTTAGATAGTAAGGTACTATTTTGGGCTCCCCGTAGTTTGATGGGTTTAGCTATTGGGCCCCCCCGGGGGGGGTAGATAATGGGGTAGCTAGGGGGCTCCCAAAAGATAGATGGGGAAACTAAGGGGCCCTCCCCGAAGATAATAGGTAGCAAAGGGGCCCCCCCAAAAATAGATAGGAAAGCATTGGGCTCCCCCGGAAGAAATTTAGAAACCCTAGTGGGCTCCCCGTAGATAGATAGGAAGTTTGTGGGCCCCGTAGATATTTAGGAACTAGTGGGGCTCCCATAGATAATGGGTTTTGCAAATTTTGGGCTCCCCATAGATAGATGGGTTTAGCTAGGGGGGTCCCCCCCCGTGGGATAGAAAGGAAACTGGGTGGGCTCCCAAAGGTAGATGGGTTAGCTTAGGCTCCCCCCAATAGTTTAGGTAGCAAATTTGGGGTCTCCCCGTGGGGGATATTAGGTAGCTAGTGGGCTCCCCCCCGAAAAATGGGATAGGAAAGCAAATGGGCTCCCTGGGAAAAGTTTGGGTTTGCTAGGGGGTCCCCCTTTGATAATAGGTACCCTAGTGGGGCCCCGAAATAGTTTAGGTAGCCTATTGGGCCCCCGTAGATAGATGGGTTTTGCAGGGGGGCCCCCCGTAAAAAATTGGGGGTACTGGGGGGGCCCTCCCCGAAAGATAGATGGGTTTAGCTATTTGGGCTCCCAAAGATAGATAGGTGCAATTTGGGCCCCCCGTAGATAGATATTAACCCTAGGGGGGCCCCCCTAATAGATAGGTACTAGTGGGCTCCCTTAGAAATTTGGGTTTGGGGGCTAGTGGGGCTCCCCTTTAGATAATGGGGTAGCTATTGGGCCCCCCGGAAGAAATTGGGGAACTGGGGCGGCTCCCGGGAAAATAGAAAAGGGTATTTTAATGGGGCCCCTTCCCCAAAAAAGGAAAGGGTAGCAGGGGTTTGGGCCCCCGAAGTGGGTTGGGTTTAGGAAGGGGCCCTTCCCCTTAGATAGATAGGTAGCTATTTGGGGCTCCCGGGTAGAAAGTTGGGGTAGCAGTGGGGGGCTCCCATAGATAGAATGGGTTTTGCAATGTGGCTCCCCGTAGTTTTAGTAAGGTTCTAGGGGGCCCCCGTAAATGGGAAGGGTTATAAGTGGGTCCCCAAAGATTATAGGTAGCTAGTGGGCTCCCCCCAGAAAATATTAAGCTTAGTGGGGCTCCCCTGGAATATTTGGGTTTGCTAGGGGCTCCCCGGGGGTAAAAAATAAAAAACCCAAAAGGGGGCCCCAAAGATATATGGGTTTTCAAGTGGGGCCTCCCCCTTTTTGATAGAAATAGGGGGGGCCGTGGGGGGCCCCCAAAAATTAATGGGAACTAGTTGGCCCCCACAAATTTTTAAGGGTTGGGTTTACCGGGGTGGCTTCCCCCGAAGATAAATAGGGTATGGGGCCCCCGTTAATGTTGGGTTTAATCATGGGCCCCCGTAGAAAGATAAGGGGGGAAGGTTAGGGGGGGTCCCTTTAAGGTATGATAAGATGCTTTTTGGGGGTTTTCCCCTTTAAAAAAATATTTTATTACTGGGGTGGGCCCCCCTTTTAGAAAATGGGGGAAAGCAAGGGGGCTCCCGAAAGAAAAGATGGGTTTAACAAAGGGGTTTGCCCCGAAATAGATGGGTTTTGCTAGTGGGCCCCCACAGATAGATAGGTAGCTGGGTGGGCTCCTTTTTAATAAAAGGGTTTACTAGGGGGGGCTCCCCGTAAAAAGGATGGGTTAGTTAGGGGGGCTCCCGTAGATAAATGGGTAGCTATTGGGGCTCCCCGTGGGATAGGTAGGTACAAGTGGGCTCCCCATGATAGTTTGGTAGCTAGGGGGCCCTCCCCCAAATAATGTTTAGGAAGCTATTTGGGCTCCTCGTAATAGATGGGAAGCTAGGGGGGTTTTTCCCCAAAAGTTTGATGGGGAAGCATTTGGGCCCCCTTTAATGGGATAGGTTTATTTTAGTTGGGCTCCCCCCTTAGATAGATAGGTAGCTGGGCGGGCCCCCTGCCAGAAAAAAAGGTAGCTAGGGGGCTCCCAAAGATAGATAGGTACTAGTGGGCCGCCGTAAAATAGTTAGGTAGCTATGGGCTCACGGTAGATAATGGGGTTAGCTCGGGGGGTCCCCAAAAAGGATGGGGTGGGTTTGGGGGGCTCAAAAGTATAGGTTTACCTGGGCTTCCCTGTAAGTAGATATTTAACCCTATTTGGGGCCCCCGGGAAATAAAAGGTGAAAGGCTGGGTTGGGCTCCCCCATAAAGGGATAGGAAAGCTCGTGGGCTCCCCGGGTAATGGGATAAAAAAGGCTGGGGGGGCCCCGAAAAAATTATGGGTTTACTACGGGGCTCCCCGTAAATAGAATTTGGGCTAGGGGTTTTCCCCGAAGAAAGAAAATTACCGGTGGGTAGGTAGGGGGGGCCCCCCATTGGTAAAATGGCCATTTTAGGTGGGTTTTATTTGTAAAAAAACCCTTGAGGGGGGGCCCCCAACTCACCCACCGGGGTGGGGCCCCGGGCCAAGTCTCCCAAGCCATGTGGAATTCTCCTCAAGCCCCCCCCCCCCCCCCCCCCCCCCCCACTATGTGAAGCTATTTACCCGCAACAAAACCCAGGGACGCAGGCTCTTTTTTGACCCAAGGGCGGGCCCCAAATTTTTAAACGAAATGCGGGGCCTCGGAAAAGAAGGGATTTCCCCCCTGGGGGGGGGCCTTTGGGGGGCCCCTTGTAAAAAGCTTTTCCTTTTCTCCAATCATGGGGGCCCCCCTTCAATGCCCCCCCAGCTGGGGGGGCCCCCTCTCACCCACCCTCAAAGACCCCACAGGGCGGGGAGGGGGGGGGGTTTTTGAAAGGGGCCCCACATGTTTTGGGAGAGGGGGGTTTTGGCCAAGGGGCCCCACAGAAACTGAATAAGGGGGCTATTGCCGGGGGCCCCCCAAAACGCTGAAGAGAAGGAGTTTTTTGCCAGGGGCCCCACAGCACTGAAGAGAGGGGGTTTTTTCCGGGGCCCCACACGCTGAAGGGGGAGGGGGGTTTTTTCCCTTTGGGGCCCACAGCGGAAGAGGGGGGGGTTTTTGAGGGGGGGCCCCCCAGTGCAAAAGAAAGGAGGGGGCTTTGGGGGTGGGGCCCCCACACCTGAATGGGGGGGGGCCCTTTTCCCTGGGGACCCCCACAGCGCTGAAGAAGGGGGGGGGGGGGCTTTTCCGGGGGGCCCCCACAGCGCTGAAGAGAGGGGGGTTTTTTCCAGGGGCCCCACGGGCGCTGAAGAGGGGGGGGGGGGTTTTTTTTCCGGGGGCCCCCCACAGCGCTGAAAAAGGGGTGTGGGGGGGCTTTTCGGGGGGCCCCCACAGCGCTGAAAGGGGGGGGGGGCTTTTCCGGGGCCCCAAAAGCGCTGAAGGGGAGGGGGGGGCCTTTTTCCAAAGGGGCCCCACGGGCGCTGAAAAAGGGGGGGTTTTTCGGGGGCCCCACAGCGCTAAAGAGAGGGGGGGGCCTTTTCCCGGGGCCCCACGGCACTGAAGAGGGGGGGGGGGGGCCTTTTCCAGGGCCCCACGGGGGCCGCTGAAGAGAGGGGGGGGTTTTTTCTAGGGGCCCCAAAAGCGCTGAAGAGAGGGGGGCTTTGATTTTGGCTTCCAACCCAAGGCGCTGAAAAGGGGGGGGTCCTTTGAGGGGGGCCCAAATGGGCTGAAAAGAGGGGGGGCTTTGAGGGGGGGCTCCACACGCTTTTAAAGAGGGGGGCTTTAAAGGGGGGGCTCCACAGCGCTGTAAAGGGGGGGGGCCCTTTGATTGGGGCTCCACACCTGTAAAGAGGGGGGGGGCTTTAAATGGGGTTTCGCCCCACATTGGGGGCCCCCCGGGGTGTTTCCCCCTCAGTGTCCCAGCGTCCGCCCGTTTCAGAATTGAACATGCAAAGCCCTAGGCAATTTCATTGAAACTTACCTCCCCCCCTTTTTCAGTGCTTTTGACAGGACAGCCGGGCCTCCCCTTTCCCTTTTTCTAAACCGGGGGCCGGGAAATCCACGGGGATCCGCCCATAGGGTGGGGGGAGACCCCCCCAAAATTAAATGGGGCGCCCCCGGCCCAGCGGGGGAAGGACCGCCTTTGGGCGGGGTCTCGGGGTTTTGTGGCAAAATTTCAAGGTAAAGGGGGGCCCGGCTGCTCTTGTCACAGCACGGGGGAGGAGATTTAAGTTACACTGAAATTGCCTAGGCTATCCCATGTACACCTACTGACGGCGTGCAGCTTGGACACGAGGGGGAAGCAGGGGCCCCCAAAAATGGTGTGCGGGGCCTCACCAAAGCCCCCCCTCCCATTTTTTGAAAGCATAAACAGCGGACTTTGGTATTTGAAAACAGGTTTATTGCCTTTTCCCTTTTCTACCATTGCTGGGAACCCAATGGGGCGTTTCCCCTGCCGGCGGGCCGGGGGTTTCCCCCCTTGCTTAAAACGGGGCCGGCGGCCCCTTTAACACCGGGACTACCTTTACCCCCCTAAGGGGGGGGCCTTTATTAAGGGAGCAATGAACCCCTATTTTATACCAGCAAACCCAAAAGGGGAAAATATCGGGAAAAAATTCTTTTGATCTGAATCCCCCCAAGAAAATTTGGGTCATGCTTCAAGATAAAAAACCCCAAATCACCCAAGTCTTTTTTACCAATGAAAAATTTGGAAAGAAAAATAAAGTTAAGTTTTGGGAATGACCAAGTGAAAGGGCCCCTTGACCAAAATTTTCAAAAAGAAATTTTGGAAAAATCGTGGGGGAGCAGTTTTAGGGGGGAGGAAACCCATGAACAACAAAAATTGAATTTTTTTGGGGGAAAGGGGCAAATTTCCTCAAAGGGGGCCCTATTTTTCACAGGGCCCAAATGCCCTGCGTACGGGCCGCAAATTTAATTGGGGTAAAATACGCCCCCAGCCCTAAGGTAATCCACATTTCCCTCTAAAATTCTATGGATTACTTCTCCTCCCCCGCCCCCCAAAAACGGGCGAGGGGGGGAAAAATTTTTACTTTTTCCAATTTAAATTCAGGGGGAAAAATAAGGGCGCCATAAAAAAATTTGACGCCCAAATGGGGCCGGGGGGGCTTTCCAAAGCCCCGCCCCACTCCCGCCTCACCCCCGTACACACGGCGTAATGGCGGGGCGAAATACGTCCTGCAATTAAGCCTTGTGAACATAGCCTAAGGAAAATATGCAGGACTATTCAACAATGATCAAAAACGTTCAGATGCAGCTATTGCTTATCAAAGGGGTCATAGGATATACTGAAAGCAAAGCTCACGTGCTTTTGCAAATCACAGATATGTGATATTGGATCATTTTCCTCAATACATAAATAATGAAGTCTAATATTTTATACTAATATAATTTTATCTCTTTATCTACTCTTAGTTATGTAGAAATCTGATGTATATTATGGTTAAATTTATGTATATATATAAAAATTCGGAAAGGTTTAAAAATGTTTAAGCCCCATTGAACAAGCATGTATAGATTTGTGTCTCATGTTGTGCCATTTTCTGGCATTTTGTAGTAACTGTTTATACCACTAAACTTTTGTAAATGGCTTAAAAAATTAATCAAGAGTCCAAGCTGGGTTAAGAGCAGAATGTGTAGAGACAAATGTAGTAGTTGTAGAGGCTTGAGCCAATTCGATTAAAGCACCAAGTGGGACCAAATCATAAAGCTTAAGAATAGGCTAAAGTAAAGATGATAATCGGAATTAGTAAAAATATTGACCAAATCACTTTTTCTTAGGCCAAGATTTTAGTTAAAAATTTCCCTTTCAGCATGTCATCAGATCCATGTTCTAGTGTCATGGTCTACCAGTCAAATGCCGTAATCATAATCTTTTTAAAGCTCATCACAATTGTATGTAACTAAAAAAGAGTTAATTTCTACCTCTTTGTGCAGTGAAAAAACTCACCTTTTCCTTGTTCCCATAATGCTCTACTTCCTCCAGTCAATTAAGGCTTGGTGTACTGGTGAGGACACTATGCAATTGTCCTGGAAACTCCAAGCAACATCTAGACAATTGAACAAAAAAATATTCCACTCCATATGTAGCTTGTATCATTTGATGGTGAGACTGCTTTATGTAGTGCTGTCCTACTGAACCCATGATGCTTGACTTTGCTTCAGTCATAGCGAAGATTTTAACCCTGTAACTCTGTACCCCTTAATATTATAAGCTACAAAGCTACATCTTTCTGAAAAAGTACGTCTATGTAGAATCAGTTACGATTATTCTTTTACATGTCTTAAATCTTATATTTATTATTTAGGGAGGAAAGAGAGTCATGGATAAGAGCAAAGTATGAGCAGCGGTTATTTTTGGCTCCATTGAAAAGCCCTGGTATCCCATTGATAAAGCAGCTTGTCAAAGCAGTTCAAGACAAAAACCTTGCCAGTGTCTTACTTCTCCTCGCTCACAGCAACAAGGAGCAGATCAACACCTTCACAGGAGATCGAGAAAGACGCAGTGCTCTTCATTTTGCCTGTGAGCTACCAAATGTGGTCATCACACAACTGCTTGTCTGGGTGAGGCATATTACAATAATTTCACATTTCTCAGTTTAATGCTTAAAGGGGATTTGCCACTTTATAAAATTCGCTCTGAGGCTAGCTTGTAGTTCTCTACCAACTGACCTCAGAGAATGGGGACATGGTCGCGATTGTGCAGGTCCACCTAGTTCATGCCTATGGGAGCTTCAAATATACCTTGCTTGGATATATTTGGAACTCCTATAGCTAGGAATAGGAAGAACTGTGCAAGTGCAGCCAACTTCTGGTTCTATGATGTTGTTTCAAAACATGCAATGAGCTGGTCTAAAAAGGGGTTTAGTGAAGTGGCCCTTTAAAACCCCTTTATGATTTTCATTGTACAAGTATGTTGTGTTTAGTTAGCCACTAAATTTTAATGTTTCTCGTTCCTCTTACAGTATGGTGTTGACGTGAAGGCCAAGGACATTAATGGTCATACTGCGCTATTCTATGCTCGGAGAGCTGGAAGTCAAGAGTGTGTGGACATCCTTCTTCAACATGGGTGTCCCAATGAGCCCTCAAGTTCTATGAGCACTCCTATCTTGAGAAGAAAAAGCAGTTGTACCAGCATTATAAGAACTGATTCTCGGACTGCCCTTGTATAGCCAGCTGTATCATTCACTGGCATGAGAAAGCTGGCATTAGATTAATGACTGTTGCCAGTGAGAGCTTGTCTGGTTATTCTTCAGTGCTAATGCGTAATTTGTCATACAAAGAAAAGCAAGACTTCAATGTATATACTGATGGTGTGTGTATATTTTGAAAGATGCATTTGGATTAATGCCAGCCATCTCAATGATATTTCCCCATTGTAATGTTTTCAGCTTATTCCCCCTTGTTGCTGTGATCCAGCATAGTAGTATTTAATGCCTTAATTCTTTCAGGACTGAAAGAACAGTAAAACGAAACGGTCCCCTTCTGTCGATGTTTACAGCAGGCAATTCTATCTAAACATATGTGCAATTCACCAGTGTAAAAGCCAGACATTTATACTTTGTAGATTACTGCTATCTCCGAGAATGTATGAATAGATGTGGCTGAGCAAAAAGCCACAGACCCGCAGTATGTCAATTCTTAAAAGCAATCTGGCAGCAGTTTTGACGCCCCAAACTGCTAAGAGTGCTACATAGGTGATCAGGAAAACAAGTTTAAACATATGGATGTTCTTGATAGGAGCATGGCCCAGGAAAAGTAGTTTTAATCTGACTTACACTGTGATTTTAAAGGAGTTGTCTCCCCACAGGGTTTCAAAGAATGCATGAAAGAAATTCTCTGTCACTTCCTGGTTCAATATTTGCATAGCCCATGCTTGTACAGCTATGTTGTCTTTCAATGCAATTAGATTAGATTAGCTTCTCAACACTCCAAGACTTCTATCTGTCCAAAACAAAAGCCTAATTACAGAGCTGTTTACTTGAGATAAATCACTTTTTACGTTGGCAGCACAGACCTACTGACACTGCTGACTGTGTGGATCATCTGTTATCTATTGAACAAACGCCCAGGAGATTGTTTAAGGCTGTTATGAGGACTGAATAGCCACAGAGTAATAAATTACTTGTACTTTTAGGGAAAAGAGGAACAATGCAATATATTTGGAAAATGTCTTTATTTTGTGTTCCCTACAATTTGAAAGCTATTCTTTGTAGCGAGACAACCCCTTTAAGTGTACACTGGGATTTCCCTAACTGTAAAGTGTCCTGATCTACCAGAGGGGAGAGGCTGGAGAGAGCCCAGGACATTTCACAGTTAGGGAATTCAGGGAGGATACTTGGAGTCATGGCACAAGATCAGGGTTGTAGCTACAGTGGGCGCAGCGGTAGCAGTCGCTACTGGGCCCTGCAGCCTGAGGGGGCCAAAAAGCCCTTCTGCCACCTAAGAAGACACCAGTATTGTAAATGGGACATGGTAATTGGGGGCCCCATTTCACCTTTTGCATTAGGGCCCAAGAGCTTAAAGTTACACCGCTGCACAAGATGATTAAAAATTCTTTTCCCTGATCATGCTCTTTCCACCAACATGCACAAAGATCTGTTTAAACTTGTTTCCTGGTCTGATTTGTGGGGTCAAAACTTCTAAAAGATTCCCTTAAATCTTCTAAAGGTTTGCAGTTTTGTAGAAGAAACACATAAAAAATAATGCGATGTTATACTGTATATAGGCACTGAAGTCATAGATGAAGACCAAACCAATCATATTTCTCGCCTTTCAGAGGAACCGATACAGTATGCTCTCGGATGGTCACAGTAGTAATGAGACTCAAAATCATACAATAACATGGTGTCAGTGTGACTTAATTCTACACCCCACATGACTACACATTGATTTTTTGTAGTAAAAATCCTTTAGATTCTCACCAAAAATGCACTTGTGAATAAGTCATTTTTATTCCTTTGTGCTTTAACATGTTTGCTCTTAAAGTTTTTAATAGCTTTTGAAATTTACAGTGATCTTAATCACTTATTTATCAATATTAAATGGGTTTTGTAAGAGGGCTGGGAGCAAACTTGTTAATTGGCTATAAATGTATAATTTTGTCATACAAAAAACTCTAAATTGTAAATGTGTACTTTCAGCATTGCCATTAAGATATACAACATAAATCAATTTCTCCTTTTTTTTTTTTTTTTATAAAATGTACTCAAACCAGTATGGTCACCCACGAATCCAGTTTCATAGAACACAGTGGCACATGGAGATCCTTATAGGATTTGTTTCTTAAAATTATTACTTAGCATGCAGCAAGCAGGACACCATGTATCCTATCAGTCTTTTGCATTCTTGCTCAAGTGACAAGGCTATTACATCACAGGGAGTAAATATATTGCCATCTAATGGTAATAATAGAGATTGTGACAGAAAGCAAACACGGTTTCCCAGATTTCCTATAAAATTTAGTTGAATATCTGAGCATTTCAAGCACTCAATCTTCCAAACATAGATGCACGTGTTGTTCCTGTGAGCAGCTCTCAACGTTAGTGATCGAGAAAGCCTTGTCCTATGTACAAAGTATTAAGGATGGTCAGTGGTGTAGCAGTGAGGAGTGGAGGGGGCAGCACCTTCCATGTGAGGGCTGAGTTTCTTTTTGGGCTGCGACTCCCTGTCAATGCAATGGAGGTGAGGGCTGAAAAATGACTGAGGACAATACTAGAAAGAGTGTTAACATTTGTATCAAGAATTTAAAGTGCTCACGCTATAAGATTCATTTTATTTTTTTAAATTACAATTTTCCATTTTATGTGCATATTTTCAAAACTTTGCTAATGGGACAAAACTGTAGTAAAATAGAACTGGCATATTTTCTTCTCTGTTCATATTTTTCATATTAAATTGGCTGGTTAAAGATGGATAATAAACTAGACGGCAAGATGGAAAGTCAGTAGTTAGGATACAGAAGATCAGCAGTAGAAGACATTGTATGTTTCCAAGACTCAAAAAATATGGTTTCTGAATCCAATACCTTAATAAATCAGTATTTCATGTAGATATGCTGTGCATGCGCACACTGCAGGTAGTGGACATGATGGCTGAACCATGGTCAAGATTATGGTTTCCCTTGGTTAGGCATTATGTTTAGCAGACAAAATTTTAGTTCTGAATTGTGAACTTATTTATATAGGAAGGCACTGTTTCCTTATCGTAGAAGTCTTGATATTTGATAGGTAATTTAGAGTCATTATATCTTTATTATCTGTACTTAAGTCATGAGTTACATACAGCTCTGGAAAAAAATAAGAGACCACTGCAAAATTTACAGTTTCTCAGATTTTTCTCTTCAATAGTAAATTTTTGGAGAGAAATGTACATTGTTATTTTATGATATAAACTACTGACAATATGTCAAAAATTAGTTTTTACAGTAAATGAGAAATCTTCAAAATAATAAAAAAGAAGCAGTGGTGTTAGACCTCAAATAATGTGAAAGAAAAAAAGTTCATTTTTATTGAGAAACAATAAGACTAATGTTTTAAGTCTGGAAGAGTTCAGAAATCAATATTTGATGGAATAACCATGATTTTTTCATTCAAATTTCTTTTGGCCTATTCCTAGCACTTGTTTTGCCATCCAGCCTGTCCTATTGCAAGACAATTGTGAAGACCACAACAGTGTTTTTTATACTTTCCTTCATTAAATAAGATTTGGTTCAGGTGATCACCTAATCAGAAGCACATTAAGTAAAATGAGGTGGACTTTGGTTGGAATTCAACTGACACTGGAATGGAATGGCTTTCAGACATGTAGAGATGCTGATTTTGAGAAAACTGTGCCCGTGGTCTCTTAATTTTTTCCAGAGTTGTAGAACAATAACAAAGGATGTCCACATGAGGTCAGAAGCAGGCACTGATAGTTGGCAGCACCAAGGAAGAGGAGAAATGAAAAAAGAATAGAACCAGCACCCTTTAAAATCACTAATTTATATTATAGATTAAAAAAATTGGACGAAACAGGAAAGTGAAGTTACTTGTTTATGCGTTTCTGTTCTTACCCTCGATGATATCAAGGCATGAGTTACAGTGGTCTTATCCTACATCCCAGTGTCTAATAATTTTAAATAGAAGTTAGAAAAAATAGCTAAAAAGATTCCGTGTCTTATGTATGAAGCATCGAGCACAATCAGTGGTGTAGCAGTGGGAGGTGGAGATCCAAGCACATTCTTGGGGGAGGCACTTTTCACATGAAGGCTGAAGGCTGATTCAGTGAAGGTGAGGGCTGGGAACTGTCCCTGGCTGAGGAAGAATCCCTCCACTTGAGTAGAGGGATTTTATTGTTGTTGTATCCTTATCTGTAGTAAAGGCATGACTTACAGTAGTTACATTTTCGAGGCAAGTTAGAAGGCATAACAAAACAAGTTATTTGACTAAATTTGAAATATTTTTTAATCTTGATATTTTATCTATAGATTTACTGAATGATTTATGCTTCTTTTGCTGTCTCTTTCAACTAAAACTAAGGCATATCAAAGAGGTTTGTTGTATCTTACCTTTTAACTTCTATATAAATGTATACAGTAAACATTTTGCTCCAGACTTGTCCCATTTTAGCATGTTTTTGCACAGAGACCATATATATTGCATTCATCTTGGGCTGCATTTAGGTGAAAAGTGTCACCAAGCACATGCACAGGCATATGCCACAATAAACGAAGCATTATGGGAAAGGGGCTGAGAAGCCCACAGCGCCCTCTGTTGGTTGTAACAAATCCTCAATTTGCTTTTTACCCACCGAGTCTTGAGAAAGCAAAAAGGATTTTTTAGCCAAGCTAGTATCTCTCATCTACAGACAACGCTGTTTCGGGATTTTTGTCCTTCTTCAGTGCAGAGTAGAGAAGATACTGGCTGGCTGTGTGGGAGGCATCGGGTAGCTCAGGAAGGGAAGATCTCTCCTTAGGGAGAGCACCGAACGAACGGCTTGTAGAGTTTTTGTTTTGCCTTTTCGCCCTCTACTTAGCATCTGCATATCACAAGGCATTATGGGAAAGGGGCTGAGAAGCCCACAGCGCCCTCTGTTGGTTGTAACAAATCCTCAATTTGCTTTTGACCCACCGAGTCTTGAGAAAGCAAAAAGGATTTTTTAGCCAAGCCAGTATCTCTCATCTACAGACAACGCTGTTTCGGGATTTTCGTCCCTCTTCAGTGCAGAGTAGAGAAGATACTGGCTGGCTGTGTGGGAGGCATCAGGTAGCTCAGGAAGGGAAGATCTCTCCTTAGGGAGAGCACTGAACGAACGGCTTGTAGAGTTTTTGTTTTGCCTTTCGCCCTCTACTTAGCATCTGCATATCACAAGGCATTATGGGAAAGGGGCTGAGAAGCCCACAGCGCCCTCTGTTGGTTGTAACAAATCCTCAATTTGCTTTTGACTCACCGAGTCTTGAGAAAGCAAAAAGGATTTTTTAGCCAAGCCAGTATCTCTCATCTACAGACAACGCTGTTTCGGGATTTTTGTCCCTCTTCAGTGCAGAGTAGAGAGATACTGGCTGGCTGTGTGGGAGGCATCGGGTAGCTCAGGAAGGGAAGATCTCTCCTTAGGGAGAGCACCGAACGAACGGCTTGTAGAGTTTTTGTTTTGCCTTTTCGCCCTCTACTTAGCATCTGCATATCACAAGGCATTATGGGAAAGGGGCTGAGAAGCCCACAGCGCCCTCTGTTGGTTGTTCCAAATCCTCAATTTGCTTTTGACCCACGAGTCTTGAGAAAGTAAAAAGGATTTTTTATCCAGGCCAGTATCTCTCATCTACAGACAACGCTGTTTCGGGATTTTTGTCCCTCTTCAGTGCAGAGTACAATAAACGAATGCAGAATGCCACAAAAGGTCACTTTTTTGACGTAAGTTTGTCTGCTCAAACTCCACGGCCATTTCTTTTTCTTGACAGATTTGCATTGCCTAATTACAGACAAAATAACATAGAATACTACATTGCTCGATCCATTAAAAAAAAAAAAAACAACTCATGGACCCATTATAGGACAATAAATATGTTACAATTAGTCAACACTGGAATTGTAACTCATCAAGTCATAATTCAATTTGAATACGACCTCATGCAAGAGCAACCTCTAACTTGGCTTAGAAGGCATCCCACCATAAAGTAGGAAGCTCATTGAACTACTAAGGTAATAAATATGCAATATATTGCTTACAACTCCATTATAACAACTTGTGAAACTTAGTTCCATTCAATATTACATGAAGGAGAACATGTCAAACATTAAATCAGACACGCTTTTCATGAAGACAACCCCTTTTCTTCTTTAACGTCTACGATCAGCTGTTATCACCTGTGAAAGTTATGTCTGGCCATATATTATAGTACATGAAGTATTGGTGGCCATTTAAAGACATGGCTGATTATGTAATACATGAAAGAGCCAGCCATAGCATTACATGCCCTTCCCTGTGGAATATGGACATTGTTTTGACAAAACCAAGGCATATTAAATGTAGCTGTAATGTTGTTAAATTAATAAGATTGGACTCAATTTGTTTAGGCTATTTCTTTTAATTCATGTTCTTTGATAAAGGTGCCACTACCAGAATTGACATCAATATATGAATAGGGATTATATGAATTCAATGAAAATAAACATATATTTTTAAATGAATCCTCAAGCCTTCAAAGCTGTGGGTGCTTTGCACTCGAATGTATGAGTAAAGAGTGTTGTTTTTTAATGCAAACCTGTTTCTATGTAAATTTTTTGGAAAAAAATGATATAGTATTTAAAAATAGACAGCTCACTTCCAGACACAGTCGTGAACTTGTTTTTGCCGTGCACATGGTAAACGATATCTTTTGTGAATTTCTGGGATAACTGTATAATTTATTGGTTTATTAGAACTATAGGGTATTGATTGGGTGTTTTTACATTTTGCGTGCAGTATGGCAGCTTAACAATGCAATCTTTACAAATCGTATATATTGTTCTGTGTAAGGCAGTTGTATGTGTTTTAGAAGTGGGGATGAAGATCTGTTAAACATTGCTATTGTGTTTTTACATTTTTTGTCACTTACCTCTTATATAGCTCATTCACTATTCATTGTGCTGTTTCATTTACAATTTCATATTTTTACTCCTGTTTTGATGTATTGTTTATGATATATTTGGGGTTCATGCCATATTGGAGTTCCCTTCCAGTAAATAAATTTAAAATGTGGCTACTAGGAAGAATCACCAGCAGATTTATCTAATTTATAGATAATTCACCTACTTATTCATTACTTAAAGGAGGATTCTCTCCACAGATTCACTTTAAACATGTAGGCTATTACCAAATACATTAATGTTCTGATTTCGCTTCCTTTCAGAGGTAGAGCAGCTTTTATCACCAGCTTGTGCACACAAGCTTCCCTAAGTTAACCATGGCAGTCGAGCTGGAGACATCACTCCCTGCTGTGTCCTATCAGCAGCCCAGGAGCTTGTCTATGTTTCTTACTGACAAACTTTAATCCTTTAGAGCTCTGTAGCCTTCTGCTCAACTGTATAAACCCTTCCATTCCTATGTCCCTCTAACAGACTCAGCTGGAAATAGCAGAGCTGATATGTCAATCACTGCTGGCAACCAATCCACAGGCTGAAGAGAAAGTATGAGCCTGAAGCTGGCTGTGAAGAGCAGGGTCTTTTAAACAGCCTGATGAGAAAACCCCTTTAAGTAGCTGTAAAATGCAGTAAAGTTTCACTTAGCAAATGAAGTTAGGCAGTACAATCATTTTGGGCAAGGTTGTAGTATACAGTGTAGCAATGTTTAACATGACAGGCGCACCATTAAAACTTGATTTACACCAAGATATTTCATTATAATAGATTGTCCTTAAGAGAACAATAAAACCGTACGTGAATCTCTACCTTTTATCATCATTGTGATCCTTAGGTTAAAAATTCTGTGTTGATTAATTTATAGTGGTCAGGCTCTGTTTTTTTGTGCTACAGGATTTTGCGAATTCCTTGCTAACATTTAGGCTTACTATTGCTCATTTGCCTTATTTCCAATATGGAGAGGGGAATTAGCTGCTCCCAGATACCTCGGGTGGCAGCTTTTCTCTCTAGAGAACAAAAGGACAAGAATGTTGAGGTCAACACTACCCAATCCTTACGTCTTCCATCATATGCCATCCAGGGGAGTCAGGACACCCCACACTGCTGAAGCAGTAGGGATTTAGTAGTGTTTGGTGTGTAAGGCCACCTTTAGATTTTATAGAAAACATGTGGGCTATCTGCATGCACAGTAAATTCAATGAATTCAGTCTAAACAGTATGTAGATAACCCTTTGTCAATGCAGGGGATTTGGACCTCTCCCAAAAAATGAATGGAACTTTCACCACAATAAAAAAAAGTATAGTAGGAAATTAATAAGCAAAAGATGTTGAACATTTTTAAATAAAACAAATGCTATTTGAAGCTGAACTAAATCAATATTGACATTCTCACTATAAACAATGGAAGTACAGTGCCAAAGTATTGTGTGAACAAGGCCTAAAACTACTATTTATTACTGCACAGTTTTTTTTTTTTCAACAGTTTTCAGGTTTCTTGATCTGCCTTATACATTTATACTTCTTTACTTATTACAAATTGTAAATTTATTTTAGAGTGTTGTGGTTGATATTTTTTATGTCCACCATCCAAATATGAATTACTGCCTGTTTATGCCACCAAAATGTAAAATAAATAAAATAAAGAAAAAAAAGGGAAAAAAATTAAATGGAAAACAAATTAAAAAAACTTACTGAAAGAACATTATTGTACATTTATATAAGTTTGCTTTTCTGGCTTCTTCACTTTCCAGTCGTACCTGTGACATATGTAGAAGCTGTGATTGTGCCTGACTTCTGACTTCTTACAATCCATTTCTCAGTGCTGAACATGTATTATAGGAAATACTGCAGATTAATCCAACACTGTCTGTTGAGTATCACTGAAAGGAATAAGGCTTAGAACAAAATAAAACTAGATATATAGTAGCAACACAAATGGGGGAGAGGGGTGTTAGTAAACTTGTTTTCAACTTAGCCTTTAAAAGCTACAAGCAGTTAATATACTCAGGCACTAAGAACGACATCTATGAACTCGCCTGCACCATTTATTTGGAGTATATTGCACCAAAAAATTGCCGGCATGGTGTTCTTTAGATTTATGAACAGGCGTATGGCCAAACTTGGCGCAATGTGCACCAGGCACAACACTTTTTTATGCGCCAAAGTTTGGTGTAAAACTGCCATATAAAGTTTGGCACATAACACTCTATAACACTTTCAGTTATTCTGACATATTATACTTATATATTTATAAACGGTGTTTAGGCCCCAAGTTACATAGATGTCACCCTAAGTTTATAAATACACAGGATACCTATGCCCACTCTACATATGCAATAAATATCAATGCTACTATATATAAATCCAAGTTGTGATCATAAAACACAATGGTGAGTAAAAGAAAAAAAAACATAAGTGTAAAATATTATGTTACCATTCGGTTATAGAGACTGAGAAAGTCTTGTTTTGAAATCACTCCTTTTAAAAATAATTTCATTAAAAAACTCAAAATTAATTATATTTTTGTTAGGTCCCTTCATGTAACAGTAAGCTTTGAAGGAAAAAAAAAGTTTTGCATTACTCTGTTATGAGTGGTTTATGCTTTATATGTTCACCCAGTGGTTATGATGTGAGTTGCAATCGGTCAGCCCATGTCATAAGAAACTAAAGTTCTTAATGAAATTTGTGAAAAGGTAATGGTGGACACATCTGTATATTCATTATGTAGCTTTAAGAATAGAAGGTCATCGAAGCAGAAATAAGCAGTTATTTGCACGTTTATTCTACTAACTGACCTTCACCAACAACCCTAAAGGATGATTCACCTTTGAAAAAACCATTTTATTGCTCAATTACATGAAAAAAATGTAAATAATTTCCTTTAAGATAAAAATTCATTTTTAATTTTTTTGCTCCTATATAAATCTATACGTTTCCATGGTAAGAAACATTGTGTAGCCTGATCTTAAAGTCTTACTGTCATCCATCAGCACTGTAATTCTTGGAAACCTACATGTTAGTGAGAATTAGGGAACAGATGTAAGCGAATATGACTGCAAAAAAGACTGTACAAGGTTTGTTTACGGCCTGTAACTATGGAAACATGTACTGTACGTCTGCATAGGAGCTGTAGACCCAAACCAATTGTAGAATTTCAGTGAATTTTAAGGAGTTTTTACATTTTGTTTGAAGTGGATCCAAAAATTGTTGTGAAGGTTTACTTTTCGTCCAAGCATTTGTGCGTGTAAAAAAGGTAGGAACTTTATAAATAGAACTTTTTAGCTGTATTTTTTATTTATAATCACATTCATTTAGATTTCCACATTATAAATTAATATATTAAAATCATCTGACTGTTTGTCAAGTGCAACACATTCACCTTCGATCTGTGTAGGTATACAGAGACATAACTTGAAGCTTCTAGGGCATAAACTACCATGTGCTAGTTATAATTCTGGTGTCTGCACCCCTTATAGCTATGCCCCTGTTAGTGTTTATACATAAGAATAAGTTGATTGCATTTGGCTTTTATTGCTGTTATGTAGATGGTAAAACTCTCCAAAAAATACACTTTATTCCTTTAGTGAATGGTCAACAGACAGTTTGGACTTTTCAGGAGATTGCATTTCCTACCCTAAAACTCCATGAAGTGAACAGAAACAAAAATACTAAAAAAGTTGTGTATGTGTTTTATTGCCAGGTTTATTTTGCAAATATAAAAACGATGTAATATAAGATTTATAAAATAAAGTGTTAAACTGTTTATTGCACTTTCCTCAACTGATTTTTTTCATATTGTGAAAATGCAGAAAACAAGACCATCAATGGACTGATTTCTCTCCTGCACACCCAGTAGTCGTGAACTTGACTGTAGGTTTATTGGATTATAGTCTCAATCTGTCAGTATAGTAGTTTATGGCAAGATGAGGACAAAATAGAGCCATAGCAGGTGGTGTTTCACAAACCAGTGTACTTCCAAATTATTGTTGTTAGTAAAAAGCCAGTGACATTCACATGACGAGTAAGGCAGATCTATGTCAAAAACCACATATAAATGTTTTGCTGTTATTACATTAGGTTTTTAGCCATCCCCCATTGAAATCAATGGTAAATTTCCTCAACTTTTCCACGTGAAATACAACCAAAGAATGAACATATTAAAAATTATTTCTAGAGTGTGTCAATTTTGAAAACTGACCGCAAAAAATTCAAGTTGAACTACAATGTGAATTTTCTATTGAGCTAAATGGGCAACGGTTTCTTTTGGTTATAGAACGTGTGGATTACGACATTAAATAATTGTTGTGTACACAGAGCCCTAGAGGGTTTCAATTTTCCAAATTTTTTATGCATATAACAATTAATGGAAATGCTTCAATGAAATACTTACATTATTTAATTTTATTAACAAATAGTTTCGTTATGAAACAGATAAAAATTTCAGATACTTTCTCTAATTTAGCAAATTGTTTAACATTAGAATTAAAGGTGTTATCCAGCATAAAAAAGTGAGAACTAGCCAGGACTGTTCTAACATTAAAAAAAAAAAAAACAACAACTCATATATCTTCACTTCTGTTTCCCCACCAGTACCCTGGCAACAATGTAATGTACATCATGCACATGGTGCTATAGCCAATCACTGGCCTTTGTGGTCTCTGTTTACAAGTACAGCAGGTGATTGGCAGAAGCATCTGGTGAACAATGTACTTTACTGGGAGCCAGTGAGGAACGCAGGAGCTGTGGCAGCAGCTGGATGGAGAAGTTCTTTAAGTGAAAAGGTTACCATACTGTTAGGGGTGGGCGGCGCTCGGTCTGCAGAGAGCAATGTTCTGCAGCAGCTGATTTGCGACCCACCCTGATACACATTCTGCTGGCAGCTCTGTGAGTGACAGAGTTCCAGCCACTCTGGACAGGGGGCGTGTCGCACCAGCCAATGGGAGGACCCGGAGGCCGCTCCAATCAGCTACAGGGGCGGTATCCGGGAATCACATTTAAACTCCCAGCTTGCTGATATTTCCTGGCTGTCTTTATACCTGTGCTTATTGCTTGTTTGTTTACCCGTGTACCGGACCTCGGCTTGTTTTCTGACCCTGTCTTACGTTCTGATTTTTTTTTCCTCGCCCCTTTTGGCTTTTGACCTCGGCTTTTTTAAAAGTCTTCTTTGTTGTTTTGTGATTGGCGTTTTTTTGGTTTTGAGCCGACTTGACTATTTTTCCTCCACAGCTCCGAAAACTCTAGCAGAAAGGGACTGTCGCCCAGTTTGCATCTGGGGCCTAGGGCGCCGTAAAGTAGCGGGGACAGTGGGCTAGGTTCCAGTCAGGGCTCACTGTACTTCCCTTGACGGATTTATCACGGGCCCCAAAACCTTCTGCTCTCCCTCACTTAAACCCCCAACAGCTCTGGTAGAGCAATCAGGGGCAAACCCTAGTAGTCCAGGATTGGGCGCGGGGGATACAAAACAGGAGACTTCCCCGAGTCCAAGGCCCCTGCACTACCTTCCCCTCCTGTGGGCCCCCCATCATTCCCCTGAAGTTTCCCGGGAACGGGGGCCCTTTTTGGTTTTTTTTTAGAGGGGGATGAAAACCCTGATTTTAGGCCCGCCCACTCCCTCGGGCAATGGGAAAAGGTGGGAATTGTTATGCCCCTTCCCTCGGGGTCCCCCCAGGCATAGCTTCCCTTTTTTCCCCTTGGTTCATCAAAAAATGTTTTCGGGACAGGCTTTGCCTCCTTGGGGGTATTTTTTTGACGCCCCGGATGGGAGCTGTGGCCGGGGGCCCAACTGACCCCCCTTAGGCAGAGTAAAAAGATGTAGGGGAGTATTGCCTAAATTTTTTTGCGGGTGTGTTCCGTTGGGGGGGAACACCCAGCTTTAGAGTCAATTTAGATTGGGGTTAGCTCCCCCATGGAAGGATTTAGGGTGGTTTACCCTATCCCGGGTAAATTAGATGAGCCTATGGCACTAGCCGTTTCTGGACAGACGTTTTAGGGGGGAGACTTTAAAGAGAAAGGCTACCCCCCCGGGGTGGTTATCCATGGTCCCTCTACGCCCACGGTTTCCCGATAAAAAACCAGAAGAGCCAATCAATGGGGGCTTCTTCTGCTACTGCTCTGGGGAAACCGGGGACACCGTGTATCCAGGGATTATGATTTCCTGTGGTGAAATGGACACGGCACAGGGAGTGCTCCAAGGGGAAGACCAGGTCGGAAAATTTAAGCCGGGTTTTTGCGGAAGATCCCCTGGTGAAGGTTTTTCCCTATTGTATCCAAAAAGTTCTGCCCAGTTTAAGATTTCATACTTTCGCGTCGGTCGGGGGTGGGGGTTTGTGGATTCGGGATCACTTCTAATTTTGTTGATGCTCTTTGTCAACGTCTGGCCTCCTTGGGAAAAGCTACTGATTCTCTGTGGGTTGGGCATTGACTCGCTCCACTAGCTTGGAGCACAATCCAACTATACCCCCTGAGTGGGATGGTGGCAGATCCATACATTGAAAAGTGTATTTATTTACATGGGAGGCTGCCGTGATGTGGTTTTGGGCTCCCCCGGGTTTAGAAACAAAACCCCGGTGTTTGACGGGAATTCAGGTGAATTGTCAAGGGGACAACGGTGTGTTGACAGATGTCTTCCTACCATACTGGGCAATATGGGGTAAACAGATTCCTTTTTTTCATTCGGCTTTGCTGCGTATTTTTCAGAAACAGCGGGATAACACCCCCCTAAAGATTTACACGTGCCATTGACTATTGCCCGGAGTGGGGTTTTCCCCAACTGTCTGGTCCAGAGAGAAGCCATAAAGCAAATATTGCAAAAAAGTTACAGAAGGGGGCAAAATCCATTTCGGTGTCCCCCATGGGTGCGGGGTTTTTTCTTTTGGGAAAAAGGATGGAGGCCTCCTCTATGCATAGACTCCCGGAACTTAGTAAGATAATGGAAAAAAAACCAATCCCCCGTTCCCCTTTGCCCCGATTGTTAAAATTAAACCCGGGGACAAGGGGTTTTTCCAAAGTTCAAACCTTTATGGGGCCAAAAAACCTCACCCGTCCCCCCCCCCCCCCCCCCCCCCCCGTAAAAGGGAATGAGGGAAAAACCCCCGTTTAAGCTCCGGGTCTTTTTAGTACGGGTGGCCTTTGGGTTTGTGTAATGCTCCAGCGGTGTTCCAAAATCGGTTAAGATGTTTCCGGTGAAACTCATTGGTGTTGTATGGTCATTTACCGGGATGCATTTTAATCTTTGGGAAAGATTGGTGTCCCGTTAAACAGCCGACAGGTATTGGGATCCGAAGGAAAAATATTTTGTTTGTAAAGCTTGGAAAAATGTGTTTTTGGGGTGAGGGGTCCTTTTTTTGGGGGTACCCTGACCTAAACCCATTTCGGGGAAAACCCCGCGGTAAAATTTCGGGCTATTCTCGATTGGGTCTGCCCTTATCCCTGATGGCCCCTGCACGGTTCCTGGGTTTGTATTACTATGTAAATTCATTCATAATTTTTCTGTCAGTTGGGGGCCGTTGACTGACATGTCAAAGAAGGGGTAAAATTCAGTAATTGGAAACCTGGGGCCCATAGAGGCATTTGAGAAGTTAAGCAGTGTTTTGCCACGCCCTGTTTGTTCAAGCAATTTGCTAACCCTTTGGTCGTTGGGGTTGATGCTTCGATAGGGTGCAGGGCGGTCTTGTCTGGGGGTCCGCTCTATGACAAACCCCCCCTTGTGCCTTCTTTTCACGAAAATTTTCCCTCAGCTGAAGGAATTATGAGTTGGGAACCGGGGAGTTTTTGGGCTATTAAGTGGCCTTCAAAATGGCAATTCCCCGAGGTGCCCAACATAAGTACGGTCCTTACTGATCATAAGGGTCTTTCCTTTTTTGGAGTGCTAAAAGGTTAAATCCAGTCAGGGCGTTGGGCATTTTCTTTTGGCTTCAATTTGTTGTTACTTACAGACCTGTTCTAAAAATTTTGAAGGTGATGCTCATCTAGAAGCTTCTGTGCCGCCCAAGCATCCCCGGGGATCCCCGGGGGACCTATATTTCCCCCGGGTGTTGTTAGCATTTCCCCCGATTTTGTCAGAAAATCCACCAGGAAAAGACTGCTAATTTTTCCTGTTTCTAAGGTTCTGTCCCCCCCTAGCTCCCGGGTCGATTATTTAAAAAAATTTTAGATTTCCCTGTTATCTGGGGGATCCTGAAAGTCTGGCACAAAAAGCTTGCCTGGGGCGTTGACCTATGGGCATGTTGAAGTCTGCGATCGGGCAAGGTTCCCCGAAACCCCTCCCCTGGTGAATAGGGCCCCCTACCTATACCGAAAATCCATGGACCCACATCCCATGGATTTTTGACGGCCCTTCCCCTTTGGGGGCAAAACAAATTATTTTGGGGGGTAGTGGGACCATTTCAGTAAGATGTGCCATTTTTTCCCTTTTGGGGGTTTCCGTCGTCCCAAAAAACTTGCTGAACCTTTTTTCAAACACTTGTCAAGCTTCATGGTTCCCGAGAAAAATTTTTTCGACAGAGGGATTTTTAGTTGTTTTTCGTTTTTTTGGGGACCTTTGCAAGGCTCGGGGGATCACCCTGTTTTTCTCCTCTGCCTTCCCCCCAGAGCTAATGGGAAGACAGAGAGGGTAAATAAATGGGAAACAAAAACGTCGTTGTTATGTATGGGGGCAGCAGGTAGATGGGTAAAAAACTTAAGTTTGGGTTTAATTTGCCATTAACAATAGGGGTAGACTTCTGGTACCTCCCTTTTACTGATTATGGGTTTTCACCAAAAGGGATGGTTTTTTCCCGTGCAAAATATGATCACAGTGGGGTGGATGTTTCATTAAGTCTGTGCAAGTCTGGGCCAAGTTAAAAAAGAACTTGGTTCAACCCAGAACATCCAGAAAAAAAATTCTGATTGGCGGCGTCTTTTTCTAGAGGGTTTTCGGTTGGGGGTAAAGTATGTTATCCACCCGAAAACTGTGATGAAAATTCCCTCTGAAAACTGCGCCGCGATTTGTAGGTCCTATGTGGTTCAGGGGGGTGGTTAACCGGTGGCATATCATTCAAAAATTTCCCTCTTTTCTCCCGTATACAATGTGTTCCTTGTGCATTCTTAAAGGTATATTCAACTGTACTCCGCCCCCCATTTGCATAGAGGGGGGGTTGAATATGAAGTCGCCCGGATTTTGGATTTCGGGAAGGGCCAAAAGGGCATCAGTACCCGGTCCTTGGAAGGGGGAGGTCCCGAGGAGAGATCAGGGGTTTTGGGAAATCCATCCATGCTGTCACCTGGTGAGGGGGAATTCCACAGTCTCACCCGGACAAACCCATCCCGGAAGGGTTCGGTGGCCCCTCCTAAAAAGCGGGGTAATCGGGGTGGGCAGCGCCGGTTGCACGGGGGGGAACGTTCTGCAGCAGTGTTTGCACCCCACCCTGATTCACTTCTGCTGGGGCCCCTGTGAGTGACAGAGGTCCGCCACTTGGACAAGGGGGTGCGCACCCGCCAAGGGAGGAACCCCGGGGGCCGCTCCAATCACACAGGGGGTATCCGGGAATCCCTTTAAACTCCTGCTTGCTGGTGCTGCACGGAATTTCCTGGCTGTTTTATACCGGCTTAATTTTTTTGTTTGTTTACCCGTGTACCTGACCCCGGTTGTTTTCCACCCTGTTTTTTCGTTCTGATTTTGTACCTCGCTCCCCTTTGGCTTTTGACCCCGGCTTGTTAAAGTTTCTTTTGGTTCCCCTTTTTGTGGGGTTGGCGTTTCGATTGTTTTGACCCGGGGTGTCCCCATTTTTCCTCCCGCGGCCCCAGCACTCTTGCAGCGCAGGGACTGTCCACCCCCTTTCATCTGCCCCAGGGGAAAACCGTCAAGTAGGGAGGGACAGTGGGCTGGGTTCCAGTCAGGGCTCACTATACTTCCCTTGACGTGACACTTGCCTTTTTATCCATCAATTTTGTCACCAGAAAAAATTTTAATTTTACATTGTTGAGTTAAAAATACTTTTAGTTATTTAACCCCTTAAGCATCAGGTCTGAAAAGACCTTAAAGGGGTTTTTAAGATCTACACTCTGTATCAGTATAACACAGGCTGCTGACAGCAGACTTTCCAGCAGACAAACCCTGTGGGTCTCTAAAGGGAAAAAGGGTGACTATATAGATATTCCCCAGGCTCCATCGGGCACTGGGAGCCATGATGAACCAATGGAGCAGGGGAACTAGCTGCCGACAGAGAACACGATGAGCCCGCGGTCAAAAGACAGTGGGCGGTCGTTAAGGGGTTATTTATTCTGAAGCCAAAATAGTAGAAGAAAATAACGTTGAACTTCTTAAACCAGTCTCCAGTGTCCTCAACATCTCCCTCAACAGACTAAAACAATAGCTTTACAGGCAGTCCCTGCGTTACGAATGGGATAGGTACTGCAGATTTGCTGTTTGTGCCCTTATTAAGAAGATTCTCACCTTATTTTCACCTCATGTGCTGCTATGGCATGCAGGAAATTGTTGTTTCATGCTGTGGAACATGGAATTACAAGCACATGAGTCTCTGTAACTAGGGGACAGATGTAAGTCAGAATGGTGTAAGTCGGGGACTGCCTGTATATTAAAATATTACAATGATGAATCCAATACAATGTTAACCAGTTCTAGGTCGGGCCCCCTTCCCTCATTTACAGAAAAATTTAAAAACACGGACTCAGGGCCATACCTACAACTTAGTGACTGGATAATGGTCTATTCCTCATAGGAGGCTATATAAGCCCCAGTGGCAAATGGGAGAAATTGAACAGGTTCAGCTCTCTGATGAGCAGTTGCTCACACCTCCATCTACTAGTTTTTTGTGTTGGACACTTGAAATTTGCTGGGCAATCTAAGCAGCTATAAACTACTACAGTACGATCTGATATAGCTAAAAGGTCTCAGAAGTGTCAGAGGTGTAACGATATCTTCTGTAACAGGCTTAAGCCTCAAAGACACACCATGACAGCTCTCATCATGAAAGTCTCTTAGCTGTACTTTGAATGCAAGTTTGGTGATCAAGGCAAATCCTGGGCTCCTCACATCTGTTGTGCAAGATGTGCTGCTGAGGTTCAAAGTCATTGCTGTTTGCTGTTCTAATGATATGGCGGGAACAGAAGAATCATGTGACTGACGTATGGGTACGTCCTATGTCGGGAAGAGGATAATTATGTTAATGATAACAATTTGTTCTGAATTTATTTTTTATTTTTACTACATTAAATTATTCTTAATCAGATGGTGATCAGTGTGGAAATTTTATTTTGCTGCTCTCAGTCTTTATTCTACATATGGCAAGAGACTACACACCACAAGTTTCGCTGGGACTTGTAGTGCACCAAGCAAGATCACTACCATAGTTTATAGCCACAGACATGCTATTTTAATAGCTTTTCTTTTATTTCTAGCCTGCTGTGATGTGTTTGTATAATAACTATAATAACAGGATTTATGGTAGATGCTGTGTTAATATTTATTTTATAACATTCAATTGTAAATACATTGTAACGGGTTGGTGCATTCGCTGGACCACCGCAAGCGATGATGGTTAAGCCACGCCAGGGAGCGGAGTCTAAGTAGCCCCCGGTATTCACCAGAGCCCGCCGCAAAGCGGGATGGACTTGCTGCGGCGTGAGGCTACCAGGTCGTTACCCCTGACGTGACTTGCTTGCGATGGCAGCCGGGGTAATGCGTGGTACAGAATCATAATCCAGTCGGGATCAGGCAGGAGGTCAGGACAGGCGGCAGAGGTTCGTTGTCAGAGACAGGCAGACAGTCAGGGCAGGCGGCAAACAGGCAAGTTCAGGAAACATAGCATAACGGACTGGTACACGGGTAATCAAACAGGACTCCAAACACTCTCAAGACTAACTAACGCACACCAACAATCTGGCAGAGAATGCAGGGGGCGTATACCTTATATAGGACCAGCGGCCGGCGCTGGCCCTTTAAATCCAGACCAGCCGTCGCGCACGCGCCCCAAGCAGCGGGTACGCGCGTGGCGGCCGGCACAGGCAGGAACAGGGAGCACAGGAGTGCGGACGGGTAAGTAAACTGGCGCCGGAGCCTGGGCCGGAGGGGAATGGTCGTGGGTGGCCGCGGCATCCGCGCTGGACCCCCTGCGGGCAGGGGGCGGCTGCGGAGGGCGACGGCACCTGCGCCAGCCCCCATGACAGTATCCCCCCCTTTAGGTCTCCCCCTCTTTTTACGGAATTTGGAGAGGAGATCAGCCGACAGATTGGCCTCAGGTTCCCATGAACGCTCCTCCGGCCCGAAACCCTTCAAGTCAATAAGAAAGAACCGCTTCCCCCTCACTGTTTTCTCCGCCAGGGCCTCCTTGACCTCAAAGATGTTATCAGAGTTGGCCACAGGAGAAGGCGAAACATATCCACGGGAGAAGCAATTCCCACCTTTTTGAGGAGAGAAAGGAAGGGCGTTCGGGATTCGCAGAGTAGGAGGCAAGGGGGAGCTTGTGGACCCCGGGTTCAGTTGCCAGAACAAAAAAAGGGGCCCAAATATTTGGGGCCAAAATTATAACGGGGACCTTGAAACGAATATATTTACGGACAACCAAAATTCTATCACCCGGCTTAAATAGGGGCGGAGGTCTAGGGACCTGTCGGCCCTGGACTTTTTTGTGGGGGGGCCCCGAAAACCCCTGCGTGTGACTTGCCAGAGTCCCTTTGATGTACGCATTGGGGGCTCCAGGCAGGAAGTGAACGGGGGGTACCAGGGGGAGAGGCGGGCGGGGGTGGCCCAAACACAAAAAAAAAGGGAGGGGCTCCATGGTTTCCGAGTCTAGGGAATTTCGGAAAATTTCCCGCCCAGGGGAGTAGGTAGACCATTTATCCTACGGGGGGTACAAAATGTGTAGGTAGATACCTAGTTGGTTGCCCTCTTACCTGCCCGTTATTTGGGGGGGGTGGTATGAGACGAAAGCTAGCTGAACTGCAATGACCAACAGAGCCCCCAGAATTTCGAAAAACAAAAGGGCCCCCCCTTCCGAGATATATGCAAGGGGCCCCTGCAGCCAAAAAAAGGGGAAAAGAAGTGCGGGGCCGGGGGGGACAAAAAGGAACCGGGCAGGGAACAAGTGAGCCATCTTTAAAAAATCTATCAGTCCCCACCCAAATCCCGTGTTACCAAGGAGGGGGGGGTCAGTAACAAAGTCCATGGAAAACGGGGGCCCAAGGTTTTTTCGGGGCACCGGGGGGGGCTGAAGCGCCCCTGGGTCTGAGACGGGGACTTTATTATGGGCAAGGAGGTACAAGCCGGGAAAAAGTCTTAACATTTGAGCGGGGGGGCCCCCAAATAGTAAAAGAGATTAATTGCAAAAACTTGTGGACTCCGGGAGCCCAGCTTTTCCGGGGGAAATTTTCCCCACTTAGGATTCGGGGCCCCGCAGGGCAGGGCGTACGTGTAACGGACGGGGTAGTGGACCCACTGGGCCACCGCAAGCGGTGGTACGGGCACGACGGGGACGGGTCTAAGGGGGGCCGGATTCCCCCAGTGCTCACCTGAGGTGTTTGCTTGGGGTTTTAGTAGCCAGGTCGGCGTGGCAGAATGGGGCAGCAAAACCATAGTCGGGGACGGGCTAGAAGGTCAGGACAGGCAGCAAAGGTTCGGGGTCGGAGAACAACCCGGGGGGAAAGGGAAAAACGGAGACAGAAACCCGGAACACAAAAAAGGTTCCTCGCATAGGTATGGGCCACAAAAGATTCGCAAAGTGCTTCCGGGAAGGGTGGAGAATAATGGGTCAGCGGGCATCGGCCAATTAGGCACACCGGCCCTTTAATTCGGGAGACCCGGCGCGCGCGGCCCCCCTAAGGAGCGGGGCCCGTGCACAGGCCGGGAAGGCGGGGGAGTCAGGGGGGCCGGGTAAGTGGTTGCGCCCGAACGAGCAAGGGCGGCCGGCCGCGGCGCTGCTCACACGGCGTTGGGGGGGGAAAAACCGGGGGGACTGAGTGCCCCAAGGCCGATCTGCTGCGCAATCTGACAGTACCCCCCCCCTTTTTGGGGCCCCCCTTTTTCCTGGCCGGGAAAAAATCTCTGCAGAATTGGGTTCCTATTTTTGTCCCAGGTTCCCCGACTCTCCTCGGGCCCAAACCCCCTTCCAGTCGTGAGAAATTTGCCCCTTTCCCCTAATGTAATCACGGCCAAAGATTTTTTTCAGGGTGAAGACGTCGGGGGAAAACGGCCTCGGAAAAGGGGCCCCACTCTCTGAGAGAACCTTTTAGATAAAGGGCTTTGCAGAGAGACTGGAAAGGGGGTTTGGGTCTGCATGAGGGAGGTAACTTGAGTTGTAAGCCCCCGGGTTGATCCTTTCAGCCCCACCCCAAAGGGCGTGATACCGGGGGCCCAGTTGTAGCTAGGGCTTTAGGGAACCCTGGGTGTAACCAAACCTTATCCCCGGGGGCAAAAAAATGGAGAAGGGTTTCCCGTCTTGTCCGCTTTGGAGTTTACAGGGCAGAGGCCCGTTGCAGGAAGCGAGTGTCCCCTTCAGATGGCCTTCAAACCGCAAAAAAGGGTTATCCACCCAGGAACATTTTCCCAGGCGGGGGCCCGGGGGGGGGGGGCGGGGTAAAATCCATACACCACAAAAAAGGAAAACCCAAAACAAAGGGGAATCCCAGAATTATAGGAGAAAATCCCCCAGGGAAGCAAAACCGACATCGTCCTGCGGGCGGGACGAAATGGCGCAAGTAACTCTCCAGGATTGGTTGACCCTCTCCCCCTGCCCATTTAAATGGGGATGATACGAGGAAGAAATCTAGTTCACTTTTAACTGGGGGACGAGAGACCCGAATTTTACACAATTTAACTCCGCAGTCAGAAACAAAATGAAGACTGAAGGGGGTGCAGAAGGGAGGCCAGGGGAAAGGACAAATGCGCCATCTTTGAGAAGCGATCCACACAACCCCGATGACTGTTACCAGGGATGAGGAAGATCTGTAAAGAAGTCCATGGCAACGGGAACCTTTGGGGGATTAGGAACAGCAAGGGTTGAAGAAGCCCCCGGGCCTAAGGTGAGGTTCTTGGCGGGGACAAAAATAGACAAGAGGCCACAAGTCCTTGACATCTTTGATGAGGTCAGGCCACCAATAATTGCGGGATGGCGTGTCTTCCCCACAAGATGGGGAGCTACCCGACCCATGCCCCCACTTTGAATTTTCCTTCGAAAGCGGGGGCGACGAAGCTTTGCCCGGGGGACCTGTCGGGGATCCACTCGGGCCGGGAAATTAAACGATCTGGTGGGTGATGTGCAAGGAATCCACACCAAAAACATCAAGGCAGGACAGGAAATGGAAAAAAAAGTTAACCACGAGAAGAAGAGGGCCAGCGAGCCCGCCGGGGTTGAGGCGCTGGGCTTTTGGTACAAAAAAAGATTTTTTGGTCTGATAAATTTGGGGACCGGTGACAAGCCCCTCCAGAGATGGCGCCCCTTTAGGCTAACTTAATTGCCCGCAGTTCGCGGTCTCAAATGTATAATTTCTCGGGTGGAGGGGAAGGTTTTTGAAAAAAAAAAAACCACACGTATGGTCTTGCCCTTTGGTTCACGCTGATGAGCACCCGCCACTCCCAAAGAAGCACCCCCCCCCAGGGGAAAAAAGGCTTCTAGTGTCCGGAGGGACAGGATCGGGGCCCTGCAAAGCCACTTGAGTGGGAAAACCTCTTCAGCCCGCCTTGGCCAAACCTTAGGTTTGCCCGATTCTTGGTAAGAGCCACAATTGGGGCTACCACCATGGAGAATTTTGGGGATGAACTGGCGGTAGTATTGGGCAAAACCCAAAAAACGTTGAATGGCTCGTAGACCCAAGGGGGGGCGGGCCACGCAGGAGGCAGACAGTTTGGGCCCGGGCCCTTTGAAGTCCCTTGTCAAGTTTTATATACCCCGAGGAGGGCCAAGCTGGATCGATTAAATTGGCACTTCTCCAGTTTAGCATATAGGGGGTTTTCTTTTAAAGGTCTAAGAACCGGCGCCATGGAGTGGGGGGTCTTTAGGTCGCAGAAGACCAGGATTCGTCCAGGTAACCACAAGCAGGAATAAAGGAGGTCACGAAAAATCTCATTTACAAATTCCCTGAAAGACTGCCGGGGGCTTTGCCAAGCCGAACGGCATAACCCAATACACAAAGGGCCATCAGTGTGTTCGTGGTCGGGCGGGGGGAGGTCGGGCAGGGGCAAACAGGCAAGGGGCAGGAAAAAGAAAAAGGTAACATGTACAGGGTAATCAATCAGGGGCTCCCCAAACCCCCTCAAGACTAACTAACCACACCAACAATCTGTCAGAAAAAGGGGCAGGGGGGGTGTACAAATATGGACCCCGCGGCCCGGGAAAAAGACAAAGTTCCTGCCCAAAAGCGAAAATAGAGCCAGGACCCCCCCGGGGGCGGGAAGTAATTTGGGCCGGGGCCGGCAGGGGGAGAAATGGCACCCCCCCCCCCATACATACTTTTTTGCCCTTATTTAAATAGACATTTAAATTTTTTATTATAAATTTTATATAATTTTTATATTTTGGGAAATTATTTTACTAATTTTTTTAAATTAATTCATAAAAAAGCCCAGTGTAGGGAAATTTATTGGAGTTTTTCACTTTTTTTATATGCGCAAAGATAGAGTTTTGGGCCCGGGTTACCCGATGCACCAATAATGGATTTCAGAAGAAAGGTTCATACATTCTGCCACTTTCTACACTACCTTAAAGCTATTTAGAACTAGCCTGTCGGCAACAAAGTTCATACATGTCGCCCATAGTAACCATGCAACATGGATCAAATGTTAAGGCTATGTCTACACAGCAAAGGATTCTTGTCGGATTTTCAGCTGATTCAGCATTTAGAATTCGCCAAAAATCCGAATGTACCCATTGCTGTGTAGACCTCAATAGAAACTCCATGCTGTAGTCTACACAGCATGGGTTTTCTACTGAAGCCACTGTCCAACCAGCAGAAGCTAGAACATGTTGTATCTTCCACTGGATACCTGTCAGATTCCCATGTAGCTATGTACTGCTATGTATTGTACCAGTGATATAATAGATTGATAAGTTAAGTTCCCTATGAGGAAAATGAAAAATATGAAAAGTAAAAAAAAAAATGTAAAAAAATACAATGAAACTAAAATAAAACAAATACCAGGTGCTACAACATAAAAAACAGGATAAACATGTCACATATACTGTACTGTGAGCACTTTTAAAAATAAAAAGAACTACCAGGATTGCAGTATTTTCTTCATCCTGCCTCCCAAAAAAGGGATTTAAAGGCAATGAAAAAGTAATTTCCCTTTCAAAATGGTACCAATGAAAACATCAACTCTACCTGTATAAAACAAGACAAGCCCCTACACAGCTCCATACTGTAGGGGCACAGTAATCACTGTAAAAAACTAAAAAACACTACCAGATTTGCTGTGTTTTTGTTACGAGCAGCCAAATTCGGGAGTGTGGACAAGTGGCACTGCAGTTTCCATGTCAGGCTGCGGGTGCACTCATCCATCGAGAGTGTACTTACCCTGTCGTGCTCCTGCTTCCCTATGCTCTGCTGCCGGCCGGTGCAAATGGTTAATTGCCGGGCGCAGACCCTATATATCTGGGACACTCCCTCTACTTCCCTGCAGGATCTATAGTGCTTAGTGCCATAGAGAAAGCATTCCAGAGTGTGTTCCTGTCTTACCGTGTTTCTGACCCGTTGCTACGTTTCCTGACTACGAACCTTCACCGTTTACCCTGACATTCCTGCCCGTCCCGGACTACAAGTTTGTGTCATGATTCGGCTGCCATCGCAAGCAAGTCATGTCAGGAGTAGCGACCTGGTAGGACTCCCATCGCAACAAGCCCAACCTGCCTTGTGGTGGGCTCTGGTGAACACTGGGACCTACTTAGACTCCGCTCTCTGGCGTGGCTTTTATCACCGCTTGCGGTGGTCCAGAGGGTCCACTACTGCTGCCGTTACAGTTTTATTCATCCCGCCTCCTAAAATTGTTGATAAAAAGTGATCAAAGTGTCATATGAACCCCAAAATGGTGCCAATGAAAACATCAACTTATCCTGCAAAAACAAGTGCGATACATATGAACCTGGCGCTGATTTACCAGTTGTACCTCAGTTTATAATATATGATCCAACAGTATATATAAAATTGCCGAACAATCTATGTGCCAAACACTGGCGCATAGAATATATGCACCAAAATTTGTCTCAGCCATGTCACTTTGAAACTAGTATGGATTTGTATGACAGTTTGGCAACAAACTTTGGCGCAATTCTGGGGCATCGAACGATTCTGGTGTGACAGGTCCCCGCATCTTTGGAGCATTTAAAAGTTTCCTGTCTGCCGCAGATTGTGGCGAGTTCTGGCGTACAACAGTACATACATCTCTAGAAAAGGGCTATGACAGTTTGTTAGGCTCAAAGCACTCCAAAAAAAAGCAGCACCCTTGTTCATACAAGGTGAAGTGGAGGTAGACTGTATGGGCCACATGCATGAAAACCGTATACGTCTAAGACTTTCTTTGTTGCCTATAGCAACCTATCAGAGCTCCCCTTTATTTTCATATATTGCTCTGAGAACATGAAAGGGGAGCTCTGATTGGTTGCTATGGGCAACAAAGAAAGTATTACACCTAGACAGTTTTCATACTCCACTTCACCTTGTACCCTATCAATCCTATTGACTCCTGTACTCCCAGTGGTTAATGCATAGTCCTCTCTGCATATAATATTTATTCTGCTTTGGGTGACCACGTATGATTAAGAATTCTGAAATTGGTTAATAGTACCTAAATAGGCTCAGAAAATGCCACCAAAACATTCCATAAACCACAATTTTGCCCCTACCAGCTAGTGTTCTTCCAGCATTGGTTGCAGGATATTGGTTATCTGACGTTCCTCACCTAATACACCAATATCCATCCATTTGGTACTTTTAAAAACGTGACAATGTGCAGTTTGGCCCAGTGATAATGGGAAGCAGAGGGTGTCAGTATTTTGTGTTGGGCATCTGGAATTTACTCGGCAACCCGCTCAATCTAATAGTAAGGTTTTTATCCAATGTGCAGTTATGCACCAAGTAATTACTCCCTTCATGGATAGGTGTGTGAGCAATTTATTTCAGCTTTCATATTTTCAGTTTTAGCCCCTAGATGTCACTGCATCACTGTAATGCACATATCTAAACTAATACATGGATCAAACGTTAAACCTGCTGCGCCAGTAAAGCAAGAAAATCTGACAAGATTATAGGACAATACTTTCTTTTGATGGAGTCATCGTCTCACCTGAAATTCTAGGAGACTTCTCAGTGGAGGCAAAAGATGTCACTTAAGTATTACGAGTGACATAACTCAGATTTTATGGCATCATTTTGTTAGTTATACTTAACGGGGTGTTCCCTTCTTGCACTTTGATGAAATGTTAATAGGATATTTCATCAATGTATGATAGATGTGGGTGCCACCCCTGGGCCTGCACCTATTCCCAGAATCTCCAGTTAAAAGTGTCTGTTCAGAACTGTTCTGTAGCTCTTGGAACTCTTAGGGTGCTTTCACACAGCGCAGTTTTGGTGCAGTTTTAACTGCACTCCAATTAAACTGCATTGTTACTAGCAAGCTTTTTGCACAATTATTTGAAAAGTGAGTAATCAATTAGTGTGTTTGTAATCCACAAGACTTCAAACACAGTAATTGATTACTTACTTGAAACACCTTTCTCAACAATTTAGACAACTGAAAGAAGTTTGCAGGTAATAAAGGAACCTTAATTGGAGCTAAGTTAAAACTGCACCAAAACTGCGCTGTGTGAATGCACCCTTAAAGAACAGAATGGAGCGTTGTGCACAAGTGTGACTAGTTCTGTGCGGAGTCGGTTTCCGAGACAGGTGTAGGTCTTTGAATTCAAATACACTTTGAGTACATACATATATCTCATCAATATGCCATCAAAGTGCGAGATGAGAACACAACTTTAATTTTACAGCTGCCTTTTGATAGGACATGTTTAGAAATTACAAATATGAATGCTTACTTTCAGAAACAGCACCACACCTGACAATGGGTTATGTAAGAAAGGGAAAAATCTCTCCTTGAGGAGAGGAACCAATAAATTGGTCGGTGTGAGGGGATTCACTTGCCTTCAGAGACTTCACTGACTGTTTTGCCATAAACAAAGCTTATGGGTAAAAGAGCTAGGGATCTCCACAGTGCACTCTATTGGAAGTAGTTATCCTCAAGTTCGAAATTGTTTTATCTCTCACCTGTGTCTCAACGTCTGCAGTGGAGTCACGTTCTGGATCCCAGTCCATGTGGCAAGTCTTTAAATTGAAGAATGTACCAAGCCTTCAAACAGCTCTGAGGGGAGCTATACCCAGGCCAAAGGAGGAAATCCGTCTTCTTTAAAAATTATATCCTTCTTTATTTTCAAATGCATATTAAAACCCATATGAGGAATACGGAACGATGTAGATAATATGCAATAATTACATACTGCGAAAGTAGTCCCATGGTTTTGACTGAGCAAAATGAACCCGAGTGGAGGACAGCCCGAGGATAACATAAAGGGGACAGGGCGGCGGCCATCCGATAAATTCGTCTAATTCTCACCTTTAAGCGGACTCAGTATGAAACATCCTACTACTGGAGGCGCATGTCGTGCACCCATATCAAATATATAACAATTCTTGTTACACTACTATAGCTTTGATCGGGAATATCTTTTCCCATTGCTATACGATTAAATTGGGTTGGTGCGCTGAACTGCCGCAAACAGTCCCCCCCACAAACAGACAATGTCCGCAGCTTTGAAATCTTTAATGTCTATCCACATCTAGATCGTGATTCAAGTTGGGGGGTAGACACTGCTCCGAGAGAGGATGGAGCCGTAGCTTTGTGGGCTCTACGAGAGGTGTATCCGTCACCTGGCATATGTAAAACCATTCTTGATTTCTGAATGCACAAATAACAGTGGCAGACGTGTTTTGTTACACAATATCGACAATTTGTCTATATTGTCTGCGGTATCTTGTGCTAAAGTGATAGTGTTACCCTTAGTTCTATTATATCTTTTAGTTTGGACATTTCAACAAATCTCTCCCTGTCCAAAGATTCCACCTCTCATACAGCTTTCGCTAATTATCTTTTTATGCCATAGCCCGCTGTCTCAATTCATACGTCACTATTTATATGTTTGATTCTTAATGTCCTCAAATTTTATTGAACTGCGAGCAGTTTCTTTTAATCAGACAACTCTCCGACGGGGATGTTATCCCCCACGATGTCTGATGGCATGAGGAGGCTTGCAGGATGGGAATTGCGTGAAGTTTCTTTAAAAAAAGCATAACTTCTATCTTTTTATCTATTTTTTGCCTACCAGGTGATGTCTAGATAACAAATTTGACTCTCGTGATGATATACGTGAGATATAAGATTCTTGTTGCGTTTACTATTCAGGTAAACAATGAATGGTGTCATCTAGATTCGACGACCCTGCCCATATAATACAGTTCGTCGATGTATCGACAATAACCAGTAAATATATCTTTAATCTTTCTCACCTGCAACAGAACATGTCCTCAAAAGAGTGACATATGATTATGTTTGGCTAGCGAGGGGAAAAACGTGCCCCCATCGAGGCACTGCATACCTGTAGGAAAAACTCACCATCGCATGAAAAATAATTATGGTGGAGTTAAAAAATCTACTGCCATTAAAATGAATTCCCTGTTTGTTACCGAATATTCACTAAATTTTACTCAAAAAATCACGCAGCACCGTCAAAGCTTTATCATGAGTGGATACTAGGGTAAATGACCCACAACACTTCACATGTGACCATATAGCCCCATTCGGCCACACTAGGTTCTCCATCATCCCAACCATTTGTTTTGTATCCAGGAGATAACCGGGTATACTTGCAAAAACCAATGGTTTTGAGCTGTGTGTCGACCCACCGTCCCAGATTCTCGGTGAAGTGAACCGATACCTGAACGATGGGCCAGAAGGGTAGGTGGGAAAGCCCTCCTTATGAAATTTTAGGTAGAGCATGGTAGATTGGGGATGATGGGATTTCTCTGGCACCATGCCGTTCGACTAATATAGGAGGTAAGAAAACCCCCATAGAGACCCTGATTTCAAGAGCTCATTTAGAGCATCCTTGAATTCCAAAGTTGACTACTTTAATTGTGAGTAAGTGCCTGGAGTGGCGTAGATATCCTGATCACTATCTATATAGAGCGTATCCAGGACCACAACGCGGCCCCTCCCTTTGTCCGCATTGCGCACAATTATTTCCCTATTAATATTTCTTAAATCTAGTAAAGCTCTACTCTCTCCTCATCAAAATATTGTATCTCGAGGAATTCAAGTTATCACATTCATTTTATTAATTTCACTAATCCTCTTCAATTTTTTAATCCTGAAAGGGAGTTTTCCTAGAGTAGTCAACCGACTGCCAAAGGATAAATAATTAATTTTTTATAAAAAAATCTACAATCATCGTCTCAATAGTAATAAAACCCTTCACGTTTGTCAGTCCACGTAATGAGGAAATCCCACACAGTTGCCTGAAAATTTGGATAATAGACTCCTTTGATATGAAAGAGTGCCGGTTATGATCCACTTGGAATCTTGCACTTGCACTACATTGGAATTTATTTCAAAAATGGTTAGACACAGTCCACATTCCCTTGCAAAACGGTTCACATCGAGAAAGGGTTTTCAAAATATCAAAGTCATTATGTAGGACATTCCATGCCTTTGGGACAATATAAAAAGGCTGTTGGTGGACACTATTTGGCTAGAAGATTGACCACCGGGAGTTCAGTTGTTAATTCGCAATTGCCATGGTCCGACTCCATATCTTCCATGTTTTCCTCCCCGCGCCGGTAATTGCGTTTTTTTTGACCTCTGTTATTACGCCTCTCTCTGTTGCCCCTTCGCCTGAAATTCGGTAAGCTCCCCTCGGGTACTATCACCTCTGTAATCATTTAACTTTTTTATGTAACCAATTGAAGCTATCATCTGAATAAATCCTCTGAAATTAGCAGAAGATCTACTGTAATGGAATCCATTATCAGAAAAACTCACGCTCCTCTGCGATCTCCCCTATTGCAATATCCCTGTTGTCTACGGAAATAAGATCGAGTTTTGATGGGTCCTGCTTCCAGTGTATACCTGATTATAGGAATCGTCGTTCAATCTCGATTGAATTGCTTTGCTTGACAGAATATACTGTCTCAGTTTTTTCACATTTGACTCCAATCTTGTCACAACAGCGCAGTTTTTGGTGCAGCTTTTTACTGCACTCCAATTAAACTGCATTGTTACTAGCAAGCTTTTTGCACAATTATTTGAAAAGTGAGTAATCAATTAGTGTGTTTGTAATCCACAAGACTTCAAACACAGTAATATTATTACTACTGGAAACACCTTATTCTGCACAATTTAGACAACTGAAAGAAAATTGCAGTAATAATAGGCAGTTTAATGAGCGCATTAAACTGCACCAATAACGCCTGTGTGAAGCACCCTTAAAGAACAGAATGGAGCGTTGTGCACAAGTGTGACTAGTTCTGTGCGGAGTCGGTTTCCGAGACAGGTGTAGGTCTTTGAATTCAAATACACTTTGAGTACATACATATATCTCATCAATATGCCATCAAAGTGCGAGATGAGAACACAACTTTAATTTTACAACTGCCTTTTGATAGGACATGTTTAGAAATTACAAATATGAATGCTTACTTTCAGAAACAGCACCACACCTGACAATGGGTTATGTAAGAAAGGGAAAAATCTCTCCTTTGAGGAAGGACCAATAAATTGTGTCCGGTCTGTGACATGGGATTCACTTGCCATTCAGACCTTCACTAGACTGTTTGCATAAACAAAGGCTTATGGGAAATGAGCTAGCGGAGCTCACACAAGTCTGCACTCTATTGGACGTAGTTATCCTCAGTTCACAGTTGTAGCACGCAGGAGCCTAGCAAATGTGAAAGGGATTTGAGCCAAACCATTTAAGTCCAACTGCAGACAGCTTGTTTCGGGTATTTAGCCTCGTCATGCATGTAGAACTTACTGGTTGGCTGGGGTAGAGGCAAGAGTGGTTTTCTGAAGGGAAAAAATCTCACCTTGAGAAGTAACCTATAAATTTTTCAATGGGTTATGTAGTATGAATCAACAGCACTCCATTTCAAGATACAAATATACATTTTTTTTTATTCATCCACCAAAAAGAGCTCCACTCAGTTGCTTAATATATACAGTGACACTATAATTTGTGATACTTTGGTCGTATTTACAAACAAAAAAGTGTAATTAAACTAAACTAATACAGAAATCCACTACTAAAAAGTCACAAAATACACATATGTACAATTGATAAAGTTATACAGAAATCATGTAAATGAATAAATAAACCAATAAACAAACATATTATGGTCCATAAGTATGATACAAAATAACATTGTTATATAATTTTTTATACTCTAATGTAACATGCTCTCATGTAAAGAAAGAAGGGATAATCAGATGCATATAGAACCAACCGCCTGGGGGGGGGCGGGGGGGGGGGGGGGGGGGCGGGGTGGGGGGGTCTGGGGGGGGGGGGGTGGGGGGGGGGGGGGGGGGGGGGGGGTGGGGGGGGGGGGGGGGGGGGGTGGGGGTGGGTTCATGATGTCCTAGAAAAAGAATATACCAGCCATAAGAGATTAGATAGATAGACATGATGTGCATAGTATTTTAAAAGATGTAAAACATACTAGTAGATTCCAGTAGAAGGAGAGAGCGCTGTGGTTCAAAGAGAATCACCGGCTTCTCTTTATATGATCTGCGTATGTGTCAGAGACTGGCTCATGCATACTGGGACCGTGAAGGGAATGAGCAACTGGGCATGTGCCATAGTGATAAACATCTTGTATTAAGTGTAAGAGACATATCTTAAAGAGTAGGTCCGCATGTATGAAAACTGTATAGGTCTAAAACTTTATTTGTTTCCCATAGCAATCAATCAGAGTGTCCCTTTCATTTTTTTAGAGCACTATATGCACTATGACATAGTGGGGATAACTGAGACATGGCCTGACGGAGAGCTAGCAACTGGTCGTAACTGCAGGTTAACAGTCTATTAGAAAGGATCGTAAGACCGGAAGGAGGGAGGTGTCACTGTCTCTATGTTAAAATCCTCTGAAGCAACATGCGGAAGATATAAGGTTAAAGGTAATGTACAAGTGGAAATCATTATGGTAAATATACATGGGAGTAACAATAACAATATAATACGAATAGGATCTGCGATAGGCCCCCAATATAACAGAACCCATGGAAGATGTACTCCTCAGCAAATAGATGAGCGTCTAATCAGAATTAGGTTATATATGGCGACTTTAACTATCCAGACATCAATTGGAATCTGAAAGCTTGTAGCTCTCAATAAAGAAACAGGTTTTGTCAATAACTAATGATAATTACCTATGCCAAATGGGCAGGGAACCGATCTAGAGGAAAGGCTCCTCTCTAGAACCTAATATAAACAAATAGACCATGACAGAGTAACAAGGTTTCAGGTTGAGGGGCAACCTATGGAATAGTGACCATAATATAATAAATTTCCGTTTAATCCTTCAATTGAGAGTTTTTTTGTCAAGGAGCCACAAAAACACAGATTTTAGAAGGCTTAATTTTATACTGCTTAGGATGCACAAACCGTTGATTGGACTGTGACAATGTGATTATATAATGGCAGAACTAATAATAATGGGATATTTTAAAAACACCTAGCAAAACACTGTGAGAGGTACAATACCTTATGAGTAATAAAAAAATTAATAAGTTGGAGACTGAAAAGTAGGGGGGGAGGGAGGGGAAAAGGAGGAAGGAAGAAGGAGAGGAGGGAAAAAAGGTGGAGGAAATGGAAAAGTGGAAGAAGGGAGAGAGGTGGAAAAGGGAGGGGATGAGGGAGGGGGTCGAGAGGAAGAAGAAAGATGGATGGGAGGAAGAGAGAAAAGGAGAAGGGAGGGTGGAACAGAGGATGAGGGAGGATAGGGGGGGAGGGAAAAAAGAGGTAGTGAGGTGAGAAGGGGAGGGGGGGGGATGGAGGGAGGGAGGTGAAGACGTGATGAGGGGAGAAGGGGTGAGGGACGGGGAAAGGGGGGGAGAGGAGGGAGAGGGGGGGAAGGAAAAGGAATTAGGGGGAGAAGAGAGTGGGGTGGGGGGGAAAGAGAGGGGGGAGGGAAAAGGGGGACGGAAAGGAGGGAAGGAAAAGAAGGAGGGGGTAGGAAGGGGGGGAGGGATAGAGGAAAGGAAAAAAGGAGAGGAGGAGGTTGGGAAACAGGAGAAAACCCCAATGTGGATCAACAGGGAGTAAAAGAGGCAATAAAAAACAAAAAAGAAAGCGTTCACCTACTAAAACATAGGGCAGTGGAAAAGAGGCACGAAGAAGCTATAGGGAAAAAAAATAATGTGTAAAATAAAGATAAAGGATGCAAAGCTGAGACGTAAAGACATATTGCTATAGAAATAAAACTACCCCAAAATATTTTTTAACTATAAAAAGTAGTAAAAAGATTAAAACAGAAAAATTTGGCCCCTTTGAAATTACTGATGGAGATACAGTAGTAGCATGAGAAAAAGCAAACGTATTAAATCACTATTTTTCTCCACTGTATTTACCGAGGAGGATGAACTTCAGTTGAACAGAGGGATGAGGTAAACTCCAACTTTAAAAGTTTCTGATCTAACCCTTGAAGAAGTGCAGCTCCGTCTTAGAAGATTAAAATAGACAAATCCCCAGGTCCAGATGGCATACACCCACGTGTCCTAAAAGAGTTAAGTGATGTCATAGATCAGCCCCTATTCTTAATATTCCATGGACTGTCTCAGTAACGGGGAATGTCCCAAAGATTGGCTGCATAGCAAATTGTGCCAATATTCAAAAAGGGGTCAAAAAGTTGATCCAGGAACTATAGGCCATAAGCTTAACCTCTGTTGTAGTAAAATGTTTGAAGTTTTCTCAGAGATGCTATCCTGGAGTATCTCACTGAAAATAAATGTATAACGCCGTTCCAGCATGAGGGTTCAGAAGAACGTTCCTTCAGAACTAATCTCATCGACTTCTATGAGAGAAGTCAGTGCTAGACTGGATCGGTGAGGCACTGGAAGTCATAATATCTAATTTATCTAAAGCATTTGATACGGTGCCACATTAAAGGTTGTAAATAAAATGAGAATGCTTGGACTGGGGGGAAAATGTGTGCAAGTGGGTAAGTAACTGGCTTCACTGATGAGCAAAAACAAAGGGTAGTAATTAACGGTACATACTCTGGCGGGATCGCTGGTTACTAGTGGGTACCACAAGGTCAGAATGGGGCCCTTTTCCTCTATAACATTTTCATTAAATGATCTACACAGGCATACACAGAGAGATCTCGATCTTGCAGACTATACTAAGCTCTGTAAAGTTAATCAACAATAAGTGATAATATTTTTTTACAAAGGATCTTGATAATTGGAGGCCTGGCAGGGAAATGGCAGATGATGTTTTAACACTGAGATAAAAGCAAGGTTATGCCATGGGAAGAGAAATCCATTACATGACTACATGTTTAAATGAAAAACAACTGTAAAATAACATGGGAGAAGGACTTGGGAATCCTGGTGGACAGTAAACTTAATTGTAGCAGCCAGTGGTCGCCAGCAACTAGCCAAAGCAAATAGGATCATGGGGTGCATTAAAGGGCATAGATGCACATGATGAGAACATTATTCTCCCATATACTAGTCACTGGTTTATACCACACATGGAATATAGTAGTACAGTTTTGGGCACCAGTGTCACAGGAAAGACATTAAGATCTTGAACAGGTACAAAGGCGGCAACAAAAATAAATAAAAGGACTGGTGACTACAGTACACAAAAGATTGGCAAGATTAGGGTTATTTAGTTTAGAGAAAAGAAGCGTTCGGGGGGACATAAAAATATGTATAAATACCAAATGGCATATAGAATCTCTCCAAAGATTTATTTTATAAACACTAGGGCTGTATCTAGAACAAGGGGGCACCCTTATGTCTTGAGGAACGAAAGTTCTACATAACATAGAACGGGAATACTTTACTGGTAAGAGCAGTGAGACTATGGAATTCGTCAGGCAGAGGACTTTGTCATTGTGAATTCAATAACCTGAGTTCAAAAAGGTTTTGATGCATTTCTGGAGCTAATAATATAACAAAGTTACAGGACTAGGATTCAGGAAGGGTCATTGATTCCAGGGATTTTTCTGATTGCCAGATTGGAGTCAGAAAAATTTTTATCCCTAAAATGAGGACAATGGCTCTACTCTCATTGGGTTTTTGCCCTCCTCCACTGAATCAACTCCTTAGCTCAACATGCTAACTAGATGGGAAAAAAAAAAACGACTTGTCTTTTTTTAGGCTTACAAACTATGAAACTATGAAACTATGAAACTATATGAAATGGAAGCTCAGATTGGCTGCTATGGGCAACAAAGAAAGTCTTAGATCTAAACACTTTCATACATGTCCACTCAAATGTGTCTCTGTTACATACTTATGATGTACACAGGCAATAAAGAAAAACATATGGTAAGTAAAATTATAAAGAAGCAAAGAAAAACACGGAAAAAAAATTTTTAAAAACATAAACCCGTTTAAAACAAGAAATGGTAAATAACAGAGTGAGAAGTGGAGGTAAATGTAGGAAACATATTAAATGAAAATATTAGAATAAAAATAGTAGAGGTGGGTGAAGATAGATAGATAGATACATAGATAAATAGATAGATATAGAAACAAGGAGGAACAAAAGAAGATAGCGCACAATAGTGAGAAATGACGATTAGAGAAATACAGAACAACAGTAAATAACTCTGCTAAACTTGGTTCATGTGCTCAAAGATCGAGGCACAACACTCTTTAAGGCAAATAGAATTAGATTCCACAGAGCGATCCAAGGTACACGGCAGCCAGCGGTCCATCACTCGCTGTAGATACGGTACAGCGAGTTGATATACATGAAAATGTAAAAACAAAAAATGAAAGAGTAGCGGCGCACGTTTCGCTTTCAATCCCTTAGACACTTCCTGATAGATAGATAGATAGATAAATAGATACATTAAAGTATGTAAACACAGAGAAATTAAGTACGAAGCAGATAATCAACATTTAATATAATAAAAAAATAAATCAAGATAAATAACATTAAAAAAAAAAAAAAAATCAAGAAAGAAGAAGAAATTCAGAAGAAGAAAAAAAGAAAAATAAAGAAAAATGGAAAATTAAGGACATAATCAGAGAAGAGGCTTGTTCTCACCCTGATAATAACAATTCTGTAATAAGAAGAATATAATGGTGAGATAAAACAGCTACAAGTCCAAAACCATCATGAAAACATATGATCCCATTCACGATTCAAGACATTAGGATTTAATGTAACCCAAATGCTTCACGTTCTTTCCAAATCCTAATATAATTGCCTAGGTCCTGTTCAATAAGTGGAATATTTTAATTGTGCAATATTGTATCTGGCTTGAAGTAAATCATGTGGGATAGGGAGTCATGTCTTATTGCAATGTATTGTTGATTTATGATTGGCCAATCTATCTTTGAACCGTTCTGTGGTCTCTCCAACATAAAGTAAACCACATGGACATTTAATTACATAGACCACAAAAGAACTATCACTCATTAACTTGATCCATATTCTCTTCCCCATCCTAGGATGTTGAAGTGTATCCCCTTTAATTACACTGGAGCAGTGTGAGCAGTGCGAGCAGTGCAGGCATGGAAAAGTGCCTTCCATTGGATTGCCAAAGGAATGCTGTATTGGGCAATACATAGGGCAATATTGTTGAAATACAGATGTAAAAAATGTAACAAATATGGACATGTAATCTATACACATATGTAAAAAAAAAATGGCACCTGCATAAAAAAATGTTCATGTTCATATATGCTACACATTAATTATTAGTAAAGCAAAACAAAGCTAATATAAAGGTTATTGCTTATGTAACCAACTGTAGTGTATAATGATTAAACTAAACAATGGTATTGAAAATTGTAATTAAAAAATGTGAAGTGATAATGATGTTAATGTTACCACACCTCCAAACCAACCTGTTTAAAAACTTGTGTGTGTTAACCAGAATAAAGAATCTTGCTTCTGAATCATCTTGATGTCAGGCATCAACTCAACAACATAATGCGCATATGTCCATTTTGACATTAATTTGGAAACCAGTACAACGAGGACTAAGTCACAGGTTTATAGCGACAACACTGCCCAAGAACTATTTTTGGAGCTAGCAGAGCTGTATTTGACATGAGAGGAAGCTGCCGATACATTTACACTGTGTATTTACATAGAGATATAAGTATCACTCTACAGCCCTGAAATCATAGACTGCTGATCTCTCTGTTCTGTAATGGGTTCTGAAATAGGTTAAAGTTTTTTGGGGGTTTTTTGTGGGGGAAAGGGAAAGATTAGATCAAAGCAGTGGAGTTGATTCTTGGGACCCACCAGTGGAGTTAATTGTTGAGGCCTATTCTACAGCCACTGTACATGATTGCACATATTGTACATGACCCTTGCACTCTGCCTGCCTTTTTCTTCCCTGAAAAACTTCCTAGACCTGCCCTTTCTAGGAGCCCACTATGCCCTGGTGCTCATAGGGGGCGGGTGGTTTCCCTCACCCCATAGGTGTAACTTTATGGGGGTACGGAGGGGACTGGTCCCCCCACTTTTTAGCCACTTCAGTAAAAAATAATCCATATCAAAGCATGAGAATACGGTAAGTGGGGAGAAGCAGGAGTGCATAGAGAGGAAGAAGGTTAACCCTTTTGTCCCTCCTTGTATTTCTGTGTCATATGGGGGGACAGATAGCTAGCCGCCTGACATGTCATGCAGAGTGAGCAGCGCTGATTGTAAGCAGGAGTCAGCAGGGGCTGCTTACACCAATCAGAACACTGCTCACAGTCCAGCACACTCTGTATCTGGGGCGGTATCTTTCCCCTCACCTTGTATACCACTTCCCATATTCTCAGCGCCTCACAGAGAAGAATGAATTCCCTGCTGAATTGCAACTGCACCAGACTAACAAAGACAATAAGGAGGGGACAAGGGTACCAAGTGTTGTTGTGCATGTGAGTAGGGTATGTAATGTATATGTGAATGTGTATAATACTGTATGTACCAGCCATGTGTCTAGCCCATGTCACGTCTTCCCTCAAATAGCCAAAGCGCAACTGTACCACCTCACTATATGCGTGTGAACGTACCTCAAGTTACATTCATGCAGAAAATATGAATGCGATTCTGGGGCGGATTCATGCTGGATCTCCTCAGAACCTTGACCCAATCCGCAGGAAACTGGTTTACATTATACCCTAGGTAAAATCAGTGTTGTTTAGATGACACTGATTTTACCCGAGTATTTTCAGGACCTACTGTCAGTGCCTACAAAGGATTCTTCATGGCATTTTATGCACTAACAGTGCTTAAGGATAGGAGGCAGAAATCTTCCTCAGGCAGTCTAGGTCACTTGCTCGTCGGAATTCTGTGTTTGCAGCGCGAATTTCACAATCAACGACACTGTCAGTGCCGAAAACCCGTCAAGTGAACTCACCCTAAAGTTGTGTAGTGTGTCTGTGTTCAATATATGTATGTATTGTATATATATATATATATACAATATATATATTATAAATATTATACATACACAAACAATTTCCGGGTACCTGTCTAATTAGTCTCAGGGGTACAGTGTGTAATGTAGTAATCTCTGGAGTACGGTGAATAATGCAGTAATATCTGGCGTGTAAACTAATCTCTGGAGTACAGTGAGTAATGTAGTAATCTCGGGGGTACAGTGTGTAATGTAATCTCTGGGGTACGGTGTATAAAGAAATCAGAGCACTGGGATACAGTGGTGTAAATGTAACTCTGGGGTATGGTGTAATATAACTCTGTAGTACATGTGTATAATGTAATTCATTTCAAGGGTTCAGTGTGTAAACACATTTTGGGGTACATGAACTATATTATTCTTGAGGACAATAGTGAATTCATTGTGTAAGATGCATTTAGTAATGTAATTTCCTATGTCTACCATGTGTAATATAATTCATTTCTGAGGTTGCAGTGAGTAATGTCATTTCTGTTATGGGATGCAATAAATAATTTTTGAGGTACAGTATGTGAGATAAGTGATTTTAGGGTTATAGTGAAATAGGGTTCTTTTATTTTCCTCATTCAATTGTGTGTATAACAAATTTAATGGAGTAGTGATGGGGAATGGGAGGGGTTAAGCAAAATGTGCTGCATTGCGCAACAATTTATTATTTCCATATAGAGGGGAAATATTATAGGTGGCTGGTTCAGCTTCATTGCCATGGGCTGCTTTTAGTCCAGTCTGCTCTAAACATCAAGCCCACTCATAACCATACAGAGTGCACCAAAGTGTTTGCCATAAGGACCCGCCCAGACCTGCCTTGGGGAGCTCCACAGCTCTCCTTCAGACCTCCGTAGTTGGTTAGAGGGGCCATTTCACTGCAGGGAGGGATAGAAAGATAGGGGATGAGAGGGAAAATTGTCCCCCCCCCACTTTTTGAACCAAAGTTACGCCCATGCCTCACCCCTCCGTTGGTTAATTCAAGCCTGGATCAGAGACAGAAACGATACTGCAGGGAGTGATGTCAGCACCCGGCCAGGGCTGCTAGAGCAGAGAGGTGGTCCATAACTAGAGAAACTTTTATAAACAAGCAGATGACCTGCTCTAACTCTGAAATGAAGCAGAATCGGAAAAGCAATGTATTTGGTAATAATCTTTATTTACATATTGCAAGCTTATCAATAAGATGACCCCATTAAGGTCTTTGTAATATTTCTACTTTTGGTTCCTGCACAGCAGGTATATCCAATGCTTAAGACAGTTTTCAGACTTTTCTAAAACAATTGAGAGTGGTCCAGTTTGAAGTAAAAAACAAAGTTATGGCATCTGTGTGGTTTGTGCATGTAAAATCACATAAACATAACCTGAGGATACAAGTAGCAAGGTAGAATTCTTTCTCAGTTATATGTCCAACCTTTGTTATTTTAGTCAATAATTCCTACAGATCCATCTGTTCAATGTCTCTATACCGGTGATAGGACACCATTTAACTGACATATTATCTACCATGTATTCTAACACATAGGGGCAGATTTATCAAGGCAGTTGCGCCAGAATTTTGTCTCAATTTGTGCCAAAAACAAGATTTTCAACATATTTACTATGTGTTTTAGACAGTTTCAGGCGCTTTTGCACCTTGTCCAACAAAGGGGTTTAGCCTCATAAAAGGGGCGTGGTTTCTCTGAAAGGGGCTTGGCTTAAATACGGCAGAAAATGCGCCAGAATCTGCAAGCAAATTCTGGCGTAAAAGTAAGCCAACTTAAAGATGGTACAAACTTAGACTAGACAGTCCTAACCTTCGCCAGATTTAACAACACTATGATAAATATGGCGCAGTGTAAGATTGTCTAGTCTAACTTTGCACTGTCTAAGATTAAGACACTATTGATAAATCTGCCCCATAGAGTTGCATGTTTTCAAAGCTAAAGCTGTATTCACACCACTAAGACCAAACAGTTGGCAGTATATGTCTCAAAAAAGGGTGTGGTGTAAATCGAGCCTAACATGCCTCTTCATAATGTCGATATGTACAAAGGCTCAGTGAAAAGTTTGCCCTAAAGAGCATACCTATACAGGTGTAAGCAGTGTAGTTTACATATAGGACAGCCAGCCAGAATGCTAACTGCCAATAAATAAAAGAGCCAAAAACAAATTAGCTTTATAACAATGATCTTAAATACTCATAAAGAACGTTTTAGACCAGAAGTGCCTATTTGCTACTTATACATTTAATTATACATGTAATACTTTAAAAATCTCTTTTACCACCTGTACTCATATAGTTATTCAGTAGAAGGGACCTGAAAAATATAGGCATTGATCACACTGATCATATAACTTTTGTTAACCGTCTGCTAGTTGATGTTGGATCTACACAGAATATTAGCACATACATTTTTCAAATTCTTTGGCTTTGTTATTATTGGCTTTTAATTGTTTGTATGTGTCAATGTGTATTGTTTGTATGTGCCATCTATCTATCTATCTATCTATCTATCTATCTATCTATCTATCTATCTATCTATCTATCATAGCTTCAGACTCACACTTCCTGTTTGGACTCTGGGCGGGTCTATAGCAGTGATTCACATTTCAGATCTGCTACTCCGAGCTGATTCTATTAAAGTAAAAGAAGTGCTGGAGGTTGTAAATAGAAGTGTAGAAGGCTACAGAACTCTAAGACTTAAAACTTGTTATTTATTTAGGGAAACAAAGCTTCCTAGCTAGAGATAAGACTCAGCAGGGAGTGTTGATGTATTCTCATAAGTCTGACCGCCAATGGGGGTCCTTTTCTTTAGTTTTTGATGCAAGATTTGAGGAAATGGGTGTGGTTTTGCCGAAAAGGGGCAAGGTTTCATGTCCGATGCTGTGCGCCAAACAAGTGCTTAAATTTTGGCGCAACTAGTGTCGTAAAGTAATATAACTAATAGAAAGTATACACTTAGACTAAACAGTTTAGACATATGCCAGATTTATCAACACTTTAATACATTTTGGGCGATATGTATGAACCTGGCACCAACTGGCCAGTTTTACCTCTGTTTTTAATAGTGTTTGATCCAATAATATGAATGAAAGTGTCTCACAGAACTTTATAAATGTGTCCTGTTCTATGGAAAAAGTAGTCTCAGCCATGCCACTTTGAAACTGGTATGGATTTGTATGGAGCATTTTGGCAAATTGTATGATTGTGACTCAACACGCCCCCGCAACACTGGCACATTCAAAAGTGTTGTGTCTGGCATATAATGCAGAAAGTTTTAGTTTATGGAGGTTCATACATCTATGGAACAGCTCTGACAGTTTGGCTCAAAGTACGGCAAAAAAATTACACAGCCCCGTACATACATGTCGCCCTTTGTGTATTAGACACTGTTAATATATCTACCCGATTTATATTTTTCAAAACTTACATTAGCTGTGTAGAAAATAAACTGCAGCAAATCCATAGTAAAGCAATCTGGAACAAATTTGAGGTTGCAGATTTACTTTTGAAAATACAAAAAAACACAAAAATTAGCCAGCACATGCAATAACAATTGACATGGCCATCCACTCCGTCCATCTTGAAGTCCTTCGAATCACTGTAGAGCATGTTGCTCTAACTGTATGGTGACTTTGGCCCAGAGAAGTGGCAAATCTAGAGATAGGGATCCACGCAATGAGGTTACTATGAAATGGTAGGTGATCATACACAATTTGAAGTGTGCACAAAAAACCTCTGTTTAATACATAAAAAATAAAGCAGTGTTACAGTTTAAATGTTCCCATTAGAGAATTTATTTTTGAAAATACTGTGAATTTTCCACTGCTGAAAATCTGCAGCATTTGCGACCCGTGTGCCCATGTCCTTAAAGTTTCACAAAACTAAACAGGACAACTTGCCGTTAGTCATGAATTCTACATACTGCTCGAAACTTAATTTCCATAACTAGAGCACCATATTATTCTCAATGACTGACATGATAGATGAAGCTAAATGATGATGGCAGCAAAGCAATGATCCAAAAACCAGGAGCAAGTCTTCTTCTAAATGGCTAAGCAGAAGTGACAACTTTTGGATTGGCCAGGTCCAGATAGAACCCAGTAGAGTTGTTATATATATGCAATAGTGGTTTTGCATGAACAGATATGAATAAGTTTGAATTAATTAAATTCTGTATTGGATAAAAAAAATTGAATATTGGTATAAAATCCTGATTTCAAATTATAGCAATGAGTCAAAGGGGCACTTTTTCTAACATGTTGTGGTAAATAGTTTAAAAAATGTTTTCAGCAAAAAACACTTTGGTGGAAATGTATGAAGTGATTTACGCCAGTATTCTAGTATTAAAAAGTCCCACATTTTTGCTCAAGCAGCATTTGCACAGAAATTGGTGATTTTTGAGCAGCTTTATGTGGCGCTCAGCAATTCTTATAAAAGTGGGTGGAGTTTAGCAAAAAGGTGCTCACACTGCCAGGCAGATCTACTAAAGTTTGCATCAAAAAGTGGCACGAATTGAGCTAAAAATCTGCTCCAGGTATCAAGGGGACATTTAAAAAAAAAAAATTTTTAGAAAGGCGCACAGACAATGAAAGATGCACCAAATATATTATTTCTTAATAAATTTGACACATTTTACTCTTGTACATATTCCATTACGAAAGAAGTATTTCTGCCAGTCTTAATACATTTCTCCTTTTATGTGCTAAAGTAGATATAATCTGTACATTTAATTAAAAGGTCATAATTCATTCAGGAACATCTCTCTCGAAACAGCAATGTATACTATAAATATAATTTATTCACACCTTTAAAAATAGTACCCGAAAGAAAAGAAAGGTGGAGGCACTGGGAAAGAAAACCATCTGTCTCTTGTATAAAAACACAACTGGGGCATCATTACTTTCCTTTGAAACAAAATTGGACTGGTTGCTATGAGCAAGCGATTCACATTTTGCCTGCACTCGGCTTTAAATGTTTTGTTTTTACAATTTTGGAACTGCCGGCTGTGGTCATGTTGTTTTGTTAGCGTTTTCACTAGGATCTTGTAGTCTGAAGGCATTTAATGGTAATGGAGGCTGATAACGGTACTGATATCCATATGCCCTAAGATGGTAGGTAAAATAGTCCAAGGTATACATGAGCTCAGCATCAACGTAGTGATAAGATATGGCCAGGTCGGAACAGCACTGAGGACCCTGTGAAGAAAAACATGGAAAGTTACCTGGAATTAGAACAAGAAATAAAAAAAAAAACACTTTTAGAAAAAAAGTTGAAAATTATATTTTACACATAAGTACCTTGTAGTGCATGTTTATTTCAAAGTGCACATTTACTGTGTGCACCTGTGTTTATAGTAAATGTATCCATAGTATGCCATTAAGGATATGGGTATGTTCACACAGCGTTTTGGGTCCGATTTTGGATCTGTTTTTAGATGGGTGTTTGGATCTGTGTTTCGGACTCAAGACAGACCCAAACACGCATCTAACAATGTGCAGTTTGATTTACATTGATTCAATGTAAAACACGCATCGGCGTTCATACGAGTGATTGCTAATGTGTGTTTTACATGCGTCTTTCTTATGCGTCTTTCGGATCCATTCAAAGAATTGTCATGTCAATTCTTGATCCGAAAGACACAGCAGACGCCCTATTTAAAACTATAGGGTGCATTTCTGCTGCAGCCTAAATGCAGCCAAACATGCACCTGCATGTTGGATGTATGTTGGATGCATTTTGGATGCGATTTACGCAGCGTTTTTTGGATACATTTTCAGATCCAAAATGGATCCAACATGCCGTGTGAACATACCCTATGTCTATACGGCATCCACATAGACGTCAACAGAAAATCCGAGTTGTATTCTTCACTGCTCAGATTTTCTGACAGTCAGATTTCAAATCCGATAACTTTCAAAAATCTTAGAACATGCACATTTTTCTGTTCGGTTTTAGGGTGGAACATGTACTGTTCAATGTTTAGGGGGACAGCCGAATTCACAGATATAAACTGTCCCCCTAAACAACCAAAAGACGATAAAATACCAGTTGGACTCTTTAATCAGAATCTGACCGGTATTTTGTCAGCTGTACCCTAACTATTGGAGGCTAAAAAAGACTCAGAAGACTCAGAAGCACCAGCACCCCATCTTGATTACAGGCTGGTTTGATGATGTCATCATGCCAGTCTGTATTAGCTGATGTTAGACCAGATAGAAGCGCTGCGCAGGCGGCAGAGGCAGGGAGGCAGAGAACAGTAGTTTTGTGGTGGGTCCACAGAATCAACTCTTCTGGCAGTCTGATACTGCCTGGGGTCATGTGACTGCCGGGGCTTGCTGACTGTAGAAGCTGATGGGTCTTATTAGAGCAAGATCAGCTCTGCAGTGACTCAAGGGGCTGCATATACATCCTTCTTGTTACAGGGGAAATCCTAAAAAAAAGTTTTGTCCCTCAAAGGTCTCTTTCTGAGCTTATGGAGGGGCACAATATGTAAAATAAATAAATAAAATAAAAACAAAAAAATTATTTAAAAAAAAACTGCAAGCCCAAACGGCATTTTTTAGCCAGACCCCTAAAACTTTGTATCATATATATATGAAAGTCCAGACCGGAAAAGTGACATAATTACACAACTTATTTTAGCGCCACTTTTGCTGTTAAAAAGATAAATAAATAAAAATGTGAAAAGCTGACTATTTTTTATCATTTTCCCAAAAAAACCTGTTTATAAAAATTTTTTATAAATAAAAAAAAGCCTTACATTTTACTAGTTTTGGGAGGATTGGTTGGTTTTTCCGGATTTGTCTTTGTCGTAGTGGGCCGCTATCGATGGGTTTTTTCGAAAAGTGGCATGATTATGCGCGATGACCTTTTAAAGTCTAGGTGGGAGAGAAAAAACCCACCTTCATTTTTAAACACCCAAACAAGGCTGGGAAAGCTAAAATTTAAATCCAACAGTAAAATGGTACTGCTAATCTTAGGCAACAACTTAGGTTTTTAAAAAGTCACAGAAAAAAATTTTGCCCACGCCCAAATTTACTTTTTCCCTGTTTTGTCCCACCCCTTTGACCCAAAAACCCTGCATCACCCACAAATTAAAAAGTGCCAGAAGGCAGTTGATTTGAACCTCATTTTTACTTGAATGGACATTGAATATCCCTGTCCTGGAACGCAGCATGAGCCCCAAACCTGCATGACCCCCACATTTAAAAGTGCCGAAAAGGAGTCTTTCAACCCCCATTTTATTTTAATGGACATTGAACTATACCTGTCATGGGCCACAGCATGAGCCCCAACCTGCATGACCCCCACATTTAAAAAGTGCCGGAAAAAGGAGTCTTTCAACCACCATTTTAGTTTCACTGGACATTGACTATACATGTCCTGGGCCACAGAATGAGTCCCGAACCTGCATGACCCCCACATTTAAAAAGTGCCGGAAAAAGGAGTCTTTCAACCACCATTTTAGTTTCACTGGACATTGACTATACCTGTCCTGGGCCACAGCATGAGCCCAAACCTGCATGACCCCCACATTTAAAAAGTGCCGGAAAAAGGAGTCTTTCAACACCATTTAGTTTTCACTGGACTTGATATACACCTGTCCTGGGCCACAGCATGAGCCCCAAACCTGCATGACCCCACATTTAAAAAGTGCCGGAAAAAGGAGTCTTTCAACCACCATTTTAGTTTTCACTGGACATTGACTATACCTGTCCTGGGCCACAGCATGAGCCCCAAACCTGCATAACCCCCACATTTAAAAGTGCCGGAAAAAGGAGTCTTTCAACCACCATTTTAGTTTCACTGGACATTGACTATACCTGTCCTGGGCCACAGCATGAGCCCAAACCTGCATGACCCCCACATTTAAAAAGTGCCGGAAAAAAGGAGTCTTTCAACCACCATTTTAGTTTCTCTGGACATTGACTATACCTGTCCTGGGCCACAGCATGAGCCCCAAACCTGCATGACCCCCACATTTAAAAAGTGCCGGAAAAAGGAGTCTTTCAACCACCATTTTAGTTTCACTGGACATTGACTATACCTGTCCTGGGCCACAGCATGACCAGGGCCGGAGGTTACAGTGGGTGCGGTATGAAAGCCCAGGCTGGCGTCCGTCATCTTTTAAAACACGCAGGTTAAAATGCCTGATGACGCAGCAACGAAAACTGTCGTGCTGAAGCAGAGTGCGGAAGCGGAAAGTGAGAACTCCAGCCTTCCTCTGTACACAGTCAATACCTGGGTAGCGCTTGCCCCTCCGTATGAGTGTGGACCAATTGAGCTTCACTTGGAATACTGGTGGTTAACGCTCCTGTTACACCCAGGTGCCCTTTATCTTGGCATTCTTTTTCTCATTTTACTCAACGTGCTGGAGGAAATGGTCTCTGTACTTTGTTCTCTGTCCGTGCTCCATACTCCATGTCCTCTGAATAACCTACATCTGGTCAAGTTTTCCTGTACCTCCCTTGTACAATTCAGAGGAATTTTTTTAACAGCTATTTTGTACATGCAAGTTTTTTAGTACTTTAATTCTAGAAAAACACATTTTTAAAATAGGATGGAATCCCACCATGTCTTTGTTTCTCTTTTTTTCATTGTATTAATGGGGTGTCTCAATACTAGGGAATTGATAGCTATGTTAATGATTTGCAAAAACAAGTCATTTTGCAATTTGTGTTCATTATCAGTGTTCCTACCTATTCCTGTTTCTGGACAGCACCATCACACTTGAGCCCATCTTTGACAATTGTGAAGAAAAAATGTCTGTTTAGAAACAACTTTTTTTAGAATAGTCCTGTAGTATAGCTGCATGTCACAGCAAAATGCCCCCAAAAATTCAAAGCATGACCCTTGAGCCACTTTGGTCATTTGTGAGGAACATATGTCTGTTAGAAAACAAATTTTTAGAATAGGACCCCCCCTGTAGTATCGCTGGCATGTCACAGCAAAAGTTTACCACCAAAATTTCAAAGCAAGACCTCTGAGCACTTTGGTCAATTGTGAAGAACAAATGTCTTTTATCAACAACATTTTTTTATTTTAGGGACTGTAGTATTGCTGCATACAAAGCAGCATGACCCAAAAAATTATAAAAATGACTTCTCAGCCAATTGTTTTAAAAATGGTGTGAGGGTGAAATGCCCACTTAGAAGGCACATTCTCTGTTACAAAGGACCAGGGATTAGTGTCTGTATCTCACAGTCTACATGACCCCAATAAAAATTATAAATATGACTTTCAGCCAATATTCAAAAATTGTGTGGAGAAATGCCACTTAGAAGCACACATTTCTGTTCAAAGGGACCATGATTATTGCTTTTATCTCACAGCAACATGACCTTCAAAACATTGACAATGCGCAAAAAATTCTTAAGATAGTGATTAAATGGAATACGGTGTTGTCATTGAAACCTTGCTTTCTCTCTTTACAGTATCCTCACTGCAAAACCATCAAATGAACTGTTGGGAAAAGTGAATAAATTGCAGGTAAGAAATAGATCATTTTAAAAAAAAGTTTTCAAGAGGACATTTCTGTTTGAAAAGGAAGGTGAAGTAGACACTGGCAACTAATCGGTGACCTCGGCAATTGGAGGCCACAACATCATCAGGAGATCCATGCCTGATTCATCTTGTTGAAAAGTCAACGATTCCACCATTATCTGTGGAAAGCCGGATGCGTTTGTCTGTAATGACTACTCCAGCTTATGTGCTGCTGAAGGTCCGCTCAGATATGACGCTGGCTGCTGGGCAGGACTACACTCTATGGCGTGACGAGCCAGGCTCGGGCCATTCGTCCATTTTTGGATACCAGAAGTCATTGGTCACGGAACATCATGTCCAAAATCATCGGTGTTGAGAAGACAGGGGGGGGATAGTCCGTGACACAATGTTTTATTGCTGTTCTCTGTGGTGTTGGATGTGTGCACCTCATTGAATTCGTTGGATGAGGTGGTAAACAAAGATTGCCAGAGGCACCTATTAGGCTTCTGCCACCTTGCCTGACTGCTGCAGCTGACGCCTACTTGGCACTCTACTGCGTAGTCGCTGTTGTTGTTCCACCGTGGAACATTTGGGGGAACGTGAAGCAGACGAAAAACAGATGTCTCCAGTTGAATTCATTCAGCAAGGTCTCCATTACCTGAATTTTACTCTCTATTTGGTTTGGTTGAAGGTAAGTGCTGATTTTTGTTTTGTAAATGTGATCCAGGAGGGTGGCCACCCAGTTAACTGTTGTTCGTTTGGTTGGCCTTTATGCGAGGAGCAGGTTGGAGGAAATGCGAGCAATCCAGAGCACACTCTTGTGTGAGAGATGGAGTCTTTGATTTCCCAAGCCTATGGGTTCGAGGGCACTGTACACTAGTAAACTGATTCTTCACCTTCTTCTCCTCCGCCTCAAATTCGCGCCAAACTCTTTCCAAGGCGAGGGACGTCGGTAACATCTCGGTTGTCTAGGAATACCTCCTCATCTCCTCCGCTGCTCCAGCCACAAGCTTCAACACAGCCCTGGACTTGCATGAGATGATGCACCCTGAGAGCTGATGCGCCACCTTGCAACTAGCTCTGGACCCGAACACTGCTAATGAAGACCGATGATAATTGTGAAACTGTCGGGCCTTGTGGATTTGACGGAGAGGAAAGGCTCCGTTCCGCATCTGTGTCCGTCATCTCTCCGTCGATGGAAGGGGTCATGTTGTTTCAGAGTGGTCCAACGATCGTTCAGAACTAATGATTCACCATCAATGCTTCATGCTGTCAAGGGCATTGTCCGCACTGACACATTTTGTGGCTTTCTTCAATAACTGGCATGGTTGGGCTGAGCTCTTTCACCTGCCTGCACTCTCGGTGGTTCAACAGCCCGTGGTATCGTACCGCTGCTTGTAAGGCCATATGTGTCACTTCTGTACTGCGTAATGGGCATTGCGCTGCCTCCACAATCGCTGGAGCATGGTGGAGGTGGAAATTCCAGCGTGTGTGCCACCAGTCTAAAATGAGACCGGTTGACGGGGAGGTCGAGATGACGCTCAACGCAGCAGGCGGGACGACAGACAGGGTCGCGTTCGGCGGAAGTGCCGAACAACAGCACCTCGTAGCCTTCTTCAGCAGCAGTCTGACCGGGTGGTAGCTCTTAGAAATTTTCTGGCACGATCAAGGTTAATGACATGTTGCCAGGCAAGGGATGTGCTCCAGCTACCACTATCTAGGGCGGCCAGCAGATTCGACCGTTATCGCACAACTCTTGGCCTGGCCCAAGGTTCTTGTAACCCAGCAAGCGCTCGGTCTCGTTTGCTTAGAGCCTGTCACATGCTCGCTGTGCTCTGTGTGTGTCGGTCTCCAAGGCAGATTTTATTTCAACACGGCCTGGTTGTCTCTGGGCAAGTGATGCCACCAAGAGGACATTGGGGGAAAGAGAGCCTGCACCATCCCTCGCGGTTTTGAAGAGCGTGCGCCGAGCCTGAGAGCCACCGGTCACCCAGAGACATCCACCCAGCTCGCCCCAGTGAGCTGTCACAGAGATATAGCCGGCCTTGGCCGTGCTTACTAGTCCAATGTGTCGGTGGTGAGATGGACTTTTCCGGTCACAGATGACAGACAACGCGCTTGAAATTTAGATGACACGTGGCTGGCCAGGGCAGGGACGGCTTTTCTGGCAAAGAAAGGCCCTGCTCGGCATTGGTATTGGGGGCAGCAGAGTTGGCCCTGACGTGGCGGAACGCCATCTGTGTCCACCAGACGGGAAAGGCAACATTTCCAAGGCCAAAAGCCTGGCTATGCGAGTCAGGCTTTTTGGCTTCTGGATGGTTTGGGTTTAAAGTGTTTCTTCTGCTCCCAAACCTGGAGACAGAGGCTGGCTGCTAGTCTAGGACGCTGTTACGGCGTGCAGGTCTGTCATAACTGGCGGAAGTGAGAGAAGAAGTAGGAGGGATCTCTGGTGGTGCTGGTGGTACCTCGGGCGACGGTGGAGGCTGAAGCGGAAGGGAGCTGACTCCCTGATCATGACTTGGAGAGGACATGGGCAGATGAGGTCGCTGGTGTGGCGGAGGAGGAGGAGGCTGGAGACAGAGGGTGTGACAGGGTTGGAGGCCGGCGTCGGTCTGGCCTTTTTTGGCCTGAAGTGTTACCTCCATTTCAAAACTCAATGCATTTCGCTGATGTGCTATAGACTGTGGTGGTGGTTTTAACCACTTAAGGTTCTTGCCTCTACTTATGCGTTTACGGCAAAGGGCGGCATATGACATCGCTGGGTGAATTCAGAGGCTTGCTCAAAGAAGGCCCAGGCTTGAGAGGTACTGGACCTTTTGACGGCGATAGCGAGGAGGAGCGGGTTTGCGCTGACGTGTGATGGCGGAATCATATCAAGCGGACTTTGCGGACCACCCTCTCCCTTTTGTGTGCGGGACCCGGTATTGGACAACTACCCCATCGTCTTCCTCCTCTCCACTGATGAAGGCGCTCGCAGCAAATTTGCGGAAAAGACCAGGATGGATCACGCAATGTCGTCCATCAATCATCATCATTCAACACAGGTGATCTTGGTCGTCCTGACTTTCTGAATCCAGAAGTCTGCGGGCTACAGCAAGGGGCACTGCAAGCGTTGCCGAGGTACCGCCCGGGATTTTCGCCGATTGAACGGATTTCATTCACCTCCTTGATGGCATCAGTAAATGGGCGTCAGAGCAGACTAAAATCATCTCTCTAGATCTTTTAACAACATGCCTTCTGGTCCACCACCGATTTTGTCCATCAATGAGGTCTTCAGCAATGGATTTATCCCAGTGGTGGGGTGACAGTGTTGACATTTGGGCTGCTTCATGTTGGACGGATGCTGATGTTGATGATGTCGACATTTGTGGCCGTGACTGCCCGAGGACGTGGGAGGTAGACTGCTAGTTGACAGGTTGCATTAACTACTGCAAGGACTGATTGGCTCGAGCGACGATGTTCGATACTTAGATTCACAGGGCCCTGACCCAGCGATGGACAGGCCTGTCGGTTCCTGCAACTGACGATCCGTGCTTGCGTGTGTCGCCAGCACTGGAAGGAGCACCCTTCTCTCGTCCTCTACCCCATTATGCTACCCCCTCTTTGCTCGCTGACCACATGCATTCGCCTCCTGTTCAGAAAATATTAAAATTTGAGAAGGTATGGGAATAGTTTTGGAATGTCTCTTATTAAAAAGACGGCAAATCACAGCTATTCTCAAATCCTCTAACTCAAAACAAAAAATTGCTGGATTCAAATTTAACATGCAAGGTGTCTATCAACAAATCTGGACTGGGCAAAAGTCAAAAAAACACGTATTTGTTATCTTTTGGTACAATAAACGGTGATTTTTTGCCCTTTCAATTCACCTGTGGTGATATAGTATTGTCTTTTTATGATTTTACGTCGATGCTGCGTCATATGAACAGTGCTGAGTGGCGCGCAAAAGTACTAAAAACACATACGTAACTGTTATGTTTTGATTAATAAACTGTTTTTTTTGCACCTTTCAATTTCAACTGTGGTGGAATTTATAGAATTGCTGTTTTAAGATTTACGTAGATGCTGCGTCACACTGAACAGTGCTGGGTGCGAAAAAGTCAAAAAAAACACGTAACTGTTATGTTTTGATATAATAAACGGTATTTTTTGCACCCTTTCAATTCACCTGTGGTGACATTAGAATTTGCTGTTTTAAGATTACGTAGATGCTGCGTCAATGAACAGTGTGGGTGCCGCAAAAGTCAAAAAACGTAACTGTCATGGTTTTGATATAATAAACGGTATTTTTTGCAACCTTTAAATTCAACTGTTGGTGAATATAGAATTGCTGTTTTAAGATTTACGTAGATGCTGCGGTCAATGAACATTGCTGGGTGCGCAAAGTAAAAATAAACACGTAATCTGTTATGTTTTGATATAATAAACGGTATTTTTTGCACCTTTCAATTTCATCCTGTGGTGGAATATAGAATTGCATGTTTTAAGATTTACGTAGATGTGGGTCAATGAACAGTGCGGGTGCGCAAAGTCAAAAAAAACACGTAACTGTTATGTTTTGATTATAATAAACGGTATTTTTTTGCAACTTTCAATTAAACCTGCTGGTGAATATAAATTGCTGTTTTAAGATTTACGTAGTTGCTGATCAATGAACAGTGATGGGTGCGCAAAAAAGTAAAAAAAAACACGTAACTGTTATTATGTTTTTGATTATAATAAACGGTATTTTTTTTGCACCTTTCAATTTCACCTGTGGTGAATATAAGAATTGCTGTTTAAGATTTACGTAGATGCTGCAGCCTATTGAACAGTGCTGGTTGCGCAAGTAAATAAACACCGTAACTGTTATGTTTTGATATAATAACCGGTATTCATTTGCACCTTTCATTTCACCTGTGGTGAATACTTATGAATTGCTGTTTTTAAGATTTAGTATATGCTGCGTCAATGAACAGTGCGGGTGCGCAAAAAGTAAAAAAACACGTAACACTGTTATGTTTTGATATAATAACACTGTATTTTTGAACCTTTCAATTCAACTGTGGCTGAATATAGATGTAGTTTTAAGATTACGTAGATGCTGCGTTCATGACAGTGGTGGTGTGCCGCAAAAAGTCAAAAAACACGTAACTGTTATGTTTTGATATAATTAAACGTATTTTTTGACACCTTTCATTCACCTGTGGTGATTAGTAGATTTGCTGTTTTTAAGATTTACGTAGATGCTAGCAGTCAAATGAACAGTGCTGGGTGCGCAAAAAAAAAAAAAAAAGTAAAAAAACTCGTAACTGTTAAGTTTTGATTATAATAACACGGTTATTTTTTGACCTCTTCAATTCACCTGTGGTGAATATTAGAATTGATGTTTTAAGATTTACGTTTCGATGCTGCGTCAATTGAAACAGTGCTGGGTGCGCAAAAGTCAAAAAGCACGTAAATGTTATGTTTTGTATAAAAACGGGTATTTTTGCCACCTTATCACTTTAACTGTGGTTGAATATAGAATGTGTTTTTAGATTTAAGTAGATGCTGCGTCAATGAACAGTGCCTTGGGTGCGCAAATGTAAAATAACACGTGGACTGTTATGTTTTGATATAATAATAAACGGTATTTTTTTGCACTCTTTCAATTCACCTGTTGTGGTGAATATAGAATTGTGTTTTAAGATTTCACGTAGATGCTGCGTCAATAAACAGTGCTGGGCGCAAAAAGTCAAAAACACGTAAATGTTATGTTTTATTATAATAAAACGGTATTTTTTGCACCTTTCAATTCACCTGTGCGTGGAATATAGAATTGCTGTTTTAAGATTTCGTAGATGCTGCGTCAATTGAACAGTGCTGGGGCGCAAAAGTAAAAAAAACAGTAATGTTATGTGTGATATAATAAACGGTATTTTTTTGCTCCTTTCAATTCACCTGTTTTGGTGAAGTATAGAATTGCTGTTGTAAGATTTACGTAGATGCTGCGGCGTCATGAACAGTGAGGGGTGCGCAAATTCAAAAAACACGTAACTGTTATGTTTTGATATAATAAACGGTATTTTTTGCATATCTTTCAATTCAACCTGTGGTGAAAATATATGAATTGCTGTTTTTAAGATTTAAGTAGATGCTTGCGTCAATGAACAGTGCTGGCGTGAGCAAAAGTAAAATAAACACGTACCAACTGTTATGTTTTGATATAAATAAACGGTATTTTTTGAACCTTTCAATTCACCTGTGGTTGAAATATAGAATTTGTTTTAAGATTTACAGTAGATGCTGCGTCATGAACAGTGGGGTGCGCAAAAGTCAAAAAAACACGTAACTGTATGTTTTGATATAATAAAACGGTATTTTTGCACCTTTCAATTTCACCTTGGTGAATATTGAATTGCTGTTTTAAGTTTTACGTCGATGCTGACGTCAATGGACCAGTTGCTGGCGTGCGCAAAAGTAAAAAACACGTAGCTGTTTTGTTTTGATATAATAAACGGTTATTTTTTGCACTTTCAATTCACCTGTTGTGAATATTGATTGACTGTTTAAAGATTTACGTTGATGCGCGTTGTCAATGAACAGTGGCTGGGGCGCAAAAGTCAAAAAACACGTAACTGTTATGTTTGATATAATAACGGTATTTTTTTGCACCATTTCAATTCACCTGTGGTGATATTAGAATTGCTGTTATAAGATTTTACGTAAGATGCTGGTCAATTGACCAGTGCTGGTGCGCAAAGTAAAAAAACACGTAACTGTTATGTTTTGGATATAATAAACGGTATATTTTTTGCACCTTTCAATTCACCTGTGTGTGAATATTGAATTGCTTTTTTAAGACTTTACGTAGTTGCTGCGTCAATGACATTGATGGGTGCGAAAAGTCAAAAAACACGTAACTGTTATGTTTTTGATATAATAAAAACCGGTATTTTTGTGCACCCATTTTCAATACACTGTGGTGAATATGAATTGCTGTTTTAAGATTTACGTTGATGCTGCATCAATTGAACAGTGCTGGGTGCGCAAAAGTAAAAAAAACACGTATCTGTTATGTTTTGATATAATAAACGTATATTTTGCACCTTCAATTCACATGTGGGTGAATTATAGAAATTGCTGTTTTAAGATTTTCGTAGGATACTGCATCAATGAACAGTGCCTGGTTGCGCCAAAAGTAAAAAAAAACGTATCTGTTATGTTTTGATATAACTAAACGGTATTCTTTGCACCTTTCATTCACCTGTGGTGAATATTGAATTTGAGTTTTAAGATTTTAGTAGATGCTGCGTCTAATGAACAGTCTGGAGCGTTGCGCAAAAGTAAAAAAACACGCACCCGTTATGTTTTGATATATTAAACGGTATTTTTTGCCACCTTTCATATTCACCTGTGCTGTGAATATAGAATTGCTGTTTTAAAGGATTTATACGTAGATTGCTGCGTCTATGAACACGTGTCTGGGTGAGCTAAATTGTCAAAAAATACACGTTTCTGTTATGTTTTGAGATAATTAAATCGGTTTTTTTTGCACACTTGTCATTGACTGTGGTGAATATAGAATTGCTGTTTTAAGATTTTGTAGATGACTGCATCAATTGAAACAGTGCTGGGTGCGCAAAAGTCAAGAAAACACGTAACTGTTATGTTTTGATATATAAACGGTATATTTTATTTTTTTTTTTTGCACCTTCAATTCACCTGTGTGGATATAGAATTAGCTGTTTAGATTTACGTAGTGCTGCGTCAGTGAACAGTGCTGGGTGCGCCAAAACCGTCAAAAAACACGTAAACTGTTTTGTTTTGATATAATAAACGGTTATTTTTTGCACCTTTCAATTCACCTGTGGTGGAATATAGAATTGACTGTTTTAAGAATTTACGTAGATGCTGCGTCAATGACCAGTGCTGGGTGCAGCAAAGTCAAAAAAAACACGCTGTTATGTTTTGATAATCTAATAAACGGGTAGTTTTTGCACCTTTCAATTCACCTGTGGTGAATATAGATTTGCTTGTTTTTAAGATTTAGTAGATGCTGCGTCACATGAACAGTGGCTGGGTGCGCAATAAGTTTAAAAAAACACGTAATGTTATGTTTTGATATAATAAACGGTTTTTTTGCCCTTTCAATTCACCTGTGGTGAAATAGAATTGCTGTTTTAAGATTTACGTTAGATGCTGGCGTCAAGAACAGTGATGGGTGCTGCCAAAAGTCAAAAAAACACGTAAATAATGTTATGTTTTGATATAATAAACGTATTTTTTTGCACCTCTATCAATAAACTCGTGGTGAATATAGAATTGGCTGCTGTTTTTAAGATTTACGTAGATGCTGCAATCAATGAACAGTGCGGCGTGCGCAAAAGTAAAAAAAACCGATAATGCTTATGTTTTGATTAATAAACGGTATTTTTTAACCTTTCAATTCACCTGTGGTGAATATAGGAATTGCTGTTTTAAGATTTAAGTAGATGCTGCATTCAATGAACAGTGCATGGTGATGGCAAAAGTAAAAAAAACACGATAACTGTTATGGTTTTGATATAATAATCGGTATTCTTTGCCACCTTTCAATTTCACCTGTGGTGAATATTGTATTGCTGTTTTAAGATTTTCGTTTATGCTGCGTCAACTGACAGTGCTGGGTGCGCCAAAAGTAAAAAAAAACGTATAAACTGTTATCGTTTTGATATAAATAACGGTATTTTTTTGCACCTTTCAATTCACTGTGGTGAATATAGATAGAATTGCTGTTTTACGCTTTTTCGTAGATGCTGCGTATGACAGTGCTTGGGTGCGCAAATGTCACAAAAACACGTTAAGTTATGTTTTGATTATAATAAACGGTATTTTTTGCACCTTTCTATTCACTGTGGTGAATATAGAATTGCTGTTTTAAGCTTTTACGTAGGTGCTGCGTCAATGAACATTGCTGGGTGCGCCAAAAGTAAAAAAATCGTAATGTTTGTTTTGATATTAATAAACGGTATTTTTTGCACCTTTCCTAATTCCACCACCCCCCACCCTTGGGGTTTTGGTGACTATAGAATTGATGTTTTAAGATTTTCGTTGATTGCATGCGTCAATGAACAGTGCTGGGTGCGGCAAATGTCAAAAAAACACGTTACTGTTTTGTTTCTGATATAATATCGGTATTTTTTGCACCTTTCAATTTCACTGTGGATGAATATGAATTCTGTTTTAAGTTTTAGTAGATGCTGCGTCATATGAACAGTGCTGGGTGGCGCAAAAGTAAAAAAACAGGTGACTGTTATGTTTTGATATAATAAACTGTATTTTTTGCTCCTTTCAATTCACCTGTGTTGAATATAGAATTGCTGTTTTAAGATTACGTAGATGCTGCGGTCAATAAACAGTGCTTGGTGTGAGCTAAAAGTCAAAAAACAACGTAAATGTTATGTTTTGATATAATAAACGGTATTTTTATGCACCTTTTCAATTCACCTGTGGTGAATATAGAATGCTGTTAAGATTTACGTTAGATGCTGCGTCAATGAAACAGTGCTGGGTAGCCGCAAAAGTAAAAAAACCGTAAACTGTGATGTGTCTGATATAATAAACGTATTTTTTGCACTTTTCAATTCACCTAGTGGTTGAATATAGGAATTGCCTGTTTTAAGATTTACGTAGATGCTGCGTCAATGAACAGTGCTGGGTGCGCAAAAGTCAAAAAACACGAAACTGTTATGTTTTGATATAATAAACTGTATTTTTTTGCACATTTCAATTCACCTGTGGTTAATATAGAATTGATGTTTTAAGAATTAAGTAGATGCTGCGTCAAAAGAACAAGTGCTGGGTGAGCAAAAGTAAAAAAAAACCACGTACTGTTATGTTTTGATATAATAAACGGTATAATTTTTTTGCACTTTCAATTCACCTGTGGTGAATATAGAAATTACTGTTTTTAAGATTTACGTAGATGCTGCGTCACGATTGATACAACAGTGATGGCGTGCGCAAAAGTCAAAAAACACGTTAACTGTTATGTTTTTGATCATAATAAAACGGTATTTTTTTGCACCTTTCAATTCACTGTGGTGAATATAGAATTGCTGTTTTAAGATTTACGTAGATGCTGCGTCAATGACAGGTGCTGGTGTGCGCAATAAGTAAAAAAACACGTAGCTGTTATGTTTTGATATAATAAAAATTAAAACGGGGTATTTTTTGCACCTTTCAATTCACCTGTGGTGAATATAGAATTGCATGTTAATGATTTAGTGTTGCGCGTCAATGATACAGTGCTGGGGTGACGCAAAGTCTCAAAAAAAACACGTAAACCTGTTTATGTTTTGATCATAAAATTAAACGGTATTTTTTGCACCGTTATAATTCACCTGTGGTGAATATCGAACTGCTGTTTTAAGATTTTAACCCTAGATGTGCATCAATGAACAGTGCTGGGTGCGCAAAAGTCAAAAAACAGTAACTGTTATGTTTTTGATAATAATAAAACGGTATATTTTTTGACCTTTCAATTACCTGTGGTGAATATAGAATTTGCTGTTTTAAGATTTAACGTAGATGCTGCGTACAATGAACAGTGATGGGTGCGCAAAGGTAAAAAAAAACTCGTAATAATGTATGTTTTGATATATAACGGTATTTTTGCACCTTTCAATTCCACCTGTGGTGAATTTAGAATGATGTTTTAGATCTACCGTTAGATGCGCGCTGCGTCTACTTGAACAGTGCTGGGTGCGCATAAAGTTCAAACAAACACGTATACTGTTATGTTTTGAATTATAATTAAACGGTAATTTTTGCCACTCTTTCAATTCACATGTGGTGAATATAGAATTGCTGTTTTAGATTTAAGTAGATGCTGCAGTCATATGAACAGTGTGGGTGCGCAAAAGTAAAAAAAAATACACTGTGACTTTATGTTTTGATATAGTAAACGGTATTTTTTGCACCTTTCAATTCACCTGTGGTGAATATAGAGATCGGCTGTTTTGAAGATTTACGTAGATGCTGAGTCAATAAAACAGTGCCTGGGTGCGCAAAAATGTCAAAAACACGTAAATGTTATGTTTTGATATAATAAACGTTATTTTGCACTTTCAATTCCACCTGTGGTGAATATAGAATTGCTGTTTTAAGTTGTACGTAGATGCTGCGGTCAATGAACGCAGTGCTGGGTGCGCCCAAAAGTAAAAAAACACAGTAGCTGTTAGTGTTGATATAATAAAACGGTATTATTTGACCTTTCAATTTATCCTGTTGGTGATATATAGAATTGCTGTTTTAAGATTTAGTTAGGGAGATGCGTCAATGAACAGTGCTGGGTGCGCTCAAAAAGTCAAAAAACACGTAATGTTTATGTTTTTATTTAATTAACGGTATTTTTTGCACCTTTCAATTCACCTGTGGTGAATATAGAATTTGCTGTTTTAAGATTAAGTAGTGCTGCGTCAATGAACAGTGTGGGTGAGCAAAAGTAATAAAAACACGTAACTGTTATGTTTTGATTATAATAACGGTATTTTTTGCAAATTTCATTCTCCTGTGGGGGGAATATAGAATTTCGGTTTTGAGATTTACGTAGATGCTGCGTCATATGAACCAGTGCCTGGGTGCGCAAAAGTCATAAAACACGTAAACTGTTATGTTTTTGATATAATAAACGGCCATTTTATTGCACCCTTTCAATTCACTGTGGTTGAATATAGATTTGCTGTTTTAAGATTTACGTAGATGCTGCGTCAATGACCAGTGCTGGGGGTGGCAAAAGTAAAAAAACACGTTAGCTGTTATGTTTTGATATAATAAAAGGTATATTTTTGCACCTTTCAATTCACCTGTGGTGAATATAGAATTGCTGTTTAAAGATTTTCGTTGATGCTGGCGTCAATGAACAGTGCTGGTGCGCAAAAGTCAAAAATACAAGCTAACTGTTTGTTTTGATATAATAAAACGGTATTTTTTGCACATTTATAATTCACCTGTGGTGATTGAATTATAGAATTGCTGTTTTATGATTTACCATAGATGTCTGTCATCAATTGATACAGTGCTGGGTGTATCTGGTGCGCAAAAAGTCAAAAAACACGTTAACTGTTATGTTTTGATATAATAAGAACGGTTTTTCTTGCTCATTTCCAATTCACCTGTGGTGAATATAGAATTGCTGTTTTAAGATTTACGTAGATGCGAATGCGTCTCTTGAACAGTGCTGGGTGCTCGCCAAATGTAAAAAAAAAACACGTCAAGCTGTTATGTTTATATTAATAAACGGTATTTTTTTGAACCTTTCAAATTACCTGTGGTGAATATAGAATTGCTGTTTTAAGATTTACGTAGATGCTGCGTCAATGAACAGTGCTGGGTGCGCAAAAGTCAAAAAACACGTAACTGTTATGTTTTGATATAATAAACGGTATTTTTTGCACCTTTCAATTCACCTGTGGTGATTTACGTAGATGCTGCGTCAATGAACAGTGCTGGGTGCGCAAAAGTCAAAAAACACGTAACTGTTATGTTTTGATATAATAAACGGTATTTTTTGCACCTTTCAATTCACCTGTGTGAATGTAGAATTGCTGTTTAAGATTAGTAGATGCTGCGTCAAGAACAGTGCTGGTGCGCAAAAGTCAAAAAACACGTAACTGTTATGTTTTGATATAATAAACGGTATTTTTTGCACCTTTCAATTCACCTGTGGTGAATATAGAATTGCTGTTTTAAGATTTACGTAGATGCTGCGTCAATGAACAGTGCTGGGTGCGCAAAAGTCAAAAAACACGTAAAAGGTATGTTTTGATATAATAAACGGTATTTTTTGCACCTTTCAATTCACCTGTGGTGAATATAGAATTGCTGTGTTAAGATTTTCGTAGATGCTGCGTCAATGAACAGTGCTGGGTGCGAAAAGTAAAAAACACGTAACTGTTATGTTTTGATATAATAAACGGTATTTTTTGCACCTTTCAATTCACTGTGGTGATATAGAATTGCTGTTTTAAGATTTAGTAGATGCTGCGTCAATGAACAGTGCTGGGTGCGCAAAGTCAAAAAACACGTAACTGTTATGTTTGATTAATAAACGTATTTTTTGCACTTTCAATTCACCTGTGGTGAATATAGAATTGTGTTTTAAGATTTAGTAGATGCTGCGTCAATGAACAGTGCTGGGTGCGCAAAAGTCAAAAAACACGTAACTGTTATGTTTTGATATAAAAAACCGTATATATAGCACCATACAATACAACAGGGGTGAAGATAGAATTGCTGTTTTAAGATTTACGTAGATGCTGCGTCAATGAAAGTGCTGGGTGCGCAAAAGTCAAAAAACACGTAACTGTTATGATTTGATGTAATAAACGGTATTTTTTGCACCTTTCAATTCACTGTGGTGAATATAGAATTGCTGTTTTAAGATTTACGTAGATGCTGCGTCAATGAACAGTGCTGGGTGCGCAAAAGTCAAAAAACACGTAACTGTTATGTTTTGATATAATAAACGGTATTTTTGCACCTTTCAATTCACCTGTGGTGAATATAGAATTGCAAGTTAAGATTATGTTTGTATAAATGATTTTGCACTTTCATTACTTTGGTAATATAATTCTGTTTTATTTCTAATTCGTTATGAAATTGTGTTGTCAAAAGTAAAAAAAACACGTACTTGTTTTGTTAATAAACGATTTTTGCACTTTAATTCTTGTATATAAATGTGTTTTAGATTTCGTAGATGCGTCAGAA